>VXCB01000014.1:0-484219 GCA_009613015.1 Mollisiaceae sp. DMI_Dod_QoI
TAATACAAACTTTATAAATTATTATAACTAAACGAAGTATTTATAATAAGCTAGTAAATAATAATAATAGATTTTATTATTAAATTACCAAGTTTATAAAATCTATTAATAAAAGTTATATATAATATAATACTAATTATTATAAATAAATTAATAAAGTTTATATATTTTATATTATACTTCGAAGCTTTAATAGTAAAATAATTAGCAAATATAATACTACGTATTATTATTACAAATTATAATATTCTAAAAAAATTCATTATAAATAAAAACAAACTTTTTATATCGATTTTTTGGAAATTATTAATTACATTATTAGAAATATACTATAAGCTTTTAATATTATTTCATTCGTAAATAAATAAATAAATAAAACGAATTAATTAAATTTTGGAATAATATTTACATTATTATATAAACTATTAGCAAATGAATTAAATAGCATTATTACTAATAGTATAATTCGTATATAATAATATAATTACAAAAACGATCAAAATCTTATTATTCGAAGTTAATTATAGTTTTTACTTTATTATATATAAAAAACCAAAATTAATAAAACGAAATGCGTATTATGCAAAAGTAAATACGAATTAAATTAAAAAATTATATTAATAATTATTTTTAAATATTTAATTCTATACTGAAAAATTAGCTTATTATTATAATTAGTATAAACTCGAAGAACTTCGTTTTAAAAAAAAAAATAAAGTTTACTTTTTTCGATAAAATATTAAAACGACGAGGTTATCGAATAAATTAAATTATAAGAAAATTAAATTATTCGAAATCGAAAAAAAAATTAAAGAAGTTAATTATCGATTTAAATTACTAAATAATATGAAAATTAATCCAATATTCCATATATTATTATTAGAACCAACATCGCTAAATGCACTAATTATTATATTAGATTTATCGAAAGAAAACGAAATGATAAAATACGAAGTATTTAATATTATGAAATAAGCTACAAAAGAAAACGATTAATTATTATATAAAGTATAATGAAAAAAATATTTAAAAAAAGATGACATATAGGAATCGATAAAATATTTACAAAGGTCGAGGAATTTGCTAGCCAAGTTTCACCGAAGTCAAGGATAAACGCATCGTTTAGGGCAGATAAATCGACCTTGCGAAAACCCACGATTAAAAAAGTGGTTGCAATAACGCGTTCGCGTTCCTCCGCCTTTTTCCTTTCCTTCTCCTCCGCAGCATCCAATTCATCCAGGAACCGAAGATCATGACGGGCCATCTCGGCTTTGCGTTTCCTAAGCAATTTCCGCTGCTTGCGAAAACGGGCTAGTTTCGCTATGGCCTCCTTCTCCTGATCAGCCAGCTTTTCGTTTTGCTGCTCCCAAGACTCCCAATCGCTCTCGCGCGGGACGTTCTTCTCCTAGGCATTCGACAAGCTATCACACGACCGCTTCCGACGAACATACTCAGCACATCGAGAAGATTTTTCATTATCCATCACGCATTTTCGATTTTTAATTTCGCACAAAAAACAAAAAGTCATTTCTATTTCGTTTTCCTCAATCAATCGAGCAAAGCGTATAGCTTCTTTGGACTTACGAGCATTGCTTATCATGATGAAAAAAAAAGAAAAGCATGCGAATCGATCACGTTTCATTTACTTTAATTAAGCGTAAGGATTACACTAAAAAAAAAAAGGGATAGTATCACGACTCACGTGTTACCAATGGACCATAAGCTCAACGAGCGAGGCTCGATAGTAAACCCTAAAAGTCACGTGAAGGACTATTGTGTAACCAGGATCGGGAGGACTATGGGGACGATCCCATGGGTTCGTAAAGTCCTCGATAGTCCACCCCGCATAAAGGACTATATAAGCAAGGCATCCCCGCCTAAGTAAATAAAAGCCTTATACTTAACTCAAAATAGTAATAAAATCTTATTACTAGTAATTACTTGTTTAAAAATATATTTAAGTAATATATCGATCTTTACTTAACGATTTATATTTTTTGCAAAAAAAAGTAAATCGTTAATCCAAAACCCGATTAGTTAATTTATTAAAACGATCCGTTATATTTTGCCCAAGTTTGAAAGTAGAAAAGTTAATAAATTAAATTTTATTTTACTAAAAAGTAAAAAAGAATTATTATAATAATACGATAACGATAGTATTTATATAATTATTAGCTAATTATTTCACTAATTAAACTCGGCGTTTTAATAGTTTTAATTATTTTCTATTTCTCTTCTTTTATATTTTACTCTCTTCTTCTTTTATTAGTTTTATATTTTAAAAAATATTAAAATAAAATCTTTAAATCTCGACTATTTCTTAACTCTTATTATTATAATTATTAAAAAGCTCGAGATTTTAAACTTTTATCTCGATTAATAAAATAAATTAATAACTTGGGAAGTTATTAATATATAATTATATACTAAAGTTTATTTCTTAATATTATTCTTACTTATTTACTTATATTAACTTAAATTAAATTTAATTATAAAAATAAGTATTTAGTTTTAAAAATAACTTCTTCTTAATTTAATTTATATAACTAATTCGATTTCTTAATTTAACTTATATATAATTTACGTAATTAATTTAATTTTTTATTTAATTTTTTTATTTTATAATTATATACTTTTTCTTTATATTTACGTAAAATAATATTTAAATTATATAAAATATATAAAATAACTTAAAAATATATAAATAAGCTAATTTATTTTATATACTAATTATATATTAATTTGTAACGAACTAACTCCTTTAGTAAGGAATTGCAATCGAACTTAATATAAGTACAAAATTAATTTTTATCTTTCTACTCCTAGATCTATCCTCTTCTTATATCCTCATAACTAGTTTCAAGTACTGTTTCAGCCATCACGTGATCTGGTCATCACATAATCATATACGGGTAATACTAGGGTACCTATAGGGCAGGTCGGGTAAGCCTCCTCAAATCTACCTACTACCCGACCCACCCATTAGGTACCCTATGCTTGGAAATTCCCACCCGCCCGAACCTATACTATACTCTACTATTATAAGTTAATAAAGCAAAACCTAAGATTATATTATTGCAGTATTGCATATAGGAATGCTTTAGAAGAGAAGGCATTACAAGTTCATATTTTACGATAAGTGTAGGCTAGAAGGTTTGTTATATTGCTAGCTAGAGAAGTAGTTCTTTATACTCCAAAGAATACGCCAACGCCTACTAAATTTACGATTATATAACAGGCACCTTCCACTAGATATCTGTACTATAATCGTACCTTAGTATTTTAGTGTTTAGTGTAAAAAATCAATGTGCTCCAAGTTATAATTTACGGAATCCGCGTAAACTTCAGGTCAAAGTAGTTAGAATTGCATTACTAAAATTCGAACTGCTTTATCCGAAGTACAAACAAAGAATGTACGCCACCTTGTACTAGTCTAAGGTATAATGCTTTAGATTCGTTCACTCCAAGACGTAGTTTGAAAAACTAAAACAGTTCGAATTGTAGTACTATAAGCCTGATTGCTTCGGTTTGGAATACAAATAAAGCCAAAAGTAGTAGCCAAAACGGGATCCCCATACTACTAAGTATTGGAGGCCCTTTTTGACTCCCTTCTATTGGAATTTTGCTAACTCCCAATTGAATAACCCCTATGAATCACGTCCGAGTGGGCCAGAGGGGACCTAACTCGGCTCTAGTAAGGACCCTTGATAAGTGTGACTAGCGTTCTCAAATTCCCAGCCTAAGTCCGCCCTTCCTCTTCCTTCTCCGCGCCTACCTTTGCCTAGCCTAGGTTTTTAGAGGTCAGCCTAGCCTTCTCCTAGCCTATCGGATTGCTCTTCCTAGCCCTGCCTGTAGGCCGGCTAGGCTAGGCTGGGAAGGGGTAATTTACTAGGGATTCAAAAGGGGGGGGGAAAGAGGAGAAAAGGGGGTTGTCGACGCACGTACCTATTTCTCGGAAAGAATTTTATGTAATTTCCGAGGTGGAGACCCCTAGCCTCTTCAGCCTTCCTTCTCCTGCTAGAAATATATATCCGCCTTGCCTAGCCTCGCTTAAAGCTTATTTCAAGTTGCCTTCCTTTGCCTAGCCTACGAGTCAAGTAAGCCTAGCCCAGCCTAGTGCCTGGATTAGGCAGGGCTGGGAATCTGAGAACGCTAAGTGTGACAGGGAGCGAGAATGGACACCGTTATAATATCTTGATAGGTTCAAAGAGGCGGCTATATTACAGGCAATAGGATTTACAAATTTCTATATATAAATAATATGGAAACTATAACCGATTCTCGAGGGAGCTAGAAAGAGGCCCCCTAAGCGTGATCTAGGTAACTCGCTAGCGTGCTCAGGACTTAGGGCTCGGCTCAGGTTAGAGCAGCGACTGCTTAGGTTCGAAGACGGAAGTGGACTTTAGTAGGCTTAACTGTCGTTTGAGATTATTCAGGAAGGAAAAGGGGATGAAGGCGTGCTTGCCACCCAAATTTTGACTGACTTGTGTAAGCTGAGTTGATTGGGATTCGAGTTAATGTTGGATCGCTTGATTTATATATATTTTTCTTTACTTTTTTGACATGTGTTTAGCCGACAACCTCAATCCTGAAGTCTAATTAAATCCAGCCTACCGAATAGTAAAGATCTCATGATTGTGATTTGAAGGTAGAACCAGAATAGGACTGCGCAACCTAAGCAGAGGGTGAGCGGCTGAGTAACGCTTGAGCAAGCTTGTACTACTTCGTACTGCGCCCGTAGAAGAATTCACGAGGCAACGGCGAATTTTCGATTTTCACTGCAACAACGTACTCTAATGTCAGAAATAATTCGGTATTCGTTATCGGCCACTTCTGAGTAAGCATTATTGTCTCCGTCAGTCCAATGAATAATCTTCGTTATGATCTATATTCCGATCTTTGGTTTGGTCTTCGCCCTTGATTTCTTCCTTTGACGAAATTCCAACTTCTGCTCCGATTTACTCGTCAAATCTTTTATTGACCAATACAACGTTGCATTGGTCAAATTGACCCATTTGGTCAATGCTACAGCAATTTGACCAATGAGTTAGATATCATTCAAAATCATGAAATGAAGATATATTATTTCACCCAAATGCTACTACTCTAACATGTTTTTAGTATTTTTCTAAGGCGCTAGCGCTTGTACAAGTAAATAAGTAATGATTTGAAGCTATAAGCATAAATGAACATTAATCATTTTGGAGTTTGAAATCAGCTTCTAATATGATCTTTAGTAGTAATCTTGGTGGGAGCTAATGCCAAGAGTTGCATTAGTATATCCAAGTAGTTTAAAACTTTAAAAAAATATATCTTCAAACTTTACTTAGTAGATTAAATAAGGTTTATATAAGTAAAGCATATAGAGGCGCCGGGAGCAATTTATCCGAGCTAAAAGGGGGGACGAGTAGCTGAAACTAAGGGGAAAAGGGGGGGATCATATAGAGGGAGTTTTCAAACAAGGAGTGAAAACACTAAAAAATCGATATTTTAAAGAAATTAATTAATTAAATTTTGTCATTGGCCAAACTCTTAACGTATTGACCAAGTAGATATTATTGGTCAAATCGGGCATAATTTGGCCAAATAGGCCGATTTATTGACCAATAAGCCATTTGGTAAGTAAATCGGAGCACTTCGCTAGGGCCCACAAATCCGCCTCCGAAGCTTTTTGCAATGTTCCCATCCCTCAATTGCAATCCTCCATACTTCACAACTGTATCCCTAAACCCATTAGAGACAATCCTTCCACCTCATAAGGTTCCATTATGTTATCTAAGACTTGACTTCTTTAGGAGTGCATAACAGCTGTATAAACACATTTGGATTCATGAGAAATCCATCCCATCTCTGAAGCTAGCTAGAAGACAGCTACAGTCTGACGAGATCGGGTGGCCTTCGCCATCGAACATACTTCCACCGCATTTCTCGAAAAAGGCATCTAGCTCGAGTTGAAGCTGGCATGAGATGCTGCAGGTGCCCGGGACATCGAGGCCGTCCACGAACGTTGTTTGTTGAAGAGTCCATTTATTCTCCGTTGCATAGCATGAAGGTTCATTGAGCGTGAGAATGGCGAACAGACATTCCACATTTGTTTTGTCGTTTAGATAGCTTTGCAGCATCCAAGGTGGATATGGGGAGCCGCCATCAATTCCAGCGAAACTTTTACGTGAGCAGGTCGTCGCAGTGGAGTTGTCAGTTGATGAGCCCGACCGCGTCGAGGATTTCATTGAATGATTGTTCCAGGGAACTAAGCAGAAAGTCAATTCTGAGTTTAGTTCAGACGTTCCATCGGCGCTTGTGTAGCCCATGGAATGATGGTTTTTTGATGTTTTTGGCGTCGCATGGGGGCACATTTTGCTTTGGTAGTGATACTGCTAGAATGTCAGTTGTTGAGCCGTTGAATGATGATATTTACAGGCCCACGAACATGGATATTTGGCATTGCAGTATTTTAGTCTCGGACCTTCTGTCTTTTTTCTTGGTAGCGAGGCACGAGGCAGAGAATAGTAGTCGAAAAGGAATGACAAAGATGGTTTGCAACAGTTTGCATATCCATGAATGTGACCTTATTTCATGCAGCATTCTGCCTCTTTATAGTAGGGAGCTCTAAGCGTAGCTTATTCTGTGCTGCAAAAGCAGTGAAAACTGAAGGAGCCGCACGTCTACCGATTTCCCTAATGGGGTGGGCTTGCACGTGATATTCACCGGTTTCCATTTTGAAATAAAGACTTGCTATGAGTAATCCCTTGTGAGCTGTTTTATAGGAACGATGATTCTAAGGTCTACAAGGGTTCCTGATAAAGAAACCGGTGAACGCTGGGAAGAAGCTAACGAGACAAGGTACGGTCGTTTTATAACTCGTCTACCAAAGACGGAAATCGGTGAAAGAGATCTTGATCTCATAGGATATCTAGCGAACCTATGGTAAAAGTTTTAGCCCTATAGGCATAGATTATGGGTAGAGTCACTTTGCCACTTTAAAGCCTGGCCACTGAATGCGCGCGAGACTCGCTTCGCCAACCCACTCGAACAACAAGTCACGATCAGCTTCCACGCTGTCGAAGCATATCCAGGGCGTGAGACTTACAATTCCCAGCTCCAGTAACTAAACACTTGCTGACCGACTACCTTCACCGTATAAAAATTGCAAAGCACCCTCTGGGGCGGCATATAACTTTGTGCAATTGGGTGGTCACATGTCTCTCGGAACAGATGGCGCTCTCTGAGACTCTCAGCCTTCGCCCTGCGAACCTCAGGGATCTTGAAGATATTATCGGCATTACGATCGCTGCAACAGCGGACCAGGCACTGGTAGCGTTCAATTTCCCTCACCGCCAGAAATTCAAACAGGACAATTATTATCACTGGAAGACATTGATTAAAGCATCATTCTTTAACCCAAATTCGGTCGTGTTGGTGGTAGAGAAGCGAATTGGAGGTGAGAGTAAGGTTGTGGCGTGGGCTGAGTGGGAATGGAAGGGAAAGGTGCCTGCCCCAAATCCGCCATATTTCAATTCTTGGGGAAAGGAAATTGGTAGCAAGTTCCCCCAGTCTTCAACTTGACCCATAGGAAATGGGATGATCACTAACTCACATAATTTGTTTTCTAGAGAGATTATTCAATATCCAGACAAGCATCATTAAATTATTCTGGGTACGGCATGATGATAACCCACAGCACCGCTCTATTTGGGTAGCAACTAAAATCCGAATCGATCGCGACTATTGGTCCTCACAACCACGACTCAGTTATCTGTCGGCTCTGTATACGCAGCCCGAATTCCAAGGCCAAGGTGCCGGCACTATGTTGAAGAACTGGGGCCTAGCTTTAGCCAAACAGCATCACGCCGAGCTTGGCGTGATCGCGAGCCACCCTCCTTCGGTGAATATTTACAAACATTGGGGGTTTGAAGAAGTTGACGCGGTGAGGATGAAGCAAGAGAGTGAAGAAGAATATGTTGACATACATGTGCTTCGTCACGGGCCACCAATTATTTAGGATCTCATTGACCTTTTAAAGTACATTTAAATTTTCAGCCGAGCTAAGAAGAATGAAACCCGCGAGGAAGAAAATAGGTATTGATATTCGTTATCAACCGTTCTTGTCGGCATTCATAGCAAAAGACGCTGTTGCGTTCACATTCCACGTTTCTTCCCGCCCATGCTCAGTATTCAGACCGTAAATCTCATCCCAGATCTTCTGCAATGGGGCAGCAAGTGGCGCAGTCCTCTTGGGATCCTGCAGCCAAAGCCTGAGAACATGACGATTCATTTCCGTTGGAACTGCTTCACGAGAGCTAGATTCAACATATGGCTCTCTGCCATGGAACAATCCCACGTTGTTGAAATAAAGGATATCTCCAGGCTGGGTTGGGGCCGAAAAAGAGTGCTTCTCCGAAAGAAGTTGAAGAACGTCTAAGGCTTCTATCTGAATCGGCGTCAATGGGGCAATATCCGCGTTCCTTTGCCGGCTACCCTTGTATCCAGAGAATGGAAGCCTTGTGTATTGTATTGTGACTCCGTTTTCTCCATGGCGGTACAATAGTGGAAGTTGACGTGCTCGGGATTCGGGTCGGTAGTACCTACCGAGGAATTAGTCTTCTATACGACAGCGCAGAAATTAATAGCTTACGTGTCAATGAACCAATCGTCTGCCAATACCTCGATCAGATCCGGGCGGGTCGCAGTAAGTTCGTTGTAAACCGTTGACTGACTCACAAGTTGAGTACGTCCGCCTTGTTCTGTTGTAGTTGAGTAGTACAAGGCCACAATATCGCCATCGTCCGTGTGAAATGCCTGTAATTTATATATTAGAAAGAGCGCTGTTGCCTAAAGTGGTCGGTTTTACTTGCCAAAGGTTCGTTGCTGTAGCTAGGTGGAACATATTCACCCGGATATTTGCTATGTCTTTTAAATAAATGTGCTTTCATTGCATCAGCATGTTCCTGCAAGAGAGAAATATAATACTTACCAAGAACATGCTTTCGGTCAATGTCCTGGAAACCTCTCTGTGGGCCGACATATGCGGATATACCTGCAAAGAGTACGGCGCTCTCTTCCTCAGTTCTGGGGACGACCCTCAAGCCTCGCAAGATGCAAAAGCCAACCCCATTGTGACATGTCTCGGAGATCTGATCGAGTTTCTGTGATAAGCTCTGAGGTAGGATAAAAGTCTCTTGGCTAATCTGTTGAAGCTGTGTCTTGGATTCTGCGCTGTGCGTAAGCGATGCAGTCCAGCGATGGACATCACTAACCTATGAAAGCATTGATAGCTTCTTCAATAGAATCAGCCTCAATTTGACTCAGTTGTACCAACCATTGTTGCGCCAATCTAGTGAGGTCTCCTGTTGTCCACGTCATAGAGCTCTGCACGCGAGATGGGAAACCCGTGGGCAACTCTGCTTTGACTGAATCACCGAGCCTTGAACCAACATATTTCTCATGATTAATTTGGTAAGGAATGTCTCCGAATTCGGGACTCCCTTGTTTGAGCGATAAGGATTGGACGTCAAGCGAAGCCATTTTCAAATAGAGTTGTCGGAGCTCGAAGAAGGGCAATGAGTGACGCAATATCAGGCAGGTTGTTCATATAAATGACAGTTCCATGATTCCCCGTCGGTGCCATGTGAGCTTGATTTGTGTCTGAACCTCCCCCACGCATTTGGGCGCCGTCTACAAATCACACCTGCACGATTTGGCGAGTCCTACATAAGATCCTAGGATGGCTGAAGGCTTGCAACTGTGCTGGCGAGTTAGAAAACGATCTCCGCGTCACCTGCAACTCTCACCCACACCAAAGCTTTTAACCCATCCACTCAGGATAAAGGAGCCTCAATGTCAAGTTCAACAATTGCGGAGCATGTCATCCGCATCAGACCACTTATGAGGCTTAAGTCAATCGTCTACATGCATGTGTCATGATGGAGCATGGCATTCATTGCCTAATTTATAGCACAGGACGACTAGCGCTTAGGAAGAAGAAAGGGGGATGGGAAGATCCACCAAGTGGAACATAGCCTCGTCCTACCAGAACAAACCCCAACTTGCTTTGATTATTAATCTTCGTCTTCAGATTCACGCAAATGGCTAGGGTGTGGAAGCCATGTACCGAAGGGTGCATTTGGGAGCAGCACGGCCACAAGGGTAGCCAGTGCCAAAAGACCGCAGCTCACACCTACAAGATTGTTTTTAGCTCCAACAAGGAGAGGAAAACTTGCGCTCTTTGCGTTCACATGCTTACCGAAGACTTTGCGAAGTGCAATGATAAAACGCTCCAGAACACGGCTACGTATCTCCTCTGGTAATTTGCGTACCGCGTCCAGACTTTGCAAGCTCTTAGATATTAACTAAGGGGGTTATATCAGTTTTGAGGCCCTGATGTTGAGCCGTATATTATCAATTTACCTCAGCTGTTTCTGGAGAGTGACCGAAAGTCTCCTGCATACCACCAATAAACCATTGACGTTGGAGTGCTGAAGAAACGGCAATGCCAATGTCGGCAAACACCGAAACTGTCAATTCGAAGAAGGCATATGACATGCTTCGATCTGGCTCACTTGATTAGAATATATTGTGCAAAAGTCATCTCTAGTACGAGAGAAGAAAAAAGACAGCGCCATACCTTCCATTGCGGTACTAACGAATAGGCCGACAATCAAGCAATTTTGAATAGCTCCAAGTGCTACGCCATTAGAAATCAATGCAGGAGCAAAACGGGCATTTTCCGGATCTGTAGAAACATAAGTTGATTGTTTGGGTAAGAGAGAGATACTACACTCACGAATAATGCCTGTTGCCATCAACAGATACAAAACAAATGCGCTTATTATGGATGCAAAGAGGAGCCAGGTGAAATGGCGGAACTTCGCAATAAGCCATCCGGAGAAGACAGATCCTAGGGACACGCCAAGGAACTGGCAAGTCAAGATCCAATTCGTGAAAATGTTATCTGGTTGAGATCGAACTTCAGCGTAGAAAGTGATGTGAATATCAAGCTGAAATTAAGTAATTAGTAACGAAATCAAATGTGCGTTACCGCAGGTCAAAATCCAGAGGTGCCTACTTGATTGCGAGCGAAGATAGTCAATCCTGTACAAGCAAGGATTGCTACAGACTGTAGATTCTTGAACAGATGTAATGGAAGCAGCGTTGATTTGTTATTATAGAGTTCATGATATGTAAAGAGGCCCAATAGCATAGGTGTTAGACAGAGAAAAGTGATCTCAGCAGGATGTGTCCCTGGCAGCACATTACCCCAAAGGTTGAGACCAACTAATGGAACAAGCACAGTGAGCAGTAGGAGGATGCCGCCAAGAATGTCAAAATTATGGACTAGCGTAACGGGGGTTGTGGGAGGCTCGGAGGTTTGGCTCTCTACTTGATCCAGGGCCACGGGAGATCGCATTGCGAGGAGCAAGATCAGAGTCGCTAGAGATGCCAACAAAGACTCTACCAGGAATGGGCTATATCATTAATAATAATAGATATCGGACGGCGCCTTCTAGTACTCACATGTGCCATGATGTCTCTGATGCGAGTAGGGAACCTAACGGACCACCACTCATAAAGCCAAGGCTTTGAACAACAACTACCACGCTCCTCCAAAGCGGCAGATTCGCCAGAGGCACCAAATCTATAAAAACATATTAGCGCATTTGAACCAAGTACCGGTCATAACTACCTGTCAGCATAACAATCGCAAGCAGTAGAACTCCAGATGATCCCATGCCGAACAGAACACGGCCTAAAGCTAGCTGCCAAAGACTTTGGCTGGCAAAACTACCAAATGAAGTGTTAGTATTTCTATAATTATGGTGACAATATGGACAGGCAGAATGTTTAAGAGTAGGAGAGAGATAGACCATGTCAGAAGCCCGAGGGAAAGCAGGGCAGATGCTAAGACCATTGGCCGGAGGGTCCCTTTTAACTTAGCAAGATAGCCGTACTATAATACAATTAGCAGGCTGATCTATAACAGATCCCAGAACAAACTCACAATCGGCTGACAGGTAGCATCGCTGATAGATCCAGCGAGGGGTATCCAAGCTGCGTTTCCGAGCTCACTAAGGTCTGAAGCTTTTTCAGACAAGCGAATAAGCGCTCTGAATGGCGAGGTCATGATGTAGAGAATAAAATAGACTGGGTACCGATGCGTCTGCTGTAGTTCGCCATGCAATATGCAATGTCAAACGAAATTACGAATGCTCTGCCTTCGAATAAGTTTTCGGGTTATGCAATTAGGCCGTTCTTTAGCTGAGGCTAGCTTACGCGAGGAGAACTCCTGGGGCGATCACATAAAGCGCATACTTGGAATTCGGTTTTGCAAAACCAGCCTTCTGGGCGGCGCTTTCATCTTGTCGGGACGGAAGTAAAGGCGAGGTCTCGCGCGGACTCGAAGCGTGTGGACTCGAAGCATCTTCGTTCCTTTGATCCATGAAGGGAACAGGTGAAAATCGGGATTGAATAACGATGAACCTTGGCGGCAGCAATTAAGTTGCGAGCGAGAGGGAGTTGAGTTGCATCGTAAATAATACAAGAAGGACAACTGAGGTGAGCCTTGAGATCGGTATCGGTAACTTTATCGGCAGGCTTTGTGGGTGCAAGCATGCCGTGGCAAGCCGTTGCCGAACGCAAGGGTTAGTGCATGAGGGCTCTTACAGTGGTGTGCCCAACGAGACGGCTGATCACACGACAACTGCACAATTCCATTCCTACTTGCCGTGTCCGCGATAACGACGACGGGCACACCCCTCACTCACATCGGGCGTTGGGCACCTTAATGGTGTTACCACACTCTAGATGGCCGCTCTGATAATCAGCATCGAAGCCCTGCACATAGCCAGCTCTGGGTGGCTAGATTTCCGACACGTGTTCCAAGTTTGGCACAGTACTACATCTTCAAAAAACCATGTGGTAGTACAGTCTCTGCCAAGATGAATCTGTGTAGTCGGTTGGCCACAACCCATCACAAAACCTGAGCAGGGGTGAAATCTCGAGGTATTCTAAGGCCTTTGCAAGGATAAATTGATCACTTTTTGACAGTTTAAAATATATTATTGGACAGTCAGTACATGACGCGACCTATAAGTTGATAAACCCACCGGTAAGCTAGTACAATCACTCCCTTCCAAGAGTTCGATTGATCTTGGCAAGGACTGTAGTGCGGCTGCCCGCGTCCGGTAATATTATATAGCCTTGTCTACTTCCGTACACCTCCGCTTGATATCGATCCGCAACTGTCTCAGATACCCGAATGGAATTGTACTATACCTATTTATCATGAGTGCCTTACCTGCAAGATTGAAATGGACCCATCTCAAATACCCTCAAGGACAAATCTCAACCCATATCAACGCAGTTCGCATTCTACCACCTTCACAGAGATTGAGGCAGCGCCAGACCCAGTACCCGAATTTGATCCTCTCCTATTTGCAGCCTTGTTCAACGACACCTCATCTTTCACAAATGCGGACCATCCCCTCGACCAGCACGACCTCCCGAAAAACCCTTTCCAGATTCCGCAGCAGACTTCAAATCCGCCGAGCAACCTCAGCTGGCCCGATTTTGAGCCCGGCGAGAATTTCTTGAACTCCCTAGGTGGTGATCAAGGGTTAGATATTCCCTTCTCTCTCTGCGATGATTTGCAAACGAACAACGCCAACCTTGGGGCCCAAAATGCCTCAGCATTCAAAACACTCGACAGTTGGAATTTCGATCAGAGTCTGTTCGCCAATGATTTTGGCCACCATATCCCTGCATTTGAGGATATGCCAGAACTCTTTGGTTTGAATGATAGCTTTGATAGCTTCTCTCACACCGCCCAGCTAGTAAATCTGCCATCTCAAAACGAGCAAGTCCAGCAATTTGCTGTCAGCATACCTTCGAGATTCTGGGAACTGGACCTCCTTCCATCTTCTACGCTCTACCAGAACAGAATCACTCCTGTAGGAGATACTTTCAACCCGACTTTCAGAACAGCACCTAGTCTACTAGTTGAGGATCAAAGCAGTGCCGAGCTCGGTCCGAGCGGTGCAGGATCAACCCCAAGTACTGATACCAGTATTTCAATGGGCGCAATATCAAGCGAGCTGAAATCTAGTGAGCCACGGGCGTCCGAGAGCATCGAGCACGAATCGGCTTTCTCTATCTCTCGGAGCAATAAGCCACCTCGTCCACTAACCTTCACGCTCAATATTACTCAACCCAAAACAAATACTGCGAAGCCACCGCGTCATGCATATACACTTCAGAGTGGTTCAAGCCAGTTTCACACTGGCAGGGTCCGTAAACAGTTTTCGAAGGACCGGCGAAAAGAGATCGCTGTTACTCGTGGAGTTGGTGCCTGCTTTCAGTACCGAATGCATCATGTGACGGTGAGCGTTGGCGTGGTATGAAACAGATCGAGACGTATCTCTAACTTGTCTCTTGTAATAGTGTCGGCCGAACGAGGCCACCGGAATCTGTCAGAGGTGTTGCTCGCGCGGTGTTTCACTGCATGGTGTTTGCTTCAGGCTTGATATTACCGACTGTCTATTCTACAGGACCGGTAATCCATTTCGACTTTCTTTACGATCTGTATGATATAAACTCAATAGCTTACACTTTCTAGGCTCCGCGATTCAATCGGGCCCATGGCAGAATGATTTGGACTGGTCAGCATCAAACAGTATCACTCTTACACTATGCGTGCCGAAGATTCCTGGTGCACCACAGATGGCAATCACATGTCGCCCATTCAGACCTGGGCTTGGGGATAGAGTAGAAGACTATGTTCGTGGAAACGTGATCGGAGAGAAATTAATCAGTCCGACATATGCAGCGTGCGATACACAAGGCCTTACAAAGGAGATTCGATCCAAAGCCAGAATTTCAGGAAGAGCCTATGTGGATGCCATGGGAATGAGCAATGCATCGGCGTTGGTGGTGCAGATTTTGCGAGGAGCATTCACGTTTGCTGTAAGTTCATCCAAGCAACATCAGGTAAACATTGTAAAATTAATTCATTAACCAGAATGAGCATCCTCGGAGTATCCTAAATTCTGCATTGGATTTATGGTCCTGTACCAGAATGAACGCCTATGACAGATCACTAGTCTCGGAGGAAACGCTAGGTCAGGAAAAGGTCACCGATCCCGCTTCACCTTTCTTCAATGTAGTTCCAATTCCACCTAAACTCGATTATCAATGCGACATGGTGGGGATCAAATGGCAAAACGACCTTGCAGAATTCTTGATCAAAGAGCTATGGAAGAAATTATTGAAAAGGAATCGAGACGACTGGTTTGAGGTATTTCTTGTCGTGTTTGTTTTGTTGAACAACGTCGAATTTGTCTACGGCATTGGCAAAGAACTCTCTACTCAGTATGGGTTACATGCAGTAAGTTGGTACCACATCGTGGATGCGGACTCGGTTTAGATATGTGCTGATATTCCAATTAGGAGGACGGCTCTCGGATTCGGCAAGCCCTATCAACATACCTAGAAAGATGGAGTTGGTCAGCTAAACACCTACTACATGTCTACAAGACGTATTTCAAAGGACGGTGTCCTTTCTTCGACTCGGAGCTCGTTGCCACCGCAAGGCGATCTCATCCTACTGGAGCGACAAGAGCATTGATCGAATACATTTTTCAAAAGAAAGGTAAGTTCAAACAGCGAGCTATATACCAGAATACCCCAAAGTGAGTAAATTACTAAAGTGTGACATCTGGTCAAAGAAATCAACTCATTCCAAAATCATGACCAGAAAGCCCAGGAGGACTTTGATTACGAGTTGTTTTGGAGTAGAGACCTGTTTAAAATGGCTTAATGAACATGTACAATACAATAATAAAGTTGTTCACTTTCTCGTGGCTCAAATACCTTGAGTGTTCAAAACCGCTTAGAGGCGCATGCATCTCACGTGGCTGTAGCTCTTTTCGTCCACAACATACCCGGATTACGCGATCGTGTCCATTTTAGGCAATCGGTGTATGGTGGGATAAAACTTCCAGATAAACCCTCCAACTATGTTTGTCGCCATTGGCCATTTGGCTAATGCGGGTTGTGCTAATCATGCCTCTCATTGGCCAATGATGTTCCCGATACCCGTTGCGCAACACCTGGAAGCGGTAGGTGCACCACAAACAGGTGAACTGATGAAGTCCAATGAGGAACATTCCTAGGTGCATTCCGGAGCGTTCTTACTTTGTATATAAACATGTCCCTGCTCCGTCTCTCTGCCTGCCTCTCTATGTGTGTATCTCTTCTTTGAACTTGGAATTGGTCCAATTGATTGTTTTCGTTTAACCTGCTGAATCACCCCATCATTTGATAATCAGAACCTCGGAACAATGCATATCAGGGTAGCAACAACCCGAGATCTACACCGCCTCACGGAAATCACCACAGGCTCACTGATCGATGACCCGACCTACGACTATCTCAATCCTCAACGTCTAGAGTTCCCGGAAGACAACTCAACATGGATGCGTCTAAGACTCGAGAAGCATCTATATGACAAACGTTCAACGTTCTTGGTTGTGGAGCTTGATCAAAGTGAAACTGAGGGTACGGTAAGTGCGTTGGCAGGAAAAGGTCCAGCATCTACCATCATTTCTTACGGGATCTGGGTAAGAATGGGCAAAGATGCGGCTGCAAGGCACAGATTCCGAGAGAAGAATACGTGGTTGAATGCACTGGACTGTGAGTCCCTTGATGGCGTTCAGTTTTCGTTCCCGGGAAAGTCTTTGTTTCACAAAAAGAAACCGTGTGTGAGAGAAATGGTTCCGCTAATTTCCACCAGCCTTGACAGCACAAGCCTCCCAATGGTCTATAAACCATAAATACAAGCGCCGTGATGCATCTCAACCTCGCCTTTCCGCTATCGCAGCCGAGACAAGAGAAGTGATCAAAAAATACTTCTCTGATTCGGGCGACTGGTGGTCTCTCGAGCTTTTAGTGACAGATCGAGAATTCCGCCGTCGAGGAGCGGCTACCAAGGTTCTCACGTGGGGGACTGATCAGGCCGATTTAGAAGATGTATTTTGTGGCATTGAGTCCTCTCCAATGGGGTCGAGGTTATACGCGGCTAACGGGTTTGAGAAGTTGGCTACGTGTGTTGTGCAGGTTCCAGGGGAGGAAGAAAAGCTTGCTTATGACGTTATGAGACGGGAGAGTAAGAAGGGTGGAAAGGAACGAATGAAGTGGGTTTAATGAAGTGCATTATTCAAAAAGAAGACCGGCTTGAAGCTGACATTGGAGTGTGCTTTGGAATAATTTGGTGAAACCGGCCCATCGGAAACCATCTATTAGTGAGTAAATCGATTACGACATTTTCAGATCAAGTGCTATATCACATATTTCATCACAATTGGATCAATTGACGATTATTGTGATAGAGAGCGACAGTCAATGTCTTAGTTCTTGGTGTAGGACCTAAGACATGGAATTGCCGGATTAAAGTAATTTGTCATATAAAGCAAGAAAAGTATTTATAGTATACCATAATAGATTGACAAAAATAAAACTATCTTAATATACTTAAAGTACTACTATTATCTCACGCAGTTGAGCGTACTAAAATTCGTTTCTATCCTTCGACTTGAGCAGTCGCTCTACCAGCTGCTCTAGCCTGAACTCTGTCATAAGTCCCTACGCCCCTTATTAAGTCAGCCAAAGCTAGCGCATGAGATCTTATCCGACCCTCGACGAAGATGCCAGGGCTAAAAAGCGCTCACCACCCACCTATTCTGCCACCTAACAAATATTTTTGCCTATGTAATAAGCGAAGGCGGTATGGATTTTGTTTTAGCCCCCCTGACACCGCCGTAAGGGGCTCCCGCGCAACTTTGATCTAGTGAAGACCTGGACCAACTGCTGCGCTGCACTTCTATGCCTGAGGCATTGCATCACGTGCCTGCCGGCCTAGCACCCCTAAGTACCTCGGTAACACTCTTCACCACCACTGCAAGTTCATTTCTGGTGATACCTATTAAACGGCATCGCACATGAGAACAAGTGTATAAATTTGGCCTCCGAGAATTTATTGAAAGCGAAAGTAAAGTATGTCTCATTTCGCACGACGATTGACACGTGGTCTTCATATCACTATCGATTGTCAGGGTGCCTGACTCAGAGATCATGATCATTAACCATGTCAAGCCATTCTCTCAAAGCCCCCACTTCCCCAACTGATCGACTTCCCAACGCCTTCTCTAGATGAAGTTGGGGACTCCAACTTTAGTTGGATTTGGGGTAGTCAATTTCCCCATCTTTTGACCCTTCTCCATCCCATTCCATCGCAGAAGCTCCAGTTTCCCCACGCCTCGGCTCGCAGAGCTTCTCGATTTGATACCGGCTAGAAATGTGACTCCACGTTGATTCAAGTCAAAGCTTTCACTTGGCAGCCATGTAGGGTCCTCTGTTAGATCTCATGGTACAGAGAGGGGCATGATCTCGGAACCAGACAACCGGCTAAGGATATCTGGCCTACGAGCAGATCAACAGGGGTTTCGCCTTCTCCAAATATCTGATTCCACAGTATTATTCTCTGCCCTTGAGCAATTATAGGTTTAAAGCATTCCAGGACTTCAAACATTGTTTACCTGCATTGATACAGCATGTCTCTGGGAAGACTTCAGAATAAAATTTGCATCCTTACAGGTGCAGGGGGTGGTTTCGGCGAATCCATTGCCAAACGCTTCATCACCGAAGGCTGCAAAGTCGTCATTGCGGAAATCAATGAATCCGCTGGGAAACGTGTCGAACGAGAAATTGCGACCTCATCTTACCCCGGTGCACGAGATAACGTTCTCTTCGTTCAAACAGATGTTACTAGCAAATCATCATGGGACAACTTGCTAAAGCAAACGCTCGATAAATTCGGGGCAGTGGATATTGTCTTCAACAACGCAGGGACGACATATCCTAAGAAACCGTCTCATGAGGTAACAGAAAAGGAATGGAGAATGTTGATTGATGTCAATATGACGTCCATATACCTAAGTACCGCAGCGGTGATGCCGTACTTCATAAAAAGGAAGGCGGGCATTATTCTCAACACGTCATCCATTGGTGGATATCACGTTAAGGAGGAGCTCGTCTATTATGGAGCAAGTAAGACGTTCGTTAACATGGTGAGCATATGTTGAGAATCATTCGTGGCATCCTGCTAATTGTACTAGATTACTGAAGGCCTTGCGTCTGAGTACGGTCCTTATGGTATTCGAGTGAACTCAATATGCCCGTTATTGGGCTACACCGGCCTGTGAGTACGCCTTCAAGCTATTCCAACTGCAGTAACTAATCTCTCATACAGCACTGAACAATTCATTGGAGCTAAAGACACTGCCGAGTTCCGAAAGGCATTCGAGTCGACGGTACCACTAAGGAGAGGCCTGGATCACAATGATCTTGCTAACGCAGCGATATACTTGTGTTCGGACGAGGCATCCTTTGTCACAGGAGTCAATTTGAAAATAGATGGAGGATCAACTTGTGTCTGATTTTACTTTTAGCATGCATTAGCTATTACTAGAAAATGCAGCCTACGATCAGCTATCAAGAATGCTATCAGAATGACCCTCTGTAGTTCAATTTCATAGCTCTCTACTTGCGCTACTTATCGCCCAATGTCACTATTGTTTCTCTTGGGATTTCATCAATCAGTGTACACAAGCTTAACTCCAATAAACTCTATCTCGATATATCAATCAATTTCATTCGCATTCTACAATCTTTCTCTAAATTATTAACAAAATCTATTTCAAAGTCTCGCTTCTCGCCCTCTTGGTCTCAGATTCTGCCAATCCTCTTTGATCAGGTCTGCACATTTCTCACCGATAGCATACGCGACAGCCTGCGGGTGACCATTGTTCAACTTCGGCATGATACTGCAATCAGCAACTCGTAGCCCCTTCACTCCCTTCACTCTTAGTCTCGCATCCACAACAGCCCCTGGGTCACTTTCTGGCCCCATCTTGCAAGTGCCAGCAGGGTGGAAGCACGTGGTTGCGTTGTCCCTGATATACTGTTCCCATTCTCCCAAGGTAGTGTACTCAATATGTTTATCTCCTGGGGGCCATGACCCTATTATCAGATCTTTTGAACCCTTCCCTTCTAGCATGATCTCAGCTCCCAGTTTGCACGCCTCTGCATATACTAGGACATCTAGAGGGTCGGACAAATAGTTATGTTGGATAATCGGGTTCTCTTTTGGATCGCTGCTTCGCAATTTGACGAATCCTCTAGATCGCGGGGAGAAGAGTTCAATAATGTTCGCGAATGCACTCTGTCCTTTAGGAGGTGGGTTGGCATAGTGTTTAGGGGCTGCATATCGCTCTGTCGTGAAGTACTCCACGTGTGGCTGGTTTGACTTGAGGCCCATTGGATCTCGTCCTGTTATTTTCAAGGATTTTCGAAGTTCGTTGTTCCAGAGCTTGTGTTTTTGTAGCCGTTCATCTAACCGTGTGAAAGCGAATGCCCCAAAGTGCGAACGAGACAAAGTACCACTTCGCTCTTTCCGCCACTCCTCCCGAGCTTTCTCGAACATTTCTCCTTGAAAGAGGTGGTCTGTGGTAAAACCTTGCTTTGCTTCGTAGAACACAAAGACGGTCTCGTTTTCGTTAGCATGTTGTAGACCACAGTGGCAAAACAGTATATTCGGCATACCAAATGGTCCTCAAGATTCTTGCCGACACCTCGCAGATCAATTCTAGGCTGAACACCAACTTCGTATAATTCTTCCTTAGGACCTATTCCGGATAACAGCAATGTCTTTCATGGCATTAGCATATGTTCACTTCTACGGGAAAGACAAAATTACCTTCGGACTCCCATAACTCCCCAAGCTAAGGATGATCTCCCTCCTGCAACGAAACACCTTTCGCTGCGTTGCATCACTTGTTATTGTCTCCACACCCGTCGCTGTCAGCTCGCCATTTCTATCCTCCAATATCACTTTCGTCACAGTATGTCCGAAAGCCACTGTCAAATTTCGATATTTCACGTTCTTACTAGAATCAAATGAGTCCCGAATGTACTCTCCCCCAGTTATTCGCGTGCCCTTGTACACGCTCCTCGGGCAATGCCCACATCCAGTCTCCGTCACCCCACTTGTGAACATGTCATCCACCAATTCCATTCCCTTATCCACAAAACTCTCCATCAAGCGATCCGTAATGGGAGCATTTGGGTGAATACTCGTATGGATTGGTCCACTCGTTCCATGAGAATCTTTATCAATTTTGAACCACGGCTCACTATGAAAGGTCTCGCTTTTCTTGAAATAGTGCCACATTGAAGTGGAATTCCATCCCGGATTTCCCATCGCTTCCCAATCATCGAAGTCTTGTCGCATGCCGCGGACCATCAGCGTACCATTAACCGCAGAACTACCCCCTAAGAATTTTCCTCGAGATAGTTTTTGCGCTCGGTTGCCAGCAAAGGGAGACGGTTCGGAGACGAAATTCCAGTCGTGCTCAGTGTCGAAATTCAGGCTCTAAGAGCAGAGTTAGTATCATTTGGATGATTAGAGTCATCGGTCTTACCCATCCTCCGACCATCTGAGTATTTTCCAAATTGACATTGTCAGGCCCGGCCTCGATGAGGAGGATTCGAAGTGTTGGGTCCTCAGCAAGTCGTGCGGCGACTGCGGGGCCTGCAGTGCCTGCTCCACAGATTATGAAGTCAAATTCTTCTGGAATGGACATTTTTGGTTCCTTCGTGCAGTCTTAACCTAGAATTTGTGATTTTTCTAGACACCTGCAGTCGAAGTTCTGACGGTTGAGAAGATCTTGTCAATTTGAGGCAACCAACGCAGGTGACTTTTTTATTCGAACAAGTGAGATCATAGAAATGACACTAGCGAAAGGTACTACAAAAAGCCGTAGGGCCCTATTTTTACGTGCACGAGTAAAGCCTGTATGATGCCCCTCAATTAGTGTCTCCGCGAGTCAGGAGGTGTTGGGGTAAGAATCACCCCTGATCGTCGTTGGGGAAACTCGGTTCCGGAAATATCTGCGGGGTTAGAGTTGTTGCGTTGAGAAACCATGTTCTGGTCGCTATAGAAAGCGCTCTAACAAGCTAGGTTGGTTTAGATAATTTTCACGGGGTCTGGGGAAGTCTGGAGAAATCTGGGGCGCGATCGATGGGGAAGCATGATTTTAGATGCGGAGAAACTTGATCGAAGGAAGTGTATCCACTTTTGTGCCGAATAGCAGGTAATGAACGACATGTCATGGAGGTATAAACGAGCAAGGTAATGTCGGTCAGAGATCTTTTTTCTTCGATTTTCCTTTTAGCTAGACATTTTGTCATCTCCCTTTCTCCTATTACTTGGGCAACTTGAGCTGGAGGAGCCCTGAAGAATATCAAAATGGTCAAGCGAAATCGCTACGCGACGGCCGTGTCGCTGTTTGCGGCGCTGGGTTCTATTACCGTCAGTGATCTCATCTGCCCCCATTGGACTGGATGCTGACATACGGCAGTATGGCTATGGTGCAGCCATTATCGCTCAAACCATCGGACAACCGCAGTGGTACAGTTATTTTAATCTTGCGGAGTCGGGACCGGGAAGTGCACATACGAACGTGGTTACTGGTATAACACCCCTTCTCCTTTTTTGACTCATAGCTCTAATACGGAACGCAGGTATGATGAACGGCCTTTTCTCAACCGGTGGAGCTTTAGGGGCTCTTTTCACCGCCTGGACCACATTCGAATTCGGACGCTTGCGCACAATTCAGATGGCCTGTGTTGTTTGCATCGTAGGAGGCAGCATGATGACCGGGTCAGTAAATATTGCGATGTTCCAAGCTTCACGATTTATCATGGGCTGGGGGATCGGAATGATGGTTTGTGGTGTGCCGCTATACCAATCAGAACTTGCTACTCCCACGCATCGAGGACGACATGTCGGATTCCACGGAATGGCACTCGCCTTTGGATATGCCCTCACCGGCTTCGTTGGATTCGGCTGCTACTTTTATTCCAGTTCGAGCTTTCAGTGGAGGTTCCCATTTGCTGTGCAACTGATTCCGGTTATTATTCTTCTTTCTGGCAGTGCAAAACTACCAGAAAGTCCACGATGGCGTGAGTATCTAAATACCTTTGATCTCTTCATCCACTGATAAGTTTATTAGTCCTCAGCAAAGGCAACAAAGAACGAGCCTGGCATAATCTCCAACGCCTGCATTCCAACCCGGAGGACCCCGAAGACACCTTTGCGCGCAAAGAATTCTACCAAATGACCCAACAATTTCTGCTCGAACAACAACGCCGTGAGCAGTTGGGAATCCATCACTGGTGGGATTTCTTCAAGCGGGCAAGTTTCAGGAAGCGTGTGGCCGTTGGAATGGGCGCTCAACTCATCAATTGCTTCACTGGTAACCTCGTGGTGAATAATTACCAGGTTTCGCTTTACCAGAGATTGGGCGTCACGGGAGGTATTCCGATTCTTCTGATTGCATTTTGGAATTGCGTAGGAATGTGGGGGAATACTACATCTGCTTTCTTCCTTATGGATCGCTTTGGTCGAAAGCCGTTCTATATGATCGGAATCGCTGGATGTGGTATATGTCTGGCATTTGAAGCTGCGCTCACAAAGATCTTTGTTCAGTCCGGATCGGATAATAAGGTTGGGCTGGGCTTCGGGGTGTTCTTCATCTTTTTGTATGTCTTCTTTTACGCCTCCTGCATGGACAACCAGCAGTATGTTATCTGCTCGGAAGTCTTTCCTATGGAGAGTCGAGGACTAGGAGTCGCGCTTTCTTTATTTGGCCAGTTTGCAGGAACCGCATTGTTTGTTGGTGTTGCTCCAACCAGTAAGTTTGCATTCATTCCCATCCTAATCTCATTTAATTTGAGGATGCTGAGATAAAACAGGCTTCGCGTCCATCGGCTGGAAATTCTACCTTATCTTCATCATTCTTTGTGCAATTGATCTCGTTGTCGTATGGAAACTCTTTCCCGAGACGAAAGGGCTGTCTTTAGAGGAAATTGACGCGCTATTTGGTGATCCAGTGGCAGTTCATTTGACGGATGCGAATAATGAACAGATGGCGGAGTTGGAAAAGCAGATTCGGGAAATGACGATGCCAACGAAGGGAGGTGGAGTAGAGACACCGGATAGCGATGTTAAGGAGAAGGGAGATGTGGAAGGCGTGGAGGTAGAGAGGGTGTATGGAGCCAATGCTAGTGAAAAGTAGACGTACAAGAAGATGAAATGGGCTGAAATTTCGAATAGTTTAATGTTCGCGAGAAGTAGTGATGGAGCTCTGAACTATGAAGTGTTATAGATTTTACCTTATCACTGAGACAATTGATCATCGAAAATTGCGGGCATACTCTCTAGCATCGTGCATCCTAGCCTGCAGCAATGGAATAACGTTTGTGCAATAAGCAGGGTTTTTTCCTTTTTTTGTCTTTTCTTACTTCTTTTCACCTTTTCTTCTTCTTTTTTTTTAAAGAAAAAATCGCTTTCCACTGCTACTAACATTTAGCTTCTTCTCTATAGCAGCTATGTGTAATATAGTGCTGCAACAATTTCAATAGAGGTGCATAGCCACTGTCATTTCGTGCTCCACAAGTCATGTCAGACTCAGCTCACTTCGTCTCCAATTCCTTGCTGTGGAAGCGCACTTTCAATCCTCCTGCTACCCTGTCAACCAGCTTCCACTCACAAGGCAGACGCCCTTTAGGTACTGCAGACCCGTCAATTGCATCAAACTTCTGCAGAAGTCTAACCACAACGTAAGCCGTCTCCGCGAGTGCAAACTGCTGCCCGATGCAAATCCTCGGCCCAGCATTGAATGGTAAATAGTTAAAGCCTGGCTTTAGCTTGTCCCAGCGTTCGGGGACGAAGTCCTGAGCATCAGGCCCCCACACTTTTGGATCGGTGTGCATAGTCCAGAGCTGATGAACATAGAGAGTTAGCGTTGAGGGAAAGGAAAATGTAGAGAGATGACGAACCGCCCAATTCACAAATCTCCCCTTCGGAATGAACACCGGTGATTGACCGTCCGGCCCTCCGCCAAAAGGTAGTGTGGTGTCTCTAACTGCCTCGCGGTAATTGCTGGGAACTGGAGCATACATGCGGAGTGTTTCGTTCAGGCACCATTGCAAATAAGTACATGCCTTCAAACCAGAAATTGTGATATTAATCGGCTGGCTGTACGTGCCAAAGTCCTCAAGAATGCGGGTTCGCAGCTTCTCAAACACTGCAGAATTTTGTGCCAGTGAGCCAAGGAGAAATGTGATACTCGCTTTAATAGTATCGCTGCCTGCCAAAAGAATATTGAGAAGTTCATAACGTAGCTCAACTGGATCTTTGGTATTGTCGACAAGAGCGTCGAGGACGACGAATTTTCCTTTCCTTTCGGAATTGGGACTCTTCAAGCGGCGTTGAACATAGGTATCGACGAACTTATGAACTGCAGCACATTGGTCTTTGAATTTTCGGTCATGTATAATCCAATATAGATCGCTATAGAGCAAAGACTCTGCGGTGACTTTCTCGGCTGCAACGAAAGAGTCCACGAATATCTTCATCTCTTCCTTCGTGGCCAGAGAGTTCGGCTCTGTTTTCCCCTCTAGACTGTTCACACTTTCTCCAAACAGAAATTCTGTCGCCGTATCGATCGTGAATAGTTCAACGAAGTGCTGGATATCACCGCTCTGGGTCCAACCTTGAGAGTCAGCTTGACGATCCAGTATATTGAATAAGTTCTGAAGGTGCTTCTCGAACAAATCCAGATCGGCTATCTGATCGCGGTTGAATTGTGGCCGCATGAGAGCACGAGAGTGTGCCCAGCGTTCGCCATTAGATGCAAACTATAGCTGTCAGACAATATAGTAAACCACCGCAGCTACAACTCACAATTCCCTGCCCAAGCAGTTGCCTGAACCCCGCCAGACGCGACGCTGGAAGCTGAAAATCCTTGAACTGCGTAGCCAGAATCGCCTGTAAGTTTCTCGGGTCGAATGTGAAGAAATGCAACAGCCCGGGCGGAAAGCACACTTGAAATGTCGTGCATTCGCGTCCCTCTCTTTCCTGCACCTCTTTAAGTAGGCTGTGGATTTCTTCAGACAAGCAATTTCCACTCATTGCTTTAGTCATCTTCATGGTCATCTTCATGCCAAAAAGATCCCAAACTCGCCAAACAGGCACAGGCTTGCATCCCAGTGCTATGGCTTTTCTCTTCAGGCGCCCAAAGGTGACTAGAAAGTAGACGGCTGACAGAGCAATAGCACTCACCGCTACGACAAACGCCGAAGAAAGCTGCATGGTCATGGAGAAGTCTTGTAAGAATAGCGTTGAAAGTTCAGATGTTGTAGAAGGTTACGGACCACAGTTTTCTTGAGATCAGGTACCAAATCTGACTGTACTTGCCCCTCGCTTCAGATGCTGACCTTATCGTGCATGCTGTCCTATGACAGGGTCTGTTGGGGTGAGATTTTCTGCTTACTTAATATATCGTCAGTCCACGTGACTTTGCTTCTTTCACGTGATGCGATTCAGCTAGGTACCTATATTTCAGCTCTCCTCCTCTGGATTTCTCCACCTTTCCCCATTTTAGTACGTGCTTGCCCCGCGCTTCACTATAATATTTATATTCGTGCTTATTCTCGTTTTTATTAGTCGAAGAAAACGATAAATTATTTGCTTGCCTTAAGAGAGCAAGAGTGCATGAAATAGGGGTAAACTAAGCGAGAACGGAAAAATAGATTTCTCATAGATTCCTCGATTTCCATACTACCATTAGAAATCTGCTTTGAGATATATTTCAGGGGAGCCTAAGCAGAGCGGCGACGCCGACTAACCGCGTTGGAAACGAGTGTGAAGAAATGTCTGAGACAGTCTTGGAAGTCTTGGCGGGTTAACTTCAAAAGGAAGGTAAGCTAGCCTCACAACAACAAAACTCGATAAGAGAAACTCTGGTGCTTTCCTTGCTGCATTATTTGGTTAATGATTAGTGGTTTCTATAGTCTGAAAGTTTGAAGTGTTTCAAGATGTGCATTGTTTTTTCAATGATCCCTCTCCCTTCGATTTAGTAGCATTGATTCCGCGAAGTTTAGCTTTAACAAGTGATCGAAGTGGGCGATTATAACACAGTCACAAGTCGATTACAGGTAACGTTGCACTATATCACACGGACAGAAGCGCGCAGAAGCGCAGGATCTTTCAGAAGAAGAAGGTGTTTTGTAGATTTCCCATGTGTTTGGTCACTCAAGCTGCTAGCAGGCGATACCCTAGGTGTCACCAGGGCAGTACCAGATAGTGATACATCCCAAATACACCCAGAATGAGATGATATCTAGGCCACTGCTACCCATTTGGTTGCTCGGTCCCCCTTTCGTTCCATGCTTAACAGCCAGACGCCTCACTACTTCTCATCACAAGGCTTCTCTGCCTTCCTTTTGAGATACTTCACATGCAAATATTTGATACCTTTTTCTACTGAAGAGGAACTAGGTTGGGGTCCTTATCAAGGGTTTGTCCTGCCTGGAAATTATATACATGAAGAACTCCATGCTCATCAAATGTGTACATTCTTTTCCTTGGACCCCTCTCGTCTCAAACCAGCCTACATAAATTCAAAGTGGTGTATTTTTAGCATATCTCTGCGTCTACTTGAACATTATTATCTTCTAGCGAGTTGATCGCTTCAGTACACGATGATATCTCCAGTTGTTTTGCTCTGTGCGCTCTTAGCTTCGACATGCCTTTCTATTCCAGTCGACAACCATGTGTCAAGAGCAACCACGGCCGATTTACCACGACTGGTCATCTATTTTCAGACAACCCATGACTCAAATGGCAATCCAATATCTATGCTCCCTCTTATAACACAGCAAAACATATCTCTTACCCACCTGATCGTTTGCTCGTTCCACATAAATGTTGGCTCTGTCATTCACCTCAATGACTTCCCACCGTCTGATGTACACTTCAACACACTCTGGGTCGAAACTCAAGTGCTCAAGAATGCCGGCGTTAAAATCATGGGCATGATTGGTGGTGCTGCCAGTGGCTCATTCGATACCAGCAGTCTCGACGGAAATGCTACAGTCTTTTCAGAATACTACAGCCAACTGCATGATACAATTATAACTTATGGCCTCCAGGGCATGGACCTGGATGTCGAGCAAACAATGAGCCAGGATGGAATCACACGACTGATAAATCAGTTGTATGCTGATTTTGGACCAGACTTTCTCATCACGCTTGCACCTGTTGGCTCGGCCCTTAGCAATGGTGGAAATCTCAGTGGCTTCGACTACGAGGATCTAGAGGCGGCCGTCGGGAGCAAAATTGCTTTCTACAACGGACAATTCTATAATGGATTCGGGGATATGTCCTCCACGACAAGTTATGATGCCGTCATCGCGAATGGCTGGTCTCCGGCAAAAATTCTAGCTGGTCAAGTTACAAGTGCAAGTGAAGGAGGTGGATTTGTCAAGGAACGAGTCCTGAATTCCACGATTGTGAAACTCAGGAGCGAGTATGGCCAGATTGGAGGTATCATGGGCTGGGAGTATTTTGACAGCGCTCCTGGTGGGACGAGTCGACCGTGGGAGTGGGCGCAAGAGATGACCGCTATCCTAAGGCCAGCAGCTTCACAGCAAGTAAATCTTACAATCACGAACGGAATAGCTGATATGCTGGTGACCAAATGGAAAAGTAGTGTCATTCCAAAGGGAAATGGGGATGTGGCTACAGAATCTGTGACGGTGAACCCAAATGTGGATTATAACGCTATGGTGAACGCGTAAGTTTGAGATGGGAGTAAAGGAATCAATTTAGCGAATGCAACGTTTTTCTAGGAGCTGCTGCCCGAGATGAAGAAGCGACCCTTGGGGGAGACAGATGCGCTATTTGCTACGTCAAACTGGATGGTCCCGAGTATGAGGAGAGAGAGGAGTATGAGATAGGGTGGCAGAATTGAATGAGAAGTAATTTACAATTAGTCAATAGAAGTCACATTAGGAAATTAACTAAGCAAGCAACCAATCTCTATTTCCATCTTTAGACTTGAGTAGTCGTCGCTCTAACCTGAGCTGAGGGTGAGCGCATCTGAGTTCTGCCTGAGCATCCTGAGCACTCTTTTTGAGTTAACCTAACACTATAAATAAAGATCCGTTTTGGTACCTGGGCGGCCTGTTTTGGCTCCCCATTACAACCCGATTACAGTTTCCCAGAGAATTCGGCAAAGCAGGGAATTTGTTCTGGTTCTTTTTTAGTCTTGCACGCATTTTCCCAAGACCGAATTCGAATCCCACGCCAAGTTTTATATAAGCAATAATTTAGCATCAACCAACTTGTTTGAACCTATCAAGATGCCGTGATGGTATCCGTTCTTGATCCCTTATCAAACTTACCAGGGTCCTTTCTTTACTGGAGCCGATTTGGATCCCCTCCGGCACAGTCGCACGTGACTAGTAATTCAGCCTCACAATTTGCCGAACATCACCGATTCCATATACAAGTGCATGATTTCAATTCGCTAAGCCCTTATTCAATTTGTCTGCTGCAAGGACTCGCGTGCAAATATACAATTGTCCCGCCATGCACGCGACGAATGATTCTGTCCTGTTACCAAAGATATAAACGCTGGCACTACAAAGCTTGGGGTCGTCAACGTCTAGGGCTCCTAGGCATTCTACCATTCATGCAAGACAGGGTACAGTCTTCCCAGAAGCAAAGTTGCACTATGCAAGGAGAATACAGCATCCGGTGCTTTTATCGTGCAAAATCAGGCAATATCGGCACGACTCCGCGGCTAGATATAAGGGATGTAAGGGGCACGACAGCTGGTCTGCTTCCTGAGCGGCGTGGAATCTATGCCCAAGGTTCCGTGCCCGGGGCACTGAGATCATGCAAGTAAGACCACGCAGAGACATCTCGGTGGCAGTGCTTTGATCGATAGCCTATTAAGTATTACCTAATATCGCGGATGCCTAATAATTGCGGGTCAGTTTTCTCCAGCCTCGAGCAGAGGCGACAAACGGCTTTTGGTTAGAGCCGAGCACGTCCCATAATATTGTCCTTCAAAATTTTGACCAGAGGTCAAAATAAGAAGGTTCTTCGACAGGGAGAGCCCGGTGCCTTCGGCGTTTTGTTTTTCCGGGTTAATCCAGATTGTTTAGTAATATATTTCATAAGTTGGTGCTTGCGGCTTGCCTTGTGCTATTTTTTTATTTTATTCAGGAATGTTTTGCTTCCGTATTTTGTGAAAGTTACTTCTAAGCACATGTTCCTAGCATTGTTTCTTTTCTTTTCATCTGCAGCTACACGTTGCTTGAGGATAAGTTACTGGCCACCATACCACCCAAAAAGGCCTAGCGCTACGTGAGGCTTGGGAGGAATATGGTTAGGTAATACGAACAGCATAATACGAGCGTTTATGAACCCCGAGGGATGCCGGTGGCGCAGTACGGACAGCAACGGTCCGCAGCATGACGAGTATTCTTCACTCACCTCGTATTAAAAGATCTTGCTACCCCTTATTATTGGCTGTCCAAATTGTAAAGTACTAGTACCTTTCATGGTTAGCGTGACAACATGTTTTAAGAACCGCACGTCGAACTGGTATTCACTGTTCAGTAATTTCCATGCATCTTCCTCACACGAGACGAGTGAGCGATGGCATGGCGATACCCACGCTACACCAGGTGGGCTATTACTGGCCTCACATGTCTCAGCGTCACCCTCTTTCTTCTGCATTCCTTTCGGCTTCTGAATTTTTCTGCACGGCGTTACGATAATTGGACTTGGACGACCTGCCCAGGCTCGTCGATATTCGAACAATCATGTATAGTTTCTAGGGCTACGATCGCCCAAGATGTACAGATTGTGGTCAAAACAGGGGGCTCCGAACCCCAAAGCAGACTTCGTTATCAACTTGCAACAATTCTCTCTAAGGTCCCTCGTCAAAACGTCCTCATCTTCTCAGACTTGGAAGAACAAGTCAGTTCTTACCATGTCCACGATGTCTATGCTGATTTATCAGATCAAGAACGTGCGAACTACCCCGAATTTGCCCTGTATAACGCGCAGCAGGAGTATAAACAACAAGGGAAAGATACTCGGGAGCTACAAGGTGGGTGGGACTTGGCCAAGTAGTAAGTGCTCCGAGAGCACATATCTTTCATGTCCTGCGTAGCTGCTCTTGAATCATGCTTCAGGGGTAGCATTTCTCAAGATATCTGAAAGCAAATGCTGATCCCTCGTTCTTCCACAGCATGAACCTGGCTATGAAGCGCAAGATCTGGGCAATGCAGCAGGAAATCGGCGGCGGACATATGGCGTGGAAGAAGTGGTTCGTGTTCATAGATACGGACACATTTGTTGAATGGGATAATCTCTTCGGGTTGTTGGAGCATCTTGACGCCGCGAAAAAGATTTACCTGGGCAGTCCAGTCTGGCTGCCAGAGCTGCAATTTGCACATGGTGGAAGCGCGTACATTCTATCGTATGGCGCACTGAAAGCGCTTAACAACCCTGGCTCGCATGACCAAAAAGGGCCACTGTATAGCCAGTTCGGCCTGAACGTAACTCCGATGTGTTGTGGTGATGAAGCCCTCGCGATGGTATTAAAATCAAAAGGAGTCAATCTAAAAGGCTATTGGCCGATGTTCAACGGAGAGTTACCAGCCACTGTTTCTTTCGGGAGGGATCTTTGGTGTGAGCCGGTCATCTCGTTGCATCACATTAGCGGAGAGGACATGCAAAATCTTTGGCAGTGGATTGAGGATTGGAAAGCCAGGACAATGGGCATGGTATTTATATCTATCTTCGATAATTTCTATCCCTGCCCCACTAGCAAAGGAAGCCTTTGTAGCCATTCCGCTAATAAAATTACAGCATCCGCTTTTGTTCAAAGACTTGTTTCATTACATCGCTCCTCATATCACTACTATCGTTAAGGACTGGGATAATACAGATGATAGCATGAAGATCCACCCAACCAATAAGGCCTCTCACACAACCTTCGAACATTGTAAGGTAGCCTGTGAAGCAGACAAATTATGCTTTCAGTTCGTCTACGACGGCACTACCTGTGCGATGTCATACCATATCCGACTTGGCAGGAAACGCTCACCAGAAGAGAATGGGGAGCAACGATACATCTCGGGATGGAATATGGAGAGGATTCGGGATTGGACAATGAAGACCAATTGTGCAAACGCGCATTGGCTGAGGTCTAACCCATGAAGTTTGATACAATCGAACGCTATAAAACCATGCAGCTAAAGAGGTTGCGAATTGATTTTAATTTGTTGAGGTCATGTGTGGTGAATTTTGAGTGAGTAGCGGTTGAGTAGAGGGCGGCACTGACTAACCGTATTCGAAGCGTAGTCGAAAAAGTGTCGTCTGCAATTACCACTATTATCTCGGACGGCAATTGAGCCCACCAGAGTCCATTCCTTTCCTTGGACCTGAGCACTCGCTGCTCTAGCCTGAGCTCTGTCATGAACGCCTGAACCTGCTCCCGAGTCGACGTCAGATCCTTTTCCGGCCCTCTAAGAATCCGGTATTGTTTCCACTTCTGTCAATATATAAATCTTGCTGATGCCTGCTGCTACGTCAAGAGACTTTAACGATTCTATAGCTCATTGCTCAAGGCCCCTTGACTATTATCTATCTCGCGATTTTCAAAACAACGAGCCGGCTCCCTACAATTCGGCGGACTCGCCTGAGCCCTTTTCGCAAACTCAGCAGCACCTCGAGCAGCAACATACAGCGGATCTCCCCGTCCCCACAACCTCGCATGAGGTCCACTCCTAGGATACACCTTCAATAGTGCCTCCTGCACAGCCTTCACGAACTCAGGATGCCCTGCACCTTCCCCCAAGAGTAGTAGCGTGTTCAAGCAGTGCTCTAAATAGTATTCCCGTATACTACGATACGCCCCACTTCGTAATATAATACGGGTTTTTTTGTACGGCAGTGAGATTCGTACGCCCTTTGAAAATACGATGTAATATACGCATATATAAGTTACCACTGCCCGTATACGGATGTACGGGTCACATGATTGGTGGAGGGGTAAGAGGGGTGAAATAGGGGGGTTGGGAGAGCCTAACTACCCCTTTTTTGGCGCCGACGAGGGCTTGAAATCATGACAATAGCACTATTAAATAATCTTTAACGGTATCTTCGTGTGCTTGGACGTATAGTACTTGATTTCTTTGTTATATTTACTAGCGGAACTAGATTTTTGCGAATAGCTTTATTTTTTTTCTATTTTAAACGTTTTAGCATTAATTCAAAGTTTGAAAGTGGTTTGATTTTTTTGGAAGATTTACTAGCGAAAGTAGAGATTTTCGAAAAGCTTTATTATTTCCTATTTGGAATTGTACACTTTCTTATTTTGGATTTAGTTTAATACTTATTTAGCTTTTTGTTATCGCGCTAATACGGTAGTATACTGCCCGTATAGTGATACCGTATGATATTTTCATTCGTACGTATCCTTAATGAAATATACTACTTCGTACGTATAATAGGCCTCTTATACGGCGCTAAAAGTACTACTGAATACTATTTAGAGCACTGTGTTCAAGGGCCTCTTCGCCTCTCGCCCAACATCTACTATAACCTCCCGTATCCTGTCCCAGTACGCCTCCTCCCCCTCGTTCTCCAGGCCAAGCTCAAACCGCACACTCTCCGCTTCATGCGAACTCCAGAACGCAGACTGCATATACGTATATGCCGCGCCGAACGACCTGTTGGTCAGGCTCAGCGCTAGGATGTGTCGGAAAGGCATATCGGCCTCCTCGTCCTCGCACGCATCGCAGTCCTCGGGGTGTGAACACAGCCCGAAGCCCATGCCCGCGAACGCGGCGCTGGTCTCCCACACGTAACGAAGATGCTTGTGCGTGACGAGGGTACGGAGACCGATGTGCTGGAGGGCGTCTTGGAGATCTTGTTCCTCGAGACCGGGGAGGTTGGGCATGGTAGGGAGAACGCTTTTGGTGGTGCCAGCGCCAAGGCGAGTATCGACAAGAGTGCGGAGTTGGGACATGAGATTGGCGAGGATGCCTACGTCGTGAGTTGCGGGACGGCCGTGGAGTTTGTTGAGACGTCTTTTCAGGCGAAGGTAGGAGCAGTGGATTTCTTCCCAAGTGGTGCTGTGGCTGGGAATCGTTACTTATTGGTTCTTTCCGTTCCGTGAATAACTCACCATGAGAGTCTTGTGGAAGGGTCTAATAAGCATTCAACAAGCTCTATGTATTCTTGATTTGCCTCGACCTTCACATAAAAATTAGCCTCTTACTTTACAACTGTTAAGGAGTTATTTTGCACTTTTCCTAAGTTCACGATCGAGTTATTGTTATATCGAATCGCTGCAGTCCCATACGAATCTGTCAAGTCAAACCCAATGCCCGGTGTGAGCGCATCTTCGTGCGAAACGCATTCCGAGCATTCGGGCAATGGTTCAAAGCGGTGTCGTCTACCTGCCGCGGCGAACACGGCGAGTAGCAACAGAATCAAAAAACGAGACTGAAATTCGATCATTGAGAAAGCCATGTCATTTAGCTGTGGTTGTGATTGTGGAGGATAAGGGTATTGTCCAACGGCGGCGGGTTGGTCGTTTGATAAAAATGCGGCGTGGATCCGATCCCACGACCGTCAAAGCCTCGAAGGATTGGTTGGTGTTTCGTATGAAGGCTGCAGCTGCGGTCAAGATTGTGGAGAAAATAAGGCATGCTACGTATTAGAGAGTTCCCTAAAAGTAGTGCTTTTAGTATAGTGATTGCATTTTCCAATTTTCTAACTCTAGTAGGGGTCTTGTATAGGGGTCTCGGTAAAGATAAAGAGCGAGTCGGGTTAGATCACGTGGCAGGCGACTAATTTTATTAGGTACACGTCGCAATATATTTCCTTCCACTGGGGAGTCTCACGAGAGATAGCTATTAAAACATTTCTTATAAAATATTTTACTTAATTAATCAATTTAATTTAATTAATATGTCTTGTTATAAGGTTTAAAAGACTTCAAATTCGATGTAATTTACTTACGGCGTTATAAAGTTATAATTTTTGAAAGTTGGTTTAAAATCCGATTTTCGAAATCGTGGTGGCAGTATTGGACATAGGGGTTGCAGCAAACTGCGATATCTTTTGCAGTTATCACCAGAGGGTATCATAATAGCACCCAAGAATTTTCGGATGCTTTCCTTCCTCGCGCTTGAATGCTGTAAACAACCAAAACGGGCATTCATAATGGAACATGCAGCAATGTCGTGGGACACCTGAGTGGATCCAGATATCAAGTTGTTAATATACTAGTCGGTCATTCTACGCAAGCTAAGAACAACCAGTTTTATATCTCGTGACGAGGACGAATCTCCGTAGCCCAATGCTTGCAGTGACTTTACCGAAACGTACACTTAGTGGCGGCAATGGAATTACTGTAGTGCAAGTTTCATCAAGTTCTTTTTTAAAGTCTGTATCGATGAATTTCAGGTCTATTTATACGTTGTTCTCTGTCCGGATATATACTTTTCGTCGGCGACGCTAGCAAACCAACTGCCAGCTGTTAGGGACTTAGGGATGAGCGATTTTAAGTAACCACCATAACAATGTATACTAGAAAATTGCTTACCATTTGTGTTTTCTATGAAGAAAAACAAAAGCATTAGTTCCAAATGACAGTTTCCATCAGCCTTAGATGATCGCTAACCCACAAGAACTTGACGCCGACCTAGATGATCGTGACTAGAAGATTTGATCATCTCTAGGAACAGGAGTACATACGGCAACACATATCAACAATATATTATCAATGATGTTCGGAATCTCACCCACTTGAGGATTGAGCTGCGAGATGGAGGCTAGATTCATATTATGGAGATAATAACTCCCACCAACAGGTACAAGACACAAGATTGGGACGATCGAAAGCACGATAGCCAGGACACATCTAAATCGCATTCTTGAACTGCGTTCATAGAGTGATCTTCCGGCGGTTGGTCCACGGTGCTACCAGGCTAGGTGTGTCTAGCAGTAGCACTAGTTGTCAGGTGCGTGATAGTTTGGAATTGCAGGGTAAGATTGGCTAAGTTTGGATTTCCGGTGGTTTGGGTGGGTCCGGGGAGCGGGCCGGACCGTCGCCGCCGTTGCACGAGAGAAATGAGGCGATATTTGTAGACAAGATGTTTCTTGGGAGGCCCAATTCTGTCAGTAAAGTGATGGGACAGATTCGTAAGTGGTGGCAATAAACTATTTGTCATAGTTCTGGTAAGGTTAGATGGCGCTGGAAGCCAGACCATTTGAATACTTGAAACTCTTACCACTTTCACGGCAGGCCTGTCGGTGGCATCATCATCGATAATTTGAAGCTTAGGAGCTCTCCAATTGCTCAAAATTGGTGGATCAGTGATTCCACCAATGGCTAGACACTGAAAGAACCGTACAGATTCTCCAAAGCTGAGAGGTAAGCATCCCCAGAGAAACGGAAATCAAATTCGATGATGCCCCATATCACAATGCAAGAGACAATCGAATTTACATCTACTCGCGATTGTAGCTTTAGCTCAGGGTCATACGCGAAACTTGCGTTTCCGCATGAAGTGGAAGGTGAAGCGGCTTCACCTAGAGCCAAAGTTATAAGCAGATAACATCAAAAAATATTATCGCTGCTCTGCTTAGGCGCAACTCATATATGCCCAACCCTCTGCTCAGTTGTCATTAATATATTTACGGCAGTCGTCTCCGTGGGGTGTGCCAAGTAAACAGGATCGACAATGACACGAGACAGTAATTTGTAATACGCTGCTTCGGAACCTCGGTTACAGACCCTATTCAGCCGCAACGAAATAGATGAAACTATTCGAATCTACCTCAGCCTGAGGTGGAAGGCACGGAACATCTGCCAATCAAAGGAAACTAATGTGGTATGGTAATTTATTCCTCGCAGGTGACCTTCCAAGCTATCTAAACGAAATCACAAGTGAAAATGGAACTAAACACATGAATTTGTATGTAAAGCAACAATCTTCTAAACTCTTAGGAACGATATCGTCTACAGTTCAACATCTTCAGTACTGCCCAATATGCAGCTACTCACTGTTCTTCTGGCCTCTGCCTCTGTGGCTCACGCCCACTACAACTTCAACGCCTTGATTTACGAGGGTACTCCTCAAGCGACCTGGCAGCAAGGTATGCTCCTCGTCCTATACCTTTTCTTTTCTAAATAGTCCACAGTCAGAAAGCGATCCGACTCGGACAGTCATGGACCGATAACAGATGTTTCACTGCTGGATATTCGATGCGGAAAGGATGCATCCACCGCATTTGCTCCAGCTACCTTGTCAGTGGCCGCGGGACAGCCCCTCGGCTTTGTTGTTGATCCAAGCATTCAGCATCCTGGTCCAGGTCTAGGCTACTTGGCAAAGGTTCCAGCCGGAAAGACTGCTGCGACTTGGGACGGGAGCGGTGCTGTTTGGTTCAAAGTTTGGGAACAAGGCCCTACCGCTCTGAATTCAAATGGAGGAGTTTGGCCTTCAAGTGGTATGCTTTACCTACCTGTAACAATTTGTTTCTAATAGTGCATAGGTTTAAAAACTCTCAACTTCACGATCCCAAAAGCTACACCATCTGGTGATTATATTGCACGAATTGAGCATATCGGTCTTCACGCCGCTAGTCAGAAAAACGGTGCACAGTTTTATCTTTCTTGCGCACAAGTAACGATTACGGGCGGTGGCAGTGGAACTCCAAGCCCATTAGTTTCGTTCCCGGGAGCTTACTCCGCAACTGACCCTGGAGTTTTGATCCAAATTTACTACCCTGTGGTTCGTTACGCTTTTACGAACCGTAATAGTGCTGATGCTAATCATCTATGTGTAGCCAACCACCTATACTATTCCTGGACCAAAGGTCTGGACTGGATAGGGTAGATAGGGAATAAGCTTGGGCGACCAGAACATCCCCGACTTTTGGGATCCTCTGATGAGATAGATAGCTAAAGCTCTAAAACCCACGTAGTTATTGTTACTTGTAGTAATAAATAGAATTTCTAGTCGTGCATGTTCTGAAGCACTCTGAAATCGCTGCGTTCGCAAATTATTTTATTACCTGCAATAATTTCTATAATACAGGCATCTTCTTCAAAGTTCTTTTTAGAATTGTATTTATCTTTATATCTTTAATATAATTGGATCATAAAATCGGCCCTGAAATTGGCAAATAGATTGACGTATTTGCCAATCCGACAATTATTGAGTGCCTCGGAACAGATAGGCATGTGACTGAGCAACTTGAGCGGAGGGTGGGGCAAGGGTGAGGAGCGGCCGAGAAGTGCGGCGATGTTGGCAACTGCGTTGGAAAGAAGGGAAGTTTAGATTCTATGAGATTGCCACCAAGTTCAGACTCTAATCTCATCCTTGCTGCTTCCAATTTAGTCTACTGATGTGAACAGCTACCGCTTTATCTTGAGCCGAGGGTGAGCATTCCTGAGCAAGGCAGAGCTCGGCCTAAGCAACTTGACCTCACAGTAGATTCAGCCTAAGCATGTAGTAAGAGGCCATTCTAACACCTAAAAAGGCTTGTTCCAGCCCCTTAATGCTCGGCTACAATTTTCTCGTGTCACGAAGCGAGATCTCATCCTCGCTCCCTTACAACTATATCCCCTCCAAACCTATTGTAAATCTATTTCCCTCTCTATACAGGTAATAAGTTCTTATGGGTACAGTACTCCTATAACATCCTGTCAGCCTTTTCAACCAGTCAGTCAATGCCAGAGCTGCACGTGACGACTGACTGCCTCTTCGAGTCTTTCCAGACCAGTCAACAGAGATAGTTCTCCGCCATTACATGAACTTCCCGAAGCGATTGGGTAGCGCATATCCATCTAATCTTGCCATATGAACGAGTGCATTCAGACTCATGAAAGCGGTGCCTAAACGCCTCACGGATCTCGGCGAATCCCAGATCAGATGCCGTATCCTCCTTCTTCTGTGGCAGTAAATGCTGATCAGACTGGTTCAATGTCCTTCAATATTTGAGACTTTTAGTTGGATCTGATTACCACACATTGTGATCGTCTATTCATGTCCAGCCTACTTTCCTAGATGATGTTAGTGTCAACAAAGCTGGAACCTTAGACGGAGAGGCTGTAGATATGAAGATTCCTACTAAGTCATTCATATTGTCTCGAAGGAAATCTACTTTGTTATTGGAATATGCCGCTGAAGACAAAACCGTAGTATAGATTCTAGTGGTTAACTAGTCTAGAACAAAGCTTTTATGAGTATTACAATTGGTTTGGAGTTGTTTTATTATTCCCAATCATTTGCTATCTTGTTAAACAAAGTCAATTCTCACATCGAAAATGCATTTTGAGGAGGCTAGTTGACGAGCTCTCGAAGTTATATTTCTTTCGAAACCTGTTCATGGCAAATGAAAACAAGAGCGGTTCCTAATTCCGTGATTTATTCAAGATTTGTTGTTTTTAATTTATAAAACTCTTGATAGAGCCTGCCTGATCGAATTCTTTCTGATGACTGTTTACTTGAGATCAGAGCTGGTGCTAAAGAAGTTGAGCCCATCATCTCGACTCTGGTCACGTGATTTGCCTTGTCTGGAGGCCTCCCATCTATTTCGTCATTGTTCCTGACCCTCATTCCACTACTGCACTTCCCCGCAGACTTTTAAAGCACGCCGGAACTAAGTTTCAGATATCTTCTTGCCTTCTGACTCAAACCCAATGCGGTCGCCGAAGCATCAAAATCCCTTCTTTTGCTTGCATCATTCGAAGTGAGGGACTGAGTCACCTATGATTTTGGTCTTTGTAACCTTGTCTATACTCTTTAGAATTCACTTTCCTTTTCTGGATATGGTCTGATTCTCACCGATGACTCCATCGGCGTGGCCTCATTCGTCATAAAATATAAATATGCCACCTTCGCACCTTCCTTACCTTTCTCCAGGACTTCCCTCTCACCGTACTTCTTCATACCAATCTCAAGAAGATTCAGCTTCTTCTCATCTCAATCATCACGAAAAGTTACTTTTTACAACATCGTAAACAGTCAACATCGCCTCGGAAACCTCCAATCCAATCAATCACCATGGCTTCAGCCGATATCCTCTCCCAGACCCTCTCCTCCATCACTTCTATCAAACTCGACGAGATTGCAAACCAACGATCGAACTTTGAGAACATCAAGGCCAGGCTTCTTCGTACCGCTAAAGAACAACCCACCCAACGAGAGAAAGTCTCTACTCTTCTCGCCGGTTTGAACGAAGTGCACGATCTAACCAAGTTAAGTGCAAACACAACCAACTTCTGCAAGAATGTCAAAAAGTTCCTCGAGCAGGCTCGTTGCGACCCTTCCGTCTCTATGAAGTTGCAAAAAGATTGGGAATCGAAGCTTGTCACGCAACTTGATGTTCAGAGTCTGAAATATGAATATGCCGCGCTCTATGGTAAGATGGTCAATGAATGGCTTTCGGCGTCTGAGGCCAAGCCGGACATCTCATCTGATGATGGAAGCTCTTTTGAGAACATCGGACGCAAGGAGATGCATGATCAACGTGCAACATGGGAGGAGTATGTCTTCAAGGCTCGACAGACTGATACCGCAGCCATCAAACAATATCTCGAAAAGCTTTTCAAGTCCAATAAGATTGTTAAGGCTGCATACGAGAACTTGCAGGAGGAAACAAAGGTATTCGAGCGCGATATAGCAGATATGGTTCACTTTGATGAAACTTCATTGGGATGGGTCATCAGTGTAGGTTGAATCTCGCTCTTCCTTGCTGTCTTCGGAGATATAGACTAATATCAAAACTTTCAACAGGGTCTCTTGCGTAGTGACTTGGTCACCGACGAGAAGCGCAAGTTACTAAAGGACTTTCTAAACAACAAGATTGTACTTACCGAACTCGCGGATGTTCTGAATATGAGAATGTCATCTCTAGATAAGTGGCGATGGGATCCCACAGGTAGGCCAAGTTCAATCCCTAAAATTCCAATGTCCCTGTCTTCTTGAGCTGTTTATAGCTAACTTCAAGATCTTCAGGAACACCCGTCGAACAGCGACGCCAACTGAACGGCCGTTATCGATTTTACCACGACGAGGATCTGTTGCAGACTATCTTGCTAAGATATGTTGGAGTGCTGTGGAGCGCTCACTTCAAGGCTGCTTTGACCAAATTCCAAACTACCGTCGATGTTTGGAAGGCTTCAGCGACCCCCGTCCCAGCTGCTGATCAGAAGCGACGCGAATTCTTTCTTGGATCTATCCTGGCCCAACCTTCTTCCACCGTGGAGTCTGTTCGTGCTCAACATTTCAGAGACGAGATCTTCCTAGAACAACTCATGGATGATCCCGAGGAGCAGCGCGGTGGGTACGACGATGGCACCGAGGATATGAACGACAATAGAAAGAGCGGCCAGCAGATCACCCAGACGCTTTTGCACACTCTGGCATCCGAGATCATCATGAAGACTCGAATGGGAGAGGAAATCACCGTAGTCCGTACAGATTTCAAGTGGTTTGGCCCTTCACTTCCGCATTCTACAATGTTCGAAGTTTTGTCTTTCTTTGGCGTCTCGGATCGCTGGGTTGGTTTCTTCCGCCGTGCTCTCGAGGCGCCGATGCAATTTGTCCAGGACGGCTCCGATGCACCCGTGCAGGTTCGGAAGCGAGGAACCCCAATCAGCGGTCCCCTCAGTGACATGCTCGGGGAGACTGTCTTGTTCTGTTTGGATTTTGCCTTTAATCAACAGACAGATGGCGCTCGTATGTACCGCCTCCACGACGATATCTGGTTCTGGGGTCCCGAGAAGACTTGTGTCAAGGGTTGGAAGATTATGACTGATTTTGCCAAGCTGACCGGGCTGGAGTTCAATGAGGAGAAGACCGGAAGCGTCAAGATCACTAGGAAGCCGGGAGAGAAACCAAAGGTCTCCACGTCCCTCCCAAAGGGCGATGTCCGGTGGGGCTTTCTCAAGCTCGACTCCCAGAGCGGCCGATTCTTGATCGATCAGGAGAATGTCGCGAAGCATATTGAAGAACTTCGTCTGCAGCTTGATGCTTGCAAGTCTATCTTCGACTTCATCCAGGCGTGGAACATTTATGGTGCAAGATTCTTCACGAACAACTTCGGAAAGCCTGCCAATTGCTTCGGACTTGATCATGTCAATATGATGCTGGACACCTTTGCAAACATCCAAGCCAAGTTGTTTCATAAAACTGGAGGAAGCGTTACCTCTACAATACAAAAGATGATCAGCGAGCGCTTTGTTGTCAATAATATCCCTGAAGGATACCTCTACTTCCCAATGTCCATGGGCGGACTGGATCTGAAGAGTCCCTTTATCGAGTTGTATCTCATTCGAGATAATATCACCAAGAATCCAGACTCACACATGGATCTCTTCTTCAACACCGAGGAGGATGACTATCGCAAAGCAAAAGCCATCTTCGAGCTCGACGCCGTTCCAGGCCAAGGTCGACTTTCATTCTCTCTGAAGGAGCAGTTCGGTAAGGAATCGTTCATGTCTTTCGACGAGTTTACTCGCTATCGCGAACAGACGTCTAGTCAGCTACGCGTCGCCTATCGTAACTTGATCGGGGAGCCTGGGGAGAATGAAGTCGAGCGTACTTCTCAGGTAGCCAGTCATATTGACGCTCCGGCTTGGAGCGGCTTGACTTCTTATCAGCGCTGGGTGGTTCAACTCTATGGTGATGATATGATGGAGCGCTTTGGGGGACTGAACGTTGTTGAGAAGAGGTTGTTGCCAACTGGTATGGTCTCGATGTTCCGAGAGAGCCGCTTCCAGTGGAAGGGCTGAGAATCAGAGGGTAGCTATTCTCCGTACTAGGGGCGTAAAGACGGCAATAGGCATAGGCAGGATACTATCCACTTGGAGTGTTTGTAAGATTACAATAGCATAAATCATAATAATAAGAACAGAAACCACATGTGCACTGTCTTCGTCCCATCGCTTCTGCTGCTTACTTGTTCCGTCATAAGTGAAAAGATTTATAAAATCATCCTCCTCTTGGTGCGTGCCATGATTTCTGCGGCAAGAGTTACTTAGGTACATACTTATGTACCTAGCCCAGACACAGAGCCTGTCATTAAGGACAAGAGGAAGCTGCGAGACTGGTATTTTAGTAGCTGATAGCCTGAAACTTTACACTAGCGCGTAGAACGTGCTGGGCATCAGCCGAATGGCGCAGGGGTTTCTTTTTCAGCCTCGCCTTGTTCCCCAACAACTTTTCACAACTCTTCAACATAGCTTCAAATGCTATTTCCCACCGCGTCTGAGCTCATCTTCTCAGAGCAAGCCAATCACAATTTCTCGAAGACCCTCGGCGACCTTAAACGCTCAACGCTCTCGATCCAGAACCGTTTGCAGTCCATTCAGCACGATGCAGCCTTCGCGGAGAGAGTCGCAAACGCCTACAATAGACCCTTGATTGCAAACGAACGATGCGGAAGCTGGTATATTGATCCTGAGACTAAAGGCGGAAGTGGATATTTCAAAAGTACGGACGGGCATACTGGCGTTTGGAAATTCAGCTCCAGGAGATTGAATTTACATTTGCTGGAAATCATTGGGGGAAATGATGGGTCCGTCCTGCATTCTGCATAAACGATTCAGCTACTGATCTTGTCTGCAGATGCATCATCGTGGACTCTACGAGACGAGGAAAGCGTAAGGGTGTGCCTCTACTTAGCAGGATAATACTGACCGCTTGCAGGAATGCCGGATGCCCTGAGCAAAACGATACCAATATGGTGCAGCGTTCTGAACCGTTATCTTTTCCCCAACGAATCTCAATCGCACGAGCTCTATACTCCTCCACAGGTTGTGTCGAAATCTGAACATGCCCAAATATCTGCACTTTTGCCATCGTTTCTCCTTGCGCTCCAGGCTCTCAAGCTGCCGGTAGATAACCTCAGACAACAGATCTCGAAACCCCTTCGCCCAATCTGGGTAACCCCCGAGTCTCACCTTGAATTGGGCTCTGAGATTTTTGGAGACTTTCATCCAGTGATATGCTGCACTGTCTCACGGAGAGTAGTAGGTGGAGAAGCTAGTGAAGGGGGGTATATTCAGGGCGCGGGAGATGATACTGAAAATTGGGCATATGGTCTCACTCCTCCGCTCTTCTGGGCGAACAAACGACTGCTTTTTGAAACGGCAGAGAGTGACTTACCAGACCTTATTCAGGAACTAGTGTTGCAGTCGCCAGCTACTGGTGCAGCTATTGCCTCCGGGCTGAGATGCGTAGAGCCGACTTTAGTCCTCTTCGTCACTACACTCCCTGGCATTCTGGACGCGAATACAGCCGTGAGTACCTGCACCATCACTTTACAGCCGAAAGTCACAGAGCAAAGCACGTGGCAGGTATCTCCTACACGAATGGATGCTGGCCTTGGTCCGCACAAGCTTGGCAGTCGAAGTCTTCGTGCAGCTCTACCTGTCATAATGACGTTTGTGGAGCATCTACTCTGGTCTCAAAACGAGACCGCCGCAAACCCCCACCGCATCGTAGTTGCATGCGAGAGCGGAAAAGACCTCGCCATCGGAGTGGCCCTTGCAATACTGTGTCTCTGTTTCGATGATCAGGGAAAGGTATTAGAGGGCCCTGGTCAGAGATCCACGATTGATAAGTCGTTTATTCGAACAAGGTTAGGATGGATCTCGACATCTATGCCTGATGCGAATCCGAGCCGAGCTACCTTGCAAAGTGTCAATAGCTTCTTGATGGATCGACCTAAATGATCATTTCTTGAATAGTATCAACCTATTTACGAGAACTGTTTTAAAGATGTAGGTGAATTTACTTCAATCTATGTTCTACCTGAGAATAGACTAGAGCCGTTTTGAGCTATATATTTACCAGCTCTGTCCGACAGCGCATGGGCACGCCTCGTCATCAGCGTTCTTCAGCTGAAAATAGTCTGATTCGCATTTCTAAGTATATTTGGAAACTCGCGGATTTTGAAAATACTCTATGTTGGCAGTGCACATAGACGAGAAGTCTGGATCAGATCCTCTCTTATCAATAAAACGCATGACCTAAATCCAGATCACAGTCACTAGAAACAGCCCCGAGCTGGTGTGTTGTCAGGCCTATGTATACTGTGCTTTATTCAGGAAGGATAACATCGAGTGTCTCGGCATCAAAAGACGGTAGTGATAGTGAGTCAGGTGGGGTGTCTTTGCCTGATAGATAGCAGTGATGACTTGGCAGAAGGTTTGTCCTTGACCCTTAAGAACGGTACTAAGATGTGGAGAATTTCTGTGTCTAGCAGAGCCACCAACCTAAGGAGTATATTGAGAATAAGCCAGGTTTTATTTCGGTGTATTTATCATATTTCTTCGCAGAGAAGCGACTTTCTTTTAGCAAGGAAAGAAGACCAGCGCATTGTGCTAAAAAGAAGAAGAAACAATGATACAACAAGAAAAGAAAAACAAAAACCATGAACCTCTCGAATCTTCGGTCTAGATGCCCATCTATCGTCGATGTAAGCCAGATCTACGGCAGGCGCTCTATCCATCAATCACTCGCAGAAGCCAAGTCATGAATAAGCCTCAGTACCCTCGAGCAGGCCTCAGTCCCTTCGGCCGCTGATCCTCTAGACTTCCCCTTTCTCAATCTTCGCCATACACGCTTCGAACTCGCTCCAATCATGCATCATGACACAACACCCCGCATCCTGCAATACCTTGGTAATCCTCTCCTGCTCCTCCGGCTCATACGACCCCGTATACCCAATCGTCTTAATCTTCGCTCTATACGCCGCCGTCGCTCCCGACTTGCTATCCTCGACCGCGACACACTCCTCAGCCGTCTTACCCAGGACCTGCATCGCATGCAGATAGATCGCCGGATCCGGTTTACTAGTTGGTTTCTCCAGACTCGTAGCCGCGCTAAACACCCAATCGTACGGGAAATATTTATCCTGGCCGACCTTCTCAATACTAGCCCTAACTCTCCTGAGCGCACTCGAGCTCACAACCGCCAGTTCATACTTGCCCTCTTTCTCGAGCTTCTTGAGCTCGTCGTCTACGCCTTTGCAGGGCTGCAGCTTCTCTTTCAGTTTGGAGATCACTTGGTCTTCTTCGCGGGTCACGTAGGTCTCGAGTTCCGAGTCGGACATCTCGTATTTGTATTTTGCTTTGAGGGAGACCATCATGCCGCGGAAGTTTTGCCCGACGAATTCGCTGAGGAGTTGCGGGCCGGTGTAGCGGTCGGGGATGGAGCGCGAAGAGAGGATTTCATTGGCGAGTTCGGCGCAGGCTTCGAAGGCGAGGGATTCAGAGAGGACGAGGGTGTTGTCGCAGTCGAAGAAGAGGGTGGTGATCTGAGCAGATGTTAATTGAGGGTTTTGAGCGGGGGATTTTGGGGAAGTGGAGAGGAGGAGAAGGTGGGGTTGAGAGGATGGAGAGGAGTGAATGAAAGACTAACTTTAGGCATCTTGACTGCTTGAGTTGGTTTCCTAATCAATCAATTGACTGCTTTCTTCTTTTCTGGATCTGATTTCGAGGTCCGGAGTCCGTTTGCACGTTCAACAATTGGCGTCCGAGGTTTTGTATGTAGGTTGGTCGATCACCCCGCTTACGCTCTTCTCAGCTCGGAATTCTCTTCTTGCAGCTGTCAATTATCCGGCGGGCAATAACGGAACCCTCTTTAAGTAGAAAATCCACTCTTACTCTCGCGTAGAGTGAATGTAAGGAAAGAGAGAAAAGGGGGGAAAGTGAATTGGTCCCTCCATCTTAGCTTACGGTTTAGGGGCAGAGACAGACAAACGACCCCGCAATCCTGTTTTCGACTTTGGTGAGTCGGGCGTCGCTCTTTCCCTTATTGGGTTCACCCACTACTCGCCCCGCTACTTGCAATTGGCTTGTGAAGACCGGGCTGGGCCGCATACTAGCTGATCGGTGGAGTTTCCTGCTCGGTCGAGATGTGAGGCGGGTTTGGATGGGGGAGAGGTTATGACGCAGGTTTTCACGTGTTGGGGGTGAGACACGGGTGTGGATGTTGTGCGTTCATTTGTGCGACGCAGGGTCGTACAGGTACAGTACTTAGCATGAAGAGGCGGTGGCTGATGGCTGAGCAACCGGATGAAGCGGTACCGTTGTTTTGTTGATGCCTAAAAGAGATCAGACGAGAGAGAGTATGATGAGACGAAAGTTCAGATAAACATCATACAGTATACATTTTATAACACAGGCTTTTAATATAATATTAAGTATGCCTGAATAAACCAACTGGTGGTACCCATTTTGCTGTCTTGAGAATCAGCATCGGAGGTAGGCCTGGCCGAAAGAATAGCCGGAAAGAACTCCTACTTTCCCTAGAATAGACTCTCCCCGTAAACTCCTCGGAGATGAAACTACCCCTCATGTTCGCAAATGTCTTTTTTTAACAGGCCGAATATATAAAGTCGGATGAAGCACAAAGTGATCCATCTATTGCACAACCGTGGTATCGGTGACGAACGCATATTCCATACACAAATCCATGAACGCCCATCCTATCGTATCACAACACCATTCTACTCATCACTCATCATCATACCTCGCCTCTGGGAAGTTCAGTCTCCCGCTAGGTCCCGTATGCACAGGTGCCGAACCACTGTATCCCTGATATCCCGATGGCTCATCATTTACATGTGGGGGTACATATCCGCTGTAGGCGGTATTCGCACCATACCCACTCCCAACCGTCGAGCTCGCACCCGCGTACGAGCTTCCAGCTGCATCATGCTCATGATCATCCGTATCATGCACACGCGCGTATTCTTCATCATGGGGCGCCGTCGAGAATGCCTCTTTATCGGGATCGATCGCCTGGGCATTAAATGGTGCTCTGCTGGCTCCTGGCAGGTATCCCTCTCTTCTGTAATATGTCACGCCATAGAGACTCATGAATGTGCTTGCACACCAAAATAACCTGCGCGTATTTGTATCAGCCTTGTTGTCCTCAAGAAAAGCAGTTCTGGGAAGGAGAAAGGGGAAAGTACCAAATAAAGACTCCGAATCCAACAATAGCTTTGCTAATTCCGCATGCACCTTTGCACTTCCCAGAGGAGTTATAACTAGCTTGTGCTGCGAAGGCAGATATCCAGAAGACTGTGAAGAGGCCATCCACGGATGCGAGGCCGTATGGGTGTGCGAATTTGCGAGTTCGTGGGAAGCGTGGAGTCATCGTGAGGTATATTATCGCTGGAATACATAAGAAGCACTGTTTATCCCATCTATTAGCCTTGTGTTCATGATCATAGGAGCTCAGGAGGTTGAAAGGAGAAGGCTTGAACCTACCAAACCAAAATACCACCCGGGTCTGCCATCGATACTCGCGGCATCGTGGAAAACTGCAATTTCGAGAGCCCAGGAGATGAATATCAACGCGGCTTGGGCGATATGTACGCCGAGTTTGATTTTCTGGAGGTTGTGGACATCGAACTCGAGGCCCATGGTGAAAGGTGTTTGTCTCGGATTATTCTTGATACTGTACAATCTCGGTAGGAGTAAACAAGCTGTGTCGTAGGTCCAGCTAGGAAGAAGAGGTTGACGGTTGAAGAGCTAGAGATCAAAGAAGAAGATAATGTATGGTAAACAAGGCAAGAAGGGAACGAAGGTGTACAGTCAGCGGGTGCGAGGAGGAGCTACGCAATGGTGAGGAGGCTCTGGTGGCTCAGCGAATTCGCGTCGAGAATCATCAACAGGCGAGATACATACTAAATATAGAAAAGCGGCAAGGGAGGAGAGGCTGAGAACAGATTCGAACTTTTTAATTTGTCTCCTTTTCCACACAGATTTCTCCCCCTTTTCAAGTCAATAGCTTCTGAATACCTTCATATTCTTTCTATGCATCAATTCTATTCTTTTTGAATAGTCCTTTTCCATAATGATTGTGGACAATTTTCTCATCATCGATGTCAGCCAGACCCCGCCTAGCAACACCCGCTAGCTTGGGTGCTACGTACAGCATCACCAAAATGCCCTTTGCCCCAAAACGAACTTCATCCGTCAAAATCGTCAACGCATTATTCGAGATCATGTACAATTCCATTGATCTAACCATGAGACCCTTGAACCATCGCGAGCTGCTAAATGCCATGGTATGATCGTGGTTGGAGGCAATGTCTCTGCCGGTGTCAAATTTGTGGCGGCAGTGCTCCACGTGACAATCTGCTGAGTGGCTGACCAGCAGCTGCGAAAAAGATTCCTCATCGGGACAATGACTCGCAAGCAAAGCACCCCTTAAATTCTGTTACTGTTTTCGCTAAGAGGTTACATTGCTATAACTGAGGTTTATTTAATATTTCCAAGTTTGTCTTCCTTGACTTCTTCCACTTCTTTAGTGCAACTACTGGAATGAGTCGGGATCGCGATGGATTTGAGAAATGCAATATTGAGCACACTCTTTCTGAAGGCAGCAAAGTTGCGACGATACCATATGAAACAAGGAACAAAAATACCACCGAGTCAGTATTCTCCCTGCCCAAGATAATGTAAACAAAACCTCCAGAATCAAAAGCCCAACCCAAACCAAATCAAAACCCAAGTACAAAAATGAACTCCTTGTCCCCCTATTCCTTCCGTTCCTTCATTTCATCCTTTCTGTCCATCTTACTCATCACCTTCTTTCATACTCCTCCCTAACCGAGAACCGTCCCCTCTCAAAAGTCACCTCCCTCGCACTGACATCGCTGCTTCTCGGTTGGCTGAACACCGAGTCTACGATGTGTTGCGCATCCCTTCTATTGAAACCCGTAACGGTGTTCTCTTCTTTCTTTTCTTGAACGACGTACTTGGTGAGAGACGTCGAGGCGGGCTTCTGGCAGTAGGCGCAATAACGGGAATGGACGTTGTCGCGAGAGCTTGAGTAGAAGCTATAGCCGCAGCGGATGCAGTCTACGAATGGCCTGATTTGGGGTGTTAGCTTTGCCTAAAGGTAAAATTCGAAATGGATGAGGCTTACATTGTGAAGTTTTCTTTTCGAGAATTGCTTATGTTTCGGCGGTGCTGTTTACTAGTAATTTCTCTTAAGCTTTCGAGATTGTGCTTGAAGAGTGGAGAGATTTGTGCAAGTGATGAAAACAGATGTGCGAACTTTCAAGGCTACTTGAGGCAGATATAGCCAGTCACACTACTCACCATCAGGCAGTATCAGCCTCAGATTTTCTTTTGTTGGTGTGGTGTAGAGGTTTTGCCCTTTGTTCGTCGCAGGTGCCTTCGGTGAGTGAGGCTGCGCCACGAAACGTCCACACAACAAGGACGCTGACCTGCAAGATGGCCAACACTGCAGTCACTGAGTCATTTGGAAACGCCAGACTGGCTGAAGGACTTTGCAGTGACTGCCTGAAAAGTTCATGGCGCAAACGATATGACTGGCTTAGGGATGCAAGTGTTCGGCTCATCAGCCTTACTAGACCCCGCGAAGACGCCTTGCAGATTCATATACCCCGCAACTGGTGCCAGATGTTCAATGCTGCTGTATTCGACCACCATTTTGTGACAGCATCTGGAGCATGACATGTATGGTAAAGGTGCGATACAGCAGGGCCTGGAGAAGACAATGAGGCGGAGTGATCTTACAATCCCGGACATTTCACACTCGGTGAACACCTGTCAACGAGAAGATAAAGGACATGAATCGGTAAGATCATATATGCAACTACCTAATGCGCATGCATCAAAGACAACGTCGAAGAAGGGCAAATCAAGGACATCGCACGTGACCCGATCCCGCATTGACCAATGCCGCGATTTGATTCACCACTTTCCCCGATGGAAATCCCATCTGCAACCTCGAATTCTCAGTCGCAGAATCTAGCCAGTATCTATGTCGGCCGCTCATTCAGATTACTATTCCAGGGCTTATGCGAGCTCTTAGGCCCTCTGATCAACTGCCCAAATACCTAGCTTTACGGAGCACTAACTAATGACGATATCCCCCCGGCAGAGCAGACCCACCATCGCGGTACTTTTTGACGCTTTGTACTCCCTTATATCCCACTCCTGGCAAACACTTTTTTTCTTCACCAATTAATCTCGGCAGCATAAGTATGAAAATTTTCTCTCGCTTTTCCCTTTGCTTTTCTTGACATCTATCTTAACTTGCTATAATGGCCGTCGACAGCGATGGCAACAAGGTGCAAACCGCAAACGCCGATGAAGAGACCCCGCTACTTCACGATGCGCCAAAACCTGCTGACGCTGACGAAGACGCGATTGAGCAAGGCACGACCGAAGAGACTGTCCTACCTGAAGTAATCTCGACCCGCAAGCTCGTCGTTATCCTGAGTAGCATATATGTTGGGGTCTTCCTTGGTGCACTGGATAGCACCGTCATCGCCACCCTCTCAGCTCCAATCTCGACCTCGTTTCGATCTCTGTCCCTGCTCTCATGGCTCGCATCCGCATATCTGATAGCCAATTCGGCGTGCCAGCCACTGTCTGGGCGCTTAACGGATATCTTCGGTCGGAAAGCCGGACTGGTGGTCTCGAATATACTCTTCGCGGTGGGAAATCTAATATGCGGGCTCGCGAAAAGCGAAACGAGCATGATAGCAGGACGTGTAGTGGCTGGTATGGGAGGAGGTGGGCTGATGGCTATATCTACATTCGTGGCCAGTGATCTGGTCCCGTTACGAAAGCGAGGTCTAATACAAGGCATTGGAAACGTTTGTTATGGGACGGGAGCTGGACTGGGTGGTATATTCGGTGGATGGGTGAATGATGTTTGGGGATGGAGAGTCGCTTTCCTCTCACAGGTTCCGCTAGTTGTCATCTCAGGATTCCTGGTCTGGTGGACGGTCGATGTGCCAGCTAAGAAGTCCGAGAAGTCGAAACTTTCTCGTGTCGACTTCCTCGGGTCCTTTACACTACTCATCACTCTCGTCTTTCTTCTCCTTGGTCTAAACTCCGGCGGTAACGTTGTGCCATGGACGCACCCACTTGTTTTAGCATCTATACCCCTCTCTGCAGTTGCACTTTGCGTCTTTATCTATGTCGAACTATATATTGCCCCTGAGCCAGTTATCCCGGTCCGGTTGCTCATGAACCGCACTGTTGCTGCTGCTTGTCTCTGCAACTGGTTCACCACAATGGTCACATTTATGGTTCTCTTCTATATACCCATCTTCTTCCAAGCAAAAGGTCTCTCTACAACAGCCGCTGGAATGAAACTGATTCCACAATCAATCGGGTCCTCCGTCGGTTCTCTTGGCTGTGGACTCATCATGAACCACACCGGAAAGTATAAAGCCCTCTCCATCGCTGTCTTCATCAGCTTCTGCCTTGGCACCGGACTCCTTGCAACTCTGGATTTCAACCATCCTGATTGGCCAGTCTATATCTATCAATTCTTAATCGGTATTGGATACGGAGGGACATTGACGGTCACGCTCCTTGCAGTCATTGCAGCAGTATCTCACGACCACCAAGCCGTCATCACTTCAGCAACGTACGCATTCCGCTCCACAGGCTCCACCATAGGCGTAACGATCGCCAGTGCAGTATATCAAAATATACTTGTCTCATCTTTATATGATAAATTCGGTGGGAGTGAAGGCGCCGACGAGGAGATCGGACGAATACGAGATAGTTTCGATGAGCTGAAACATCTCCCTGATGGATGGAAACAGGGGGTAATGGATAGTTTTGCGGGAGCGTTGAGAGGTGTGTTCTTGACTGCGCTAGGGATTGCGGTGCTTGGTGCGGTGTGTGGTGCGTTTATGAGGCAGCATACGTTGCATACGAGTCTGGCGAGGAGGGGCTCGAATGCTAGTTGAAGGGTTGAAGACTGGCGATGATATGAATGCGATGCTTGAATATATTATAAACTAGAATCTGAGCGAAGTGTTTTACCATCTCGTTTCATTGCTGCATCTTTGCTTGAATCTCAAGTTTGTCTGAGTTTTCGATTCCCTTTCACGAAGGCCGTTACGGAGTTCAACATGTTCTAGTGAAGCATTTGATTTTTCCAGCCTATCATACCTTGGCCTGTCAGCAGAGTTTATTCAATGACATTTCAGACAGCGTTTTATTTTATTACCACCGTCCTAATTATCTCCTTCATTCCCCAGCCAAGCGGCCGCCAATTTGAGAGAAACTCAGACATATATTTCATTTCTTTATCAACATAGCTCAAGTTCCCTGACATTCCCCCGACCTTGAGCATTTTCTTCAAAGCATTCCCACACCCACGATCACCAATGCCACAACTCACATAAGCCCAAAGAACTTCAACACCAACTCCTCCTGAAACGGCGGAATATGGCCCCCACCCTGCACACTCAATCCCAACAGCTGCGTCCCATCCCCAAACACCTCCTCCGTCCAGCCCGTCTGCGGCGTACCCGTCAAATTCTTCGTCCACTCCACCCCCAACACATTACTCCACTGATCCAACTGCTGCTTAAAAAGCGGATACAACACCGCCGTATCCGCCGTCCCATGCGTGACAACCATCCTCGTCCTCGTCCCATTATACCCCGGATAACAGCCCCGCGCAATATCCCCCCATTGTTGCGCCGTATACGTTTTCCTCGCCATCGGACAGCTGAGATCGGAAGACATTGGCGTGGAGATGGGGGAACCGTACCAGCAGCCAGCAGGGACGCCGGACCAAGACGCGCCGGCGTTGAACACGTCTGGGTAGGTGGCGGCTAGGACGTTGGTCATCATTGCGCCGGAGGAACCCCCCACCGCAAAGACTTTGGTGGGGTCCCCGTTGTAGGTTTTTAAGGCGTAGTTTACCATGGCGACTAGGCCTTGGGAGTCCCCGCCTCCGTTGTGGGTGAGGGTTTTATTGGAGTGGCAGTCCCAGCAGTTGGTTTCGTGGGTGGTGGTTGGGTAGATGAGGATGAAGCCGAGCTTGTCGGCGTAGGAGGGTAGTTTGGTCATTTGGTAGTAGATCTGAGCGGTTCCGCCGCAGGGATGGAGCTTGGGGGGTGTTAGAGATGTGGTTGTGAATGTGGGTGTGGATCAGGGTGGGGGGAGGAGGCGAGGAGTCTACTTACTGCAAGGATGACGGCGGGTTTGGCAGCTACTTTGTCAGGGACGTACATGTACATTGCTGATATTTGAGATGGGTTGTCTCCCCAGTTGGTTATCTGCTTTAGTCCTGCGCCGAGGGCGGTGGACGAGAAGGCGAGACTGGCCAATAGGCCTCGGACAAGGACATTTAGAGAATGCATTGTTCTAAAAAGAAGGAAGTGGCTTTGACTTTAAAGCCATCCACTGATCTGGGCAACACTGGTTTATATAGTACATACTGGATCAAACGTGTCGCGGCTTGAAGAATGAACAATGTTTGTTGCACATCGATACGATAAACGACCCGTGCAGTATACTCTTCCAACTCGAGGCAAAAGTCAAAAGATGAGAATATACAATGTCAACCCTACTCAGAGAACATTCAATAACTGATGAGATTTCTCGGATCTACTGAAATTGAGATCTTATGCAGGGATCGAAATTAGAGACGTTGCGGCAACCGAAGTCGGGAATCGATTATGGGCGCAACAATAATCCCATATGTAGCAAGCTTGGTACGAGGATGCGGGGAAGATAGTCGGAACTCAGAGTCGGGAGTGGAAAGAGCGGCTTGAAATGAAGTACAGGGGTAAGATATAGTTAACCATCTATACTTGGGGAAGTTTTGCTAGGCGATGACGATTCTTCCGCTGAGCTGCCTGTACAATTCTGCCGAAATTCAGAATTGGACTTTCAGGTGCGCATGATACGAATTGATTCAATTCTTAGATTTGACATAATTGGCAACATAGCTCATACAAAGACGAGTTCTTGCTTTGCTTTCATGTTGCTATGCTAATGATCAGAAGATATGCCCATGAGTATGTTTAGATTCTTAGAATGATGCTGAATGAGGAGATCGAGAGTACTCAAGTTCAAGGACAGAGAGAATCTGAAATGACGACTTGTGACATGAAGATCGTGACGCCTGCATACCGAGTGTAGGCTAATGACGAGGGCAAATGAGGACTCTGGATAAAACTTTCAACATCTACTCTCGGTGCAGGCTGTCCACTTGAAATTGCCATGTATGATTGAGTACGTGGAATTCCGTTAACAATGGCACTCGGCCTTGCATCTATACTAGCGAAGCTTGTACTTCTTGTCCGTTCACTTAGCCCCGGCAAGACTTTTCTTCCTAGTGGCTACTCTTAAGCAAACTATAAGCAAGGAATGAGAGAAGCGGAAAGGCAAAAGCTAACTATACAGTAACATGACAAGTGCAAAATAGGGAGTACAGTGAGCAATAATTTGTTTATTCACACTGATCTACTAGCCAAAGCTAGAAAGCTTGCGAGAGATCCTCAGTAAAAATCCGAGGCCACATTCATTACTACCCAGAACCTAAAGTAAGATGAAATGCTCCGCTTAGATGAATTTTCTCGGATCTAACATGCTGATTTTGGCACTCTTCGCCTTGCCATCAAATATAAACTCGCTCATCAACTTGCCTGTTGCGCAGCTGTTTTGAATACCCCAACAAGTATGACCAGTGGCCAGGAACAATCCCTTTACTTTCGTGGGGCCGATGAGAGGACCGCCGCCACCTGAGACTGAAGGAAGGTAGCAAGCTTGTCTTGTAAGGACATCTCCTTCGCGCATAGGCGTTGATATGGAGCCACAATAATCGATGATATCCTGACACCTGTCTTCATCACAGACAACGAGATCGCTGGTCTTTGGTAATGGAATGAAGGTATCTCCTTCGCCTTTTCGAAATCAGTTATATTCATAGTAGAGAGAGAATAATAACACTTACCGCAGGCGTATACAGTTCCGTCAGGTCGAGCATACATCTCTGGAGACACAGTCAAACCATGCCGCCTTTTTTTTACATCTCCGCCACCCGTCCGACCAAAGTCTTTCGGCAAGTCAATCTCGCTGAACACGGCATAATTCGAAACGTTGGCCTTAATAACAACGCTGTGCGCCCTCATAGCATCAATGGGCGCCACTGGATACACATGTGAAGTCCATGGCCCAGCCGCTATTATCACATCCGTAGCTGGCAGCGTATGGATGTGCTTCGTTTCCTTGTCTTCGTACGTTATCCCCCTGACACCATCACCGAAACTATCAATGGCCGTTACCGATCCAAGGATGACCTTTGCCCCAGCTTCTTCTGCCAATTGCGCCATTGAAGTCGTAAACTGATAAGGATGCACTTGTGCCGTTGTTGTCGGGTCGCCCATCGTGGAATATCCTTTCACTGCCTCGGCATCGAACCAGTCAAGATCCTTTGGAACGCCTGCCACGATGGGTTTCCCCTTCTTCTCGCTGTCTGTTTTTGGTAACTTCTGCCATTCCTCGCCATTGTTTCCTACCGCGCCTCCATTCGTGCCCCCAAATGTCCGTCCTTTAGCTCTCAATGAACCGCAATGAACTGCTCTGTATCCCCATCTCTTCGCACCATCATGTTCTTGCGCTAGCTCGGCGTGTAGCTTGTAGGATAACGGCACGATGCTGGTAGGGTATGCCCATAATGCCAGAAGTCCTCCGGCCTTTCCTGATGCCCCAGATGCGATAGATGTAGCTTCGAGGATCGTGATCTTGTGTATGGAGGGGTCGAATGCGGGGTGGCGCGTTAAAAAGTACGCAGTTGTGCAGCCGATAATTCCTCCTCCTATTGGCCTTGAATTAGTACATGATCGTTCTTACATGAGGGAGATGCGTACCCACTATCACAATGTTTCGTTGTTGTGTTTCAGAAGTCATGGTTGAGAGGAGACGTCGAGATGTTGTTATGAGATGCATTTAGATATCAGGAAGATCTTCAACAGCTGTTCAAAATATGATCTCATCCATAGCGACAGGGGTTGACTTAGGCGTTTAAGCGTGGTAAAAATATTAGGCCAGGGCGGCATTTTAGGCCTCGGTCGCTATATTTTAGGGTAGTCGCAAGAATTAATAGGCCAGAATGCACTGTCCCTTCAGGGTATCACCGCCCGATCTTCAAAGCAACCCACGCACTTTCCCCCGATCTCGCTTAAATAGGGGGGTCATTCTACCAGGAGCAAGCGTGACTTGAAGGGATGTCTTACTTGAATATGTCTATTGCTGGTCTTAAACTGTATGTCTGTTCACATACAAATCCATCTAATTGCTAGGAATAGGTCACGAATCTATCCTGTCTTCTGTTCAAGCAGACAGTTACCATATATGAGATGCTTCTCACCTTTTTCGTTATTGAACTGAATTAGATTCCAAGCAAGAGCATAAGAAATACATCGACTATCTGAGATCTACGAGGCTGTCGTAAATCGCTTCCCCTGATCAGCTCAGCTAACAGCGACCAAGTCTCTGGCATCTGAAGGCATGGTATTAGCTCCTGTACCGGAACGTACTCTATCTAGAAATGGTAAGGTAAGAACTGGGGCAAGAGTATATTAACTACAACTTCACGCATCATTGTTATCCTTCCTTTGAAGTCCTGGTTAGGGTCCAACCAAGTCTGCCATCGCTTTCCAGATGCTGTCCGCCTTCGTCGTCCCCTCCAAACCTGGTAGCGATATGTTTTCCCCGCATGTCAGATACCGTTTCTCCCCACCTTAGAGGGCCTTCTCACTCGCCACAGAGAGTTCAGTGATGTAGATGCTCTCCGACATGGCCACGATCTGCTACCGATAACGTTGGGCATCTCGGTTCGTCCATTCCTTAGAGCTTTCATGCAAAAAGGCAAGAAAACCAGGCAAAGAACTAGATCGACTTCGCGATTGCGCCCAATAGGGTAGCGCAGTGTTGCGAGTAGTTTTGCCGTATACAAGAAAACGCCCCACTCCGTCCATACCGTACAAGCTTTTCTATACGGACGTACGTTCAGTTCACCCTTTGAAAATACGGCGTAGTACGGCGTAATATATCTTCAAACGGATACCACTGGGCCGTATACTACTGTACGGACACGTGATTAGTAGACAAGGGGAAATGGGAGCCCGGGCCCCTATTTGACGCCGACGAGGTCTCCGACCACGGCGTAATAAGCTTATTAAGCAATTATAAATACTAGATTTAATGTCCGTTGCATTATTTATAGATATAAGTATACTTAAAAGGGCGAGTAAGTAAGTAAACTTTTAAATAGCTTTACTATTTCCTAATTTAGATTAAACGCTTTCCCTCTTTTGGATTTCTTGGCATTAAGCTAGTACAGTAGTATACGGGCAGTTTAGTACGTACGTTCAGTTCTTTTCACTCGTACGTATCTACTAATAAAATCACCACTGCGTACGTATAAATAATTTGTGAAACTATACGGAACTGAACTATTCACACTACTCGCAACACTGGGGTAGCGTGTCTTCTTTGAAAGTTATAGTATAATATTGGGCTATCATGTAGTTGATACTTTCATATCCAGCTTCTTCGACTGTTCGAATAATGCGTTCAAATCGAGTTCCGAGATCTTCAGCGCCCATCGTGGCTTTAGGTGGTTCTAGAACCTTAGGTTGTAGAAAAATTCCTTTTAGTTCTGCTGAGATATCAGCCGAGGGCCATTGTTGTTTGTATCATGTCGACCTTCTCCTGGGCTGCTGTAATGAGAGGCTGCGACCGGCTCTTGGAATATCTTTTCGACAGTGGCAGGGGAGAGGAGGAGAGCTTATGAAGTGTGACGGACTGCTGAAATCGACTGGAAGGCCTCAGGTCCAGATCTTATATGTAATATTTTGAACTGAGTGGAGTTGAGGCTGATCTTGCTGATGATCGCTATTCTCGTAGACATTCTGCGGTAGAAGTCCTCTAGAACTATCCAGAGCTGCGTCAGTTCCGAATCCTGCGCCGCCAGTATCGGATGTTGGTTGCCATATCCGTGCAATATGCTCTTCTAATTTACGTGTTGTTCGACATGGATCACTCGCGCTGTTCACAGAGCAAGGCAACGAGAAATCTATGACAGAGGTAAGTCGACGCCCTCGAAGTTTGAAAATACATCGCGAGTATCTGGAGCATCCCAGAGGTATGCTGATAATGTTATCTCTAGTTGAGCTGGGCATTTTATTGACTTTTGTTCGGAGTATGTTTTGTCGTCTGCTATTTGCCGAGGAGCCTTGTGAGATACCTGTAGTAACAATTTAGGTCTGCTCTTGATGGATTTTTGGGGTCTTGCGTTGTCGATGCTTGCGCTACGCTAACCGATTCCTTCTCTTCTTGACCTCACGTGGATCTACGAATATAGGCAAGTACTATTTTCCAAAGATGAAGGGTGGAATTGCAGGGTTTTTCTCACATGCCGCCGTCCTTTTCATGAAGTTGAGTAACTATTTCGATACAGAAACATGCCCAGACACTTAAAAACAGCGGAGCCATTCTTAATTGCACATAGTGACTTAATTAATATCTCAATCTTGGAGAAGGTTACGAACAGAATCCGCGATACTTTCCCAGTATTTCCGTATCCAGCGTCGACATAGATGGACAGCACAAGTCTATTTGATAAATCTTAATAACATGATATAGCCAATATAAATGCCATGCTAGTTGACTTATAGGATAGGCTGCCTGGAAGTTGAGTATAGAGCTGTTTGACGGTCAGGACCTGGCTTCCGTCCGCAGCTGAAGGCGACTCCATTCCAGCCATCCCCATGGTCATATGTGGAGAAGGAATGCAGTCAGTAGCTGTGTGCTTCAACATCCACTTGCACAACTAGTTGCCAGCCTTGTAGTAACAAACTCCTCAGGCAGTATCCTTTAAAGTCCGAAGATCTGTGTAAGATGGTACTCGCTAAATTTAGCTGTATGTGATCCAGACTCGAGATGCGTATGGCAGTAGTTGATTCAACTTAAGCTATTTTAAGGCAAGTTGATGTAACGGGAAGTCCGCAATCTAGTCACAGAAGGATCCAAGACAAGTTTCTTTGTATCGGAAGATTGGACGAGAGTGTGGAACCTCATGCGGTGGAACGTGACCACGATCTAAACTTCCGATATGTGGAGGCGACAGGGTACGGCATGTAGCCAAGAAGCCGTATCGGTTCTTCACCTATTAAAAAGTGTAGTAGCACGCCGATTATCGAGCAATGATTTGTGCGTGCTGAATACGTTTCATGTCGTACAGTATCCGCCTTCTCGGCCGTACTAACCCACTTCGCTAAGAGCCCCCGCAAGCCACATATTAGTGTTTGATCACGGTTCAATAGAATCAAGCAGGTGAGACCAAGTCTATGCTATTCTAAGAAAACATCGTGGAAACGATATCAGAACTTGACAGTGAATAAACTTTTAGCATTGCAATCTCGAAAGGGCCAAAAATTAACTTTCTACCTTCATTGAGACTCTATTCCTCACCGAAAGATAAATATTTGAACACGATGGCCTTGAATACCTTCAGACTTACCTGATGCACCTAGACAAATGAATTTCCAAAGATGATGCTAAGTTTGAACACAAGACGAGGAAACAAAAGCAGTCATATTTCGATGGAGTGCATAAATTCGTAGTTACACTACATTCAAATGGTCCAGGGATAAGTAATAGTGCTTATACAATCAATTTCTATCGATCGATCGTCTCGAGTCTTGGCGTTGAAGATGAGCTATCTCGTCCCTCTCATCTTTTTCTTCCATCTGATCATCCTCATCGTCGGTTATCGACAGAGCAAACGTATCATCATCTTCCTTTGTCCACGATGGCGTCGGTACATACTTTGCTTGCTCCCTTTGGGACCAAAACTTCCACCAACTCAGCCCTACACCCTGTAGGCATATAATCACAATCGAAATGGCAACAAGCGGGCTACCCCGTGTGTATCCCCGAAGCAATAGCCCAGTAACAATATTGCTCCATCCAGCAATCATGACAAGTCTCCCAAGCCAGATATGCAAATATGAACTCCATGTCCGCCGGTGCAGACGAACAAATGCTCTGTGGTGCCACCAGCCCAAAAGTCCTTGTATAACAACGGCAGAAGTAAGCATAATCCCAACCCATTGATGGATGGTATTGATTTTGCGGCTCTTGAGCAGACCGGCACCAAGCCCTAGAAAAATCAAGAAAGACCCGCAGAGTTGAATAGTTAAGTGGTAGTGGAAGGACTTCGGACCCCCAGCACGCAGAGCCACGATGCCACCTGGAAGGAGAGAAAGAAACGTTATTGTTAGGACAAGGCCGTGGACGTAGGATCCTGCAATGGTATTTTAGGTTAGCCTTCCACTCATTTTATAAACTTACCAAGATCTTGCAAATAATAAGTCAGGAAAGTAGCTGGTCGATATCTTCACTTACCTGGGCCGACTGTCATCTTGACGATGGAACCTGCAAATAACATGGGTGTATCTGAGGCACCAACACTTGTAACTTGTGGTCTGATTGGAGGCAAGGACGGAGGAGATGGAGCTGTCCTTATAGAGCGACTCATATCGAGGTAGAAGTTCCCCCAGCCACCTGCACCAGCATGATGCTTATGCATCTCCAGGTGAGCATCGAATGAGAAGACGTCGAACTTCTGCTTGGCATTCCATGCCCACATCCAAGGCTGGGAGTTGGATTGAGCCGAAATATCAGTGCCGTGCCAGAGATGACATGAGTAGCAGACAAGGGAGACCCATGCCGTATAAGTTGCATTGTCAGGGCCTTGTTCAGTATAGATATCGTCTGCGAGCCATGAGGCTCTGATGACTCGGAGATCCATTCCACTGGGCATATCTTGCTGGGTAAGGAGTGTAGGTTGGTGATGATCGGTTGTAGTACGAATGCTCGCAATCGGATCCTTATGACCTAGAGGATCGCCATAAAGAATGAACATGAGTGATTTGTCCATGACCGTACCGACCCCGATTGCTGTCCATCCTAATGCTGAGCCATGATGCCTGGGAACCGTCAAAGTTAAGTATAAATCGTAGGTATTACTCGAAGTATTTTGATACATTAATGCACCCACGCAGAAGTCGACCTCTGCATCCGCAACGTTCGAGGAACCAAATTTGCAGTATTGCACTGGTTCTCCGTTTGCAATCAACATACATGATGTTCCGAGAAGTGATAATAGCAGAGATGTTAACATGCTGCGAGACTTCATGGCTAACAAGAGCGAAGCAAGACTGGACAAAGAGATAGATACGGGAGGAAGTCGTATACGTGCTTGATATCGAACTCATTTGAGATCAACTGGTAAGTTCGCCCATGTTGGTCCTCACAACACTTGTCAAATGGTGCGTGATACGAAATATATTGAGCAAACTATCGAGACACTAAAACGTAGATGTAGCATATTTGTACGACCTTTGAGGGTTCTCACTTTGCACTGTATAGGTACAGGATTGCGGTGACGGAGGATGACCTTGCATTAGCGGGAGCTGAGTTTCCTAACCATTTGCGGTCTAGTCATGTTCCCTCAGTCAACTCAGGGGCTGCCTCGCTTAATCTCTATGGCGGGGTAATCTGCATGGCTGGTCGATTGATGTCACGTCCCACTTGTGAAGGTTCTCAGCACTTTGACGTCTTTTTTTCGTTTCCCTTCCAGAGCTTTCCTCTTCATGACTCAACGCCCTCGAATGACTAGGACCTCTTGGGCTCTCGATGTGACGAGATGCGGATCTTCCATCATCTCCTGGGACTTACCCTTTTCCCAAGTCTAGTTTTAACCTACGCTTTACACTCTTATCCTCGCGCTCAATCAAGTTATGCCATCAAGGACAGGAATCCCGCACCTTCGGGCTGGAAAATCATTACGGCAGCACGGGGCGATAGACAGATCAATTTACAAATAGGATTGAAACATGGACAATTTGAAGAACTCGAGCGACATCTCTATGAAGGTATAGATTCCTTTATCTGAGTCTACAGCCGAATTCTTGGTTGACTAAAAGTCCGTCAGTCTCAGATCCCCACCATCGCCGATACGGGCAGCATCTTTCAGCAGCAGAGGTTCAGGACTTGATCAGACCCTCCGACGAGACCGTAAGCTTGGTGAAAGAATGGCTGTCTGGTCATGGAATCTACAACTTCAGTTACAGCTCAGCACAAGACTATATAAAAATTCCCATCTCGATCCACGTCGCAGAGATTCTACTCGACACTAAATACTATATTTATCATCATACAGCGGATAGATTGACAGCAATTCGATCATCGGAATGGTCCCTTCCAATGCACCTGCACGATCACATCGAAGCCATATACCCAACCAATGCGTTTCCCAACACCAGAAGACGAGTTTATCGTCATCTCACACCTCGTTCCGAGGTGCTACCAACCGGCCTTGGGGAGAACGGCTCGCCCTCTTATGGCGAGCTGGCGAAGATTGACCATACACAATTCGGCCACATGGAAATTCCAGATTCCAAAGATCTCCCGAAGAATGCTTCAGCTTCTGAAGCCTGCAACCAGGTTGCTACCTCGCCAGTTTGCCTTCTCACCTTGTATGGCTTACGTGACTATGTTCCTCAGTTGTTAGGAAATACTCGTGTTGGAATCGTGAACTTTCTGGATCACGTTAGCAATCATTCGGACCTTGAGCAATTCCTTTCCAGGTTCCGGCCGGACGCAATTGATGCAGGGATTGAGATACAAACGAAGATCGTACCACATGGTTCAGAAGCTGGGGATCCTGTCACTCAGGGAGCAGAAAGTATGAGTCTAGAGGCGACTCTTGACGTGGAAGTACTTCTTGGGCTTGCTTCTCCGATACCTGTCACGATATATAATGTTGGTGGGAGATCGCCCGCCTTCCAGAGTAGCCAGTTTACTACCGAGAACACCAATGAACCCTACTTGGACTGGCTACAATACTTGCTGGCTCAGCAAGAATTGCCACAAGTCATATCGATATCTTATGCAGACGAAGAGCAAACGGTTCCGCTATGGTACGCCAAACGCGTCTGTCAAGGTTTCGCACAACTTGGAACTCGAGGTGTTTCAGTTCTTGTTGCAAGCGGTGATGAAGGTGTTGGCGCAGATAACATGTGCTTCAGTAACGACGGCAGCAATACACCAATGTTCCTGCCTAAGTTCCCAGCATCTTGTCCTTACGTTACCGCTGTAGGTGGGACAAGAAATTGGGATCCAGAAATTGTAGGATTCGACGCTCGTTCTTCGTTTGTTGCTGGTGGGGGATTCAGTAATTACTTTCCACGTCCACACTATCAGGAAGGCGTCGTTGATGCCTATGTCTCTGGTTTAGGGTCGCTTCATGATGGGCTGTACAACAGGGAAGGTCGTGGGTACCCTGACATCTCGGTCCGAGCATACCACTACATCGTCGTTTTCAATGGCAGTTCTACTATCTTTGATGGTACTAGTGCCTCTTCTCCAGCTGTCGCTGCTATCTTCTCACTTTTGAATGATGCTCTCGCCTCTGAGGGCAAACCAGCCCTAGGTTGGCTTAACCCATGGATATATTCCAAAGGGCGCAAGGGCTTTACAGATGTGGTTGCAGGTTCCAACACAGGTTGCAATACTGCTGGATTTCCAGCCAAATGGGGTTGGGATGCAGCTACAGGCGTCGGCACTCCGGTAGGTTACAGCCAATTCAATCTCTTGACTAGGTTATAACTTTGCTCCAGTGGTTCCCAGCATTAAGGAATTTGGCGAATGAGAGCCAATATCGAAATACGAAGCCTTGGTATGTGAGTTTTTAGTGAGCTTAGAAGTCGGATGTGTTGTAAGGACGTAGTTTAGAGTAAAATATTTGTAGGACGTTCGAATGATTACTTGAAAAGTTCCGGGACTTCGAGGGTCAATGCAGTTTGAAGTACTTGCTCAAGTACTCATTTCTAAGAAATATTGGAAAGATGTTTGATGAAACATTTGCAGGATTTTGTAGCTCTTATTTCAAATGAAATAAGACTGCCATATCACAAGCCTGCTTCACATGACATCAACGATTACTTGATAAACTAGAAGTGTAAGCTTTTAAAGATATTCTCACAGTTATAAGTGATTTTGGTATAACATTAGCGCAGACATTAGAGATAGGGTTGAAGAGGGATTGGTGTGTAGGTGGTTAGGTGTAGATATCACATGGGCGGGTAGTCCTAAGACGTCACAAGTGAGAAGAGTAGGAGAAGTGAAGAAAGGGGTGTTCCGAATTAAATTATGCGATGGGGTAAGTTCTCTTAGCGAGAGCGAAGAACCGGGGCCTATATAACCCCTCTAGCTCCTTGGCGTGCAGTAGCGCAATCCCTAAGCGAGTTCTCCTCCTTACAGGGTTTAAGCGAGAAAACGCCGAAAGGCTGTCGATCTTGTGTATTGTTTAAATATACTTCGCCATAATGGATCTATAACTTGACTACATTGATGAGTGATAATGTGCTTGATAAATTCTTGAAGATCTCACCTGCCCTCCAGCTTGGTAGAATATCAGGTGCTCTCGCTCCCTCCCACAATACATGTAAGCATTCAAGGACCATGAACGTGACCAGTAGCGGCTCCAATTTTATCTCCTTCACCACTTGGGTAAGCTGGACCTGTTCAACAAATCCATTCAGAAACGTAACGTCAAGCAGCATGAACAAAAGTACGAGTAGGGCTGTATTACTTACCTAGCGTCGGATGAACCAGCCAACCTGGCTGCAGCATATCCACAGACCTTGCTTTCGTCCATGTGTCTAACTTTTCCCAATTCACACATTGATGGGTTGTGCCATTGGCTATCGGTATGAGGTTTGTTGGACTCCATTCGAACGTAATGAGACCCACATCACTGTCGACCGAATTAGCATATGTTGATCAGTAAAGAAGAGGGCCAGCTCTATATTGAAATATATTCTTACCCATGGCACATCGAGCTTTGGAGCAAAAAATGAATGCAATGCTCTGTGAGGAACTTAAGCGACCATTAAGATTAGAAGAGCACTTCAGTTCACTCACCATTGTGCAGTCGGTTCAATTCTCTCTGAGAGTCATCGATATCGGGAAAGTATACGTCTTGATACATATACTGATGAATTCGCTTCTGTCCTTCAGTCAATTTTCATGCAAGTCACAGACCGAGAAGGTGTATTACTAGGCAATGGATCTCATGGTAGACATTGAGAGTGCCGATATAACCATCGTCTCCAGGTATTCGAACTCCAACATCTTCACGTCCAAGGCGACTCATTACTTCTGGCTCAATGCGAATATTTTCAGCTAGGACAACAAGTATCAGCACGGGTATGGGAAATAGACGAGAAGAGATGTTAATTTAGGTACCATTCAAGAGATCATGCCATGCTTTATCCAATTCTGGACTTGGCTTCCCTGAGTATATACTATTCTCCTGTATCCTATCTCCCCAGGGGAATCTTCGTTCTTCCCAAAAGACCGCTTCGGCTGCGATGGCTGGACTTGTCAGTAAGTACACTCTACTAAAGCAAAGATTGCATGAGTTAGAACATACAATGAATCAAGTTTGGTCCATGAATGGAAAGCCAACGTATCTGCAGTGCCATAAAATACATGACAAGAGTCCAGAGTCCCAAGATTATCAATTGCACGATGATCATCATTCTATGACGCCGCCAGAAGGATGACTCTGATTGATATAAGGCAGATTCCTTCTCAAAGAAGCCATCCTTTGAAGAATCATCTTCAGATGTTCTTACTGCAGAGTACTCCTCCTTCTGCAGGCCTTTCATCTTCATGAGCTTCGAAGAGTACGCCATTTTGCCGTTCGAGTAAGCAAAGAAAATCAAAAACTATGACCCGAAAGCGAAAATCAGGTTTAAGATGGAAGATGCAACCGACAATGAGAATTCAAACTAGGAATAAGGCTCTGCCCTTCGCCTGGCCTGGAGCTAAAATGATAAAATCGGTGACAGTATTTAGTACAATATCACAGAGTAATACATTCAGACAAGACTAATGATGTATTGCGTAAAGTAGGACTTGTTAATAATGCATCAAGTCACCTTAGCTTGTGCCCTGTCGGACTTGAGTTACATGTGGCACCTGCTCTGCTAAATATAGCACCGTACATTGTGTTCCCCTGATGAAGAGCCTAAAATAGCTTCCTCTAGTGTTGCACCATTGCCTTTACCTCATTGTTTAACGAATTCATACAATGATTGTTGCCGTCCTATTCCAATCGAAAATATGCACTAGTCTGTATGACGGTAAGAAGATGGCGTCAAATTAGCTACAGTGTGACCGATGGCAGGAAGTCTGCTAAAATGGTGTAGAGCTCGAGATAAAAGACCTAAGATTGTATCACCCGTTATACTGTACGACAGTAGTTCAACCCATCTCCACGCTTTATACGGTAGCACCAGATTGCCGACCAGCAGGTGGTGGAGGTCACACGATCATCTTCCTGAAACTCCAAATATGTGGTGGATTTCGTTGTCCATAGGTAGCAAGAACTATTGTTTGCTTTTTACGCAGAAATGTAATTAGATCAGAATCCAGAGGTTTCTCTTCACGATAATTGCAGTATAAAGTGATAATTGCAAATCAAAAAGTATTCTTCCAAAAGTTACTCAGCCCAATCAGTCCATCAGGCCTTCTGTTTCTTCTTCGCTATATACTGGCCCCAGCGTGGGATGAACAAGCAATCCTGGCTTAAACATATCAACTGTTCGCTCCTCCGTCCACTCTGCCAACCGATCAAAATCTATGCACTGATGTGCTATCGCAGCAGCTCTTGGTTTTTTACTGTCATTCGCCCAAGTATACGGTACCATCCCGACATCTCCATGGCACATCGCTGTGCTTCTCAACTGATTCAAACAGTGCTCTTTACTTGAGTTAGCTATAATCGAGGCAGATGACTCGAGATTTCCCCGGACTTACCTGAATGCAGCCTGTTATCTTCTCTCTGATCATCGTCAAGGTTTGGGAAATAATGCTCCTGGTACATATGCGTATGCAACCATTTCTTCAGCATTTATCAGTTGTTGATTGATAAAAGCAGGACAAGGATTGAAACTGACCACGCAATGTATTTCATGATAAATATTCAATGTTCCAATATAGCCTGAACCGTCTGGAAGCGCCACCGCATCCTGGTCTCTGTTGAAAACTTTCAGATCTTCGAGCGCGAGGCGAATATTCATGTCTGAGTGATCAAAATAGTGAGTGATAGCATTTGGAAGACGTTTTGGATATGACGTACTTCCGAGAAGTTTCCCCCATGCTTCTTCAAGTTCCGGTCGAGGATATCCAGAGTACGGACCTTCAGTGCCATCTCCAAGGTGGAATTCCTGCACTTCCCAATGGAGTACTTCGTTTGCAGGAGCTACGAATCGTCAGAAAAATGAATACCATGGGAAGAACATTGCTCGAATTCCTTGTAGGAAATTGGGAGTTGGGACGTACAATAAAGAAGATTGCGACAGCTCTGCTCAGCTTTCGACCGTAAACTTAGAGTAAGTAGAAATAATGTAGAATATGTGAAAAATATCATCAAGTGAATGCAGAAGGGCAAAACCCATTGTCTCCAGAGTGGATGGCGATGTATAGTCTTGGAAGTTTCGTCATTGACCTGCTCTTTGGCCAAGAGAGTAACCTCAGAAGAAGGTCTATCTGATGACAGTTTGGAATTGATGTCTTCATCCATTTTAGGTGTGATTTTCCAATGTTGTACTGATATCGCTTTCAAAGATGAACAAATCCCAGTGTTTCGAGGAGCATGTATCTTTGAGTCCTGGTATGGATCGCGAAGACCAAGTGATGGGGAGCAGCTGAACGAGGGGATTAGGTGTTTCGGCCGACACCCATGATCCCTCTAGAACATACAATTCGCGGGTCCCAAAGATACTTGGAAACTTGTGATCACAGACAAATGGGACACAAGCTACCCAGATCTAGGAACGGACATTTTGCTTTTCTCCGGTACGACTCATGCACTGTCAACAAGCTAGTATTCATTACAAGCCTTGTTAACACCAACGCCTAGCTTGACCAGAATCAGGAACAGTAACACACGTCCACTCCGGATATTTTTCCGACCGAGCGCATCGCTCACAATGGAACTCCAATCCCCTCTTGGGCAGAGAGTTACTTCCAACACAGTTGACCCAGTTTGCCTGTACCCCTTAAAGGCGGAATGTGTCTAACGAGAACAGACAGTTATTATTAAAAACACTAGTGAAATGCCATAAACACAAGGAATCCTTCTCGTGCACTCAGATATCACTCTTCTCAATTAAGGGGTGGCGGCATCCACGAGACAAGCGAATGCAACCATCAACCTGCACAGATCCAAATGTTGATCTCCTTTTCTGACAATGCAGAATTTATGATGGTAACCTAGGTTGCTTGCAGAGTTAAGTTACAGAGCCACTGGCTTTGAGTTGAAATTGTGTGACTTAGATTTGGCTCGAGCATTAGCATTGCACAATTTCAGCTCCTTCTGTACGGCGCTACATCATGATAGTTGGATATGACATGGTACTCGGAAGGCACATAGCTCTCATCGAGAAGTACATAGTAATATTCGACAATAATTTGTAAGGCAGCAATCATCTCACTTGCCAGTCCACAACAATAAAAGAAAGTAAAACCCCAGAAAACCATCGGAGTAGACAAATTGAAAATCAAAGAAGAATCTGCAACAACGGTCTCACCTGTCACCTTTTTATTCAAATACAAGCTTCAAAATGCGCGCCTCGTTGATCCTTCTCCCAGCGTTGATTGCTCTTGCAACTGCAGCAGCTATCCCTCCAAGTAAGTACCCCAATACTTTCTTGGTGCTTATTGACTAACGCATTTCAAAGATGGACTCGTAGGACTTGCTCGCCGTGCAGATGCAGACGCCGCCACTGCATATAAGACCAACAAGCGCGATCCAGCAGATGCAGATGCCGCCACGGCCTATAAAACCAACAAGCGTGAACCGGCAGATGCAGACACCGCAACAGCATATGCAACCAACAAACGCGACCCAGCAGATGCCGACACCGCTACCGCATACAAGACAAACAAACGCGATCCAGCGGACGCAGATGCCGCCACGGCCTATAAAACCAATAAGCGTGAACCAGCCGATGCAGATTCTGCGACCGCATACAAGACCAACTAAGGCAACACCAACGCCAACTTCACCAGCGCCGAGTTCCTTCATGACAAATTTCTGCTCAGACACGCTATTTTTGAGTCGTAGATTTGAGCTTGGAGTGCGACTTGGAAGGAGGCGAACATTTCTTCTATCTTGATGGTTTTCGGCTTGGGATTTTTTATGGAAGGAGGGTAAAGGAAATGGGTTGCAGGATACGCTCGTTTGAAGTTAGGAATGGAAATTTGTTGACTTGAATACTTGTGAGATCTGCTAATGTTCTGTTCGTGATGTGAAGATTTTGTGATGCTTCGCTTGTGTGATATAATGAAGCTTGAACTTGAGAATGATGCCTTTGAATAGGGTGTTGAGAGGCATTTCTGGGATAGAATTGCTTTCGCTTTGGTAGAACGGGGTAATATTACTTTAAGGTAGGTGACCTCTCTTCGTCACTTGACGTGATCGAGATAATTCACGACATCTTGTACATGATGACAAGTTACATGCTTAGAAAGCTTGAAATACTTGGTTTTGTGAGCAAAAACGTGTCCGTATAGGCTGGAAGAGTTTGTTGATAGATGACGGTAGGTTAATATCTCTTCGCTGCGCAGTGGCTAATATATATCTCTGAAGAACAGTTTCCATTTGATGAAAAAAACAAACTATAATAAAAGTTCACCCAAAATTTTTCATCCAAAGAAAGACCATTCAATCCGTTCGTGATGTTCATGTCCAGAAGCTTTCCTGACTTTTGAGCCCATGCAGATCTACGACTCCTTCCCGCTACCCTCCATTTCGCTCCGTTTCCTATACCAAGCAGATAATCTCTTTTTTCAACGAATCATTTCTCCAATTCGTAGCAGCAAAATTATCCTCTTCGTCGAACATAAGTTCGTAGATATAACACTGCCCAACAACTCTATACGTTCCCAACGTTTCTGCTGGCCGTAGGAGTAAAGGCATTCTGCAGCTAAAAACTATTGCGAGAATATCGTTTTGTTCCAAGATGCCGGGTCCGAGACCGCGACGACCTCCCCTAGTGGTGAAGAATTTTCGACCATCGAGAGCTTTGCCCATCGAGTCTTCGAATTCATCTCCATTAGGCGGGAGGAGGAGTGTCTCTTCAGGCTGAAAAAACAGGTCGTCCGCCGCGAGCTGGTAAAATTGAGGATCACAGTGCTCTTGACACCAGGCGAGGAAGTCTTGCTCGACGCATTTTGGGTTGAAATACGTCCCGAAATTCAACGTCATGATGAAGATATCCCAGGGATCTCTGGATGTGACCTTATTTGCTGCTCGTAGAGCGTGCTGATACATGTTATACAGGTGTTGCACGACATGTGGATTGGTTCCATCAAAAGTTGCCTCGAGATCTTCTTCTACTAACACTTCCGAGTGATTGTCGACTTGGTCCACTAGAAGAGCCGCGACATGGAGCTGGTTGCCCGATGCGTCCATGACAATCTCATCTGAATTTACCTCTATGCCTGTCCACCCTGAAGGATCAGGTCGATATAATAAGACCTCCCTGTGCCACTGAGGAACCCATGATGGCACGGATGCAAAAGAGCTCAGATCTTCCAGTCTGTTTTCAACATAGCACAGCATATCCAACCGCCGACTCTTCAGCAGGAGTTCCTCCGCTAGCCGTTGATGAATCTCCGCTAAAGTCAGGCTGTAATCTGTATCGATCAACCCCTGCAAGATGGGATGTCCTAGGAAGGCGAAGACATGATCCTTCAGTTCACTCGCGGAGAATTGGCGGCTGGTCTCTAATACATGTAGGTATAGCATTTCATTATTTCCTATCCACTCACGGGCAAATTTTTGCAAAAGCCAGAGGTCATAGATCCAGGATTCCTGCCGTGCCATCGTCGCCCATAATTGCTCGAACGCGTTACAAATCCTTGCAGTTGGCATGTATTTGGTCCCCGCAATTAACGTCCTCGAGCAGTTTTCAGCACAAAGAGCAATTTCGCTCCACTCTATGCACAACTTCCCAATGAAAGCTGTCGCTCTTGTAGATAAACCCACCTCCTTCATGACCCAGCAACGAGAGAACCATGGGCGCCTAAAGAGGTGCTCCAAGCATCGTTGACGATTCTCCTCTCGCCATAACACGAGCTCGGGGGGTTTGGATGGTATTCGTCGCAAGCTTGCAAAGATATTGGCATCACCAGTCCTGTCCATAGCCATAACCTGTGCCTGAACGTAGCTATTCAACTGCTTGATCATCGCCAGCGAATTCTCCACACACCCGGGATCAGTCATGGCGCAATCCTGATGCTCGTCGTCCTCACCCAGCCAGACTAGGGTCCGGTATCCACGTTCATATATATTGCTCATGAACTGAACCTGGACGCCCTTTTCCGCCTCGTCGTTTTGGTTGATGCAGATGCCATCTGCCCATAAGAGCCTCGGCTGAGCTTGTCGAAAGCGTCGGAGGGCTTGGAACAAAGTCTTTGTGATGAACATAGAGTATCCATTGCATGTAATTTCGTGGGACATTGCAGGGTCTCCCCAGGCATAGGAGATAGGCTCATAATCAGGCGCCGTCTCGAACTCAAGCGTAAGAAGCTCGCATTGGGTGGGATCGTCGACAGAGCCCGGAAGAATCTTGAGCAGCCTAAAGAACTGCCCAGGCGGTAATGGACTGTGTTCGAATGTTTGCTTCGGCATTTTGATAGATTTCTCGATCCCTTGGAGGAGATAGGGACTACAGGAAATTGGTTGATAGATGTTGGTTGATATTCACGAGTGTAAGGCTGCCGTTGAGAAAGCCGAAGCTGCATCCCGTTTCTAAGCATAAGAGAGCGAATCAATTCGAAAACCAGATGGCGTAAGGCAGAAGCGCCACCTCAAACGTGTGGTTTGCCTATTGGCGGCAACTAGGTATGTTACACCAAATAAACAGGGCTTGTTGTGGTATTTTGAGGTATGAGATAGTAGAATGCAGCACGATAAAGCAGTAAGTTAATATTTGAAGCGACAACTCAAGGCCAGAGTCTCATCTCAATCGCAATCGCGGGTCGCGATAAACAGCTTCGAAATACCTAAGTATATTCAGATCAAAATAAGCACAAAAACATGCATATGATTGACAATTGGATGAACAGTGACCTTAACAATTTGCTCGAGCCATCTATGCTCACATTTAGAGCACTTACTTTCAACAATTACAAGTTTAACAAGGAAAGCGAATGGGGCAAGAATGAGATGCATCGTATTGAACTTCGTACTTTTACCAGCTTTGCCAAGAATTGCTTACGCTATTTCACATGATTCTCACAAGCCAATCACTTTCTAAGACATCTCACTCACTTTCTTATCGATAGCAAAACCCCAATCGCCGCCGTCGCCGCGAGCATGAATCTCAAGTACCAGGATGACAAGCCGAGGTCAAAGCGCCCGCAGTTGAACCCGCCCTGAGTCCAGAACACCCTGCTTCATCATCAATATTGAAACCATTTACAAACCCAAACATCTACTGTCTGTTCCACGCATTACATATGTCTGTTCACCCTTCAGCCTAATCACTACCACGGTCTGAGGAGTACTTAATTCATGCGCCTCCCACCCCGCTACTCCTACCTTCGAAATATACTTGTGAACAACAGGAGCTCTGGTTTAAGATTCACGACTCGGACTGCAGACTACTTCGAGGATTCACTTTTGGACGGGATATCTCTCTACGATTGAGCAACGACGACAATTACATTCTACGCATACGAACAATATGGCTTCTGCAACTAGCTTTTACGATTTCAAGCCTCTTGATAGTACGTCCTACACTCTTCCCAATCCAAATCCTAATCCTAATTACACATCCTCACTACGAAAACTACCCCTCATCAAACAATCGCATCTGCCAATCTGCAAACAACAATAACAAGCAACACGCTAACCCCACCCTCCACTTCCAGAAAAAGGCCAACCCGTCTCCCTCTCCGACTACAAAGGCAAAGTAATCCTAATCGTCAACACCGCCTCAAAATGCGGATTCACACCCCAATACGAAGGTCTCGAGAAACTCTACAAGAAAATCAAAGAAACACACGGGTTCGTCTCCCTCCCCCATCCCTCCCCCTCCTCCCCTCCTTCCCCCACCCCCCTTCCAAAAAACCAAAAACTAACCCCCTCCCCCCCAGCGACGAATTCCTCATCCTCGGCTTCCCCTGCAACCAATTCGGCTCCCAAGAACCCGGTTCCGACTCAGACATCCAAACCTTCTGCCAAATAAACTACGGAGTCACCTTTCCCATCATGGGGAAAACGGACGTGAATGGGGAACACGCGAATCCGTTGTTTGAGTGGTTGAAGGAGGAGAAACCGGGACTGCTGGGTATGAAGAGGGTTAAGTGGAATTTTGAGAAGTGGTTGGTGGGCAGGGATGGTGGCGTTAAGGGGAGGTGGGCGAGTGTTACGAAGCCGGAGAGTTTGGAGAAGAGTGTGTTGGAGGAGTTGGAGAGGAAGGTGTAGAGGGGAAGGAGGGGATGGGAATTGGGATTTGGGATTTGGTCTCTCTCTATATTACGGTATTTGGACTTGGGGATATGTACCTAGGTAGTTTAGGACACACCATTCAGAGCTCTCCGCTCTTCAAAATGCAATGAATTTTTCGGTAGATAATGAATTGTCACGCAACTACAGTGTATTTTCCTGATATACAAGCTACTCAAATGAGTTTCCAAACCCCATCATGTTCCTCAATCCCAACCTCTCTTCCCTCATCCAACGCTCTCCTGCCGGCTTCCAAAATAGCAGTCGTAGCAACCGTATTCCTCAACGTCGGTAATCCTCTCTTATCCAGCTGCTCCAGAGCTCCTGGCCCTTCTTTGTTCACTTTCACACACCCATCTACGAATTTCTCGAAACTGACATATCCGTATCCGCCCTGACCTGCGAAGTTTCCTTCTTCATCAGGTGCATACCGCATATAAAATGGGTTATACCACATCAGTTGCCCTACATTATCATCTGCAACATCATATCCTCTCTTTGCTTGATCAATTCTGATTTCTCCCTTGCCTCCCATATAATGAAAATACTGATTGGAATGCACGCCCGCCTTCTGCGGTGCCGTCCAAGATGCTGTATATACGGCCGTAGCCCTCTTCTCGGGGTCGGATTTCAACACCCAGTGCACGAGTAAGGAAATAGTATCCTCGGTGCAAGGATCACAACCCAATCCCACCGCAACACCCTTACTTGCTGACGCCGAAACTTTAACAGGAGTATATCCTCTTTGCTGAACCATCGATTCGCAGATATCGATGTGGTGACTGTTTAGATAATAGCTGATGTCTGAATCTACGCCTGCCCACGCCTTGAAGGTTTCGAGTTGGGATTTCGGCTGGCTCATATAGCTGTAGAAATAATTGAAGTCGCCCAGAGATTGGGCTTTGAAGCGTGCATCGGCGTATGCCGGGTCATAGCGTTTGTGGTGCTCGATGTAAACGAATACGCCATGTTCTTTGGCTGCGGCGAGGAGAGCTTGGTGGTGTTGTAGGGTCTTGACGGCGGGTTTGGTGATCAGAACGTGGATTTTGCGTTCAATGGCATAGAGAGCGATTGGGTAGTGCGTAGTGTCTGGTGTGAAGATTGTGATGGCGTCTCCGGGAGAAAGTGCATCAATTGCGATTTTGTAGGATTCTGGATCTACCTTGTCGTCTGCGGGGTAGGATTCGAAGGAAGTATCGAGGTTGTTGTAAAATTGGGTGATGTTCTTGTTCAGATGTTCTCCTATAGAATTGTAAGGTGCTGCTGCAAGAAGGTGGGGTGAAAACATACGAATGGCTGGATATTTCTTTCCAGACACGCCAACCATGCTGAGTTTTCCTACTTTTCCTCTTCTCCGTAGATCGAACATGGTCAGTCCGACGACGCCGACCTTCTTGTCTGATCCGGAGGCTCCTCCACCAACGAATCCAGTGGTGTACTCTCCTGTTCCAACCATGAGGACATTCAATGGCTTGGAGCCATCGGCTTTAGGATGACTTGCGATCTCGGCCATGGCGGAGAAGTCTCAACGGGGTCCAGGAGTGTGTTGAGCTCAACCTGTTTCAATAGATGTGGAGAGAGAGAAAGTTGTGGGAATATAGAAGAACATCATAAGATTCTCTGACTCCACGATTGACCGTATCAATTCGAGCTCCAGAGAAGGAACGAATAATTTGCGGGCTTTGACGGCACGGCGGGGAAAAATAGCGGAGGGGCAGCCCACCAAGAGGGCTCGCGGTGTAATACTCCGGTTGCAGTGAGGCGCGGTCTTTCTGGAAGATGGAAGATGGGGCCGAAGAACCACAACCTTAGCTGCAGCTGGTGGAGAAGCCACGAAAAGCATTGGATGTTCAAAGGAGCAAGAATCAGGACCATGTCAAGCCATGGCAAGCCATGCCATGGCCGAGCCTGCAGGCGCTTGGTTGTACACGCTGGATTCAAGGTTCTGAATACGGCTCGGTGCAGATGTTGGGAAACTTGGGATCCCATCAAAGGGTAACACTGCTTCGATATCCCAGCCCGCGAGGGCATCGTCTCCTGTACGAAGCGCGACGGGCAGAAAGAGGCGCACTGGGGTAAGGGTAGCGTGCCTCGCTCGCTTGGGTGGACACCGCCTTCTTGATTCCCGAGTGCGTTGTACCTGCTACCCCGCCATCGACTTCTTCCTCTGTTTCTTCTCTTCTTCCTTTTCATCCACCACCTGCCATCCACCACCTGCACATCTCCCGCCGCAGCAGATCGAGTCCCGTACAGTACCGTGGACCGCAACATCTGGACCGCTCAGTACCAAGATTTCGACCGGCAATTGCGTGCATCTGCACCTCGTTGATCATCAGCCCTCGATCCCCATCCACCTGACGGTGCAACCAGCACCAGCCAGCGAGCCAGAGTCGTATTAATATCACCACACAATTAATGCCCCGCATGCATCACTGGCGGACGATAACAGCCTGAACCCACCCGTGCCACCCTGATCTTCGGGCGCTGAGCGAAGGTACCCCACGCTGGAGAAAGGCTGATCGGATGATCAACATGCGCGCATCCATTGGTGGAATAATTATTCCGTCGACAAATCCGTCGCTCGTCATGCATCGAACATCAAATCCCTCGACGACCGCCATCACTTCTTGGTCCAACCCGGATACCACATTTGCAAATGTGCATCCCAGTCCAGAGGTACCGGACTGACCCTGCATTTGGGCGCTGTCTTCGCAACCTGCAAAAAGACGCAAACGCTAGGAGGTCAGCGAAGGCATCTCCGTGGACCGCGTCCAGGTGTGGCCTCAAGCAGGAGCAAATTCCCCTTTCCAGCCATATGGTATCGAGCACATCATGAGGGCCCAAGTATAGTATACTTCGGCCTTTCCCCGATGTCCTGCCCGCGCTTCACACTACAGCGGCCCCAAAAAAGAACCAAGACACCTTGCTCGGAATAATAATATTATACGGCAAGTGCCCCCACTACCTATTTAGAACTCTCATTCGACCCATCTCAACGCAGTGCCGCATCCGGAAAATTCCTTCCAGGGCTCGAATTTCTCTTATACATACCGTCCCCAGGTGGTGAGAGATCAGTTTGAACTTCGAGGCTACCTTCCGTTCTCGGACTTCAGTTTTTCGTTAAGTGTCTCATCAATTCTTTCATATATTAAGCTTCTTCCTCATTCCCATCTTACTCATCGTCGCCATTTCTATATTATCTCCCCCATCCTCTCTAATACAACAATTTTTTGACAACATAGTAATCTACAATCATGGCACACATCAATGGAACAAACGGAACGAATGGCACACATGGAACGAATGGAGTTAATGGGCACACGAGCACTCGCCGTCCTCTCCCCTGCGGCATCTACGCTCCAACAATGACTTTCTTCCACCCAGAAACCGAAGAAGTTGACATTCCTACCGTCAAGAAGCACGCCGTTCGTCTCGCGGAAGCAGGCCTTGTAGGACTCGTCACCATGGGCTCCAACGGCGAAGCTGTTCACCTTTCCATGGCGGAGAAGACAGCTATCACACAAGCCACCCGAGAAGCACTCGATTCCGCGGGCTTCACAAATGTCCCCATCGTCGTAGGCGCTACTGAGGGTTCTGTCCGAGGAACAATCAATCTCTGCAAGGAGAGCGAGAAGGCGGGAGGAGAGTACGTCCTCCTTCTCCCGCCAAGCTATTTCCGTGGGTTGATGGACGAAGAAGCGGTATACAATTACTTCATTGAAGTAGCAGATGGGAGTCCACTCCCGATAATACTATACAATTATCCGGGTGCCGTGGCAGGCATCGATATGGATTCAGATCTATTGATCAAGCTAGCCAAGCATCCCAATATCATCGGGACAAAATTTACTTGCGGGAACACAGGAAAGCTCACGAGAGTGGCGTTAGCTACGAACGCCAAGACCCCATTCAACGAAGGGTCAGGATACATGGCGTTTGGCGGGATGTGCGATTTCACAGCTCAGACCCTAGTATCTGGCGGTTCCGGAATCATTGCCGGTGGCGCAAACGTCATGCCCAAAGTCTGCGTGAAAATCTGGGATCTGTACGTCGAGGGCAAGCGAGACGAAGCGTTTGCTTTGCAAAAAGTCCTCAGCAAAGGGGATTGGGTATTGACAAAAGCTGCCATTGCCGGCACCAAGAGCGCGATTCAAAGTTATTACGGCTATGGCGGATATCCTCGTCGACCGTTGAAGAGACTTGATGAAGTCAAGATACAGGCGATCGCCGAGGGGGTGGCGGAAGTCATGAAGTTGGAGAAGAGCTTATAGGTGGAAAGATTTTGATTCCGGTGCATTGTTTCGGGTTTGATTTTTGGGTCTGCGAGTTTTGGTTGGTTGGTGAAGCATATATTATGGGGGTGCATCACATGACGAAATTGATGATGGCTGAAACTCTTTAGACGACGAATCTGAGAATGATTCAGGAAGAAGAATGGTACAATATTCCCCCTGTAATAGATTTCAATTTCTGTCGCTTTCGATTCTGCATTTGTCTGGGTGTTGTGTTTCAATGTCTCAAGTGGGGAGAATGTCAGGCATGACTGTCAGTTTGAATGTGCCCAAGGCAAAAATCGCTTCACGTCTCTGTTAAGAAGAAGATGTTGGGATTGTTCGCGGGAATTGAATGGAGACCACTTCATTCTTAATATTCAAACCGTAGGTACCTAGGCGGGTATTTCGCCTTTTTGCAAGGACTCTTAGTCACGTGTCGAAGTCATCTGGCAGCGATAACCTTCTTCATCTTCCGCAATTCTTTGCCTTATCCCTTTCTCGATGTCTTCTAGCATGCCGTCGCAAACGATCTTAATATCCGGGAGTGTCTTGCATAAGTATGCGGTACCTGGCTTTCGCCTTTGCTCCAAGTCTGTGCAAGATCAGTCGTGTTGTGTGTTTTGCTCTTATAGCTCGGTAACCTATCACTGTTGTTCGAAGAAACTACTTAAATTCGTTTGGTCATCGTTATTTCCGCTTCCCTAATTTTCTTCGTCACATGTTGGGTCTTATTTTGGAATGAGATTATTCTTTTATCACAGGCTGCCTTTTTGACCGCTAGGATTGATAGATAGTGTTTAAATCCTTCCTCTGCAACTCTCTCAATCTACTACACATTATTATGGACTGATATTTGAATTATGACTTGTCTCCTGCCATTATCTCCGTATTTGCATTCAATCCAGCAGGATGCGGTTAAACGAAGCTCCAAAGTAGGAGACGTCGTACTGCGCCGCATTTAATATCTTCCCCAGAACTTGGTCTCATTTGGCAATATGCACGTCAGCATGATACAAGCGCGCAATATAAACCTAGATTGCAAAATCGTAAAATATCCTTCGTGTGTTTTCTGTTGCAAAAGGGTATTACTCCCCATCGATGAGGTATTTCTCTATTCTCTAATCTTCACTTTTCTCTCGCTAGCTCAACTCAACTCAACTCAACAAAATGACAATCCTTAGCATCACCTCCCTCATCCTCCTCCTCTCCCTCTCCACCCTCCCATCCGTCCTCTCGCACCCCATGGATCCCGACGCCGATTGCTGCACGACGGTCTTCATCACCGCTAAAGAGCCACCCGTTAGCACCACCGCTTGGACACCTTGGCTCGATGTGAACACTTGGGCTATAAATCCGACGCCAACCGAGGTCCTGGTCCCTGCAATTGAATCTTCGATTTATAATGGTTTTGTGGGCGTAAAGGACTTCTCTAGGATCACGACTTCTACTGTTACGATTTATGGATCGAGTTGAGTGGGATGTTGGGACGGGGATGGGGGATGGGGGTAGAGAGTGGGACGTTGGAGTTTAGGTGGTAATTTTATATGAGGATGGGGTTCATTTGATGAGTGTGATGGCGGTCGTTGTAGGATAGTGAGGGGAAGTGATGGGATGGGATGGAAGTGTAGGTGGTAAAGGGTGAAGGATGGGGAAGGGAGAGGAACCTGCTCATGCGGGTTTTTATATCTTATTTTCTTCTAGTGTTTGTGAAGATATTTTAGTAGCTTAAGTGAGCTAACTACGAGATAATGTGGCAATATGTATAGTTCATTTATTAACTTCGGCTTTATAGATAAGATGTTCGTTATAATTGAGGCGAGGCACGAGCGTTATTGCGATCCTTTTTGGTATTTTGGGGCTTTTGGGGCTTTTGGGAGAGATTGAGAGAGTGATTTGATTGGATGTTAAACATGTAGATATGTCTGTTCTGAGAAGCGATTTAGTTTGTTTGAAACACTCAAGAGTTAAATATGAAGCCAATATGAAATTAGTCGTAGATCCTACGTTTCTTGAAAGTCTATTCTCCCAACTCCTCGCATCGACACACCTGCACGTGATAGAAAGGCGAAGAAATCGCTAAGCGAGATATCCCCACTCTTACTCAGGGGTGAAGATCGACCTCGCTTACATAACCCCCTGATTGGTAACCCCACCCGGAGCACTCTCAGCCTCCGCTCCTAACAATCCCCAAATTCTGATTATTAAAACCAAGATACATCCTACCATCGAACCGACTACTCACCACCCATAAAAGACCCCTTAACCATCAAAATGAACTCCCATAACAAAACCCAGAATCCTCACTCTTCAACCACTCCAACCCCTCATCTTGTGAATCATAATCCAAAACCATGCCCACCACCTCCCCCGTAATCCTCATCCTCGGCGCAGGAGCCAACATCGGACATCACGTCGCTCGAACATTTGCTGCGAAAGGATACAAAGTCGCACTCGCAGCTAGACGATTGAAAGAAACAGACAACACACCTGATCGAATCCACATTCCCAGCGACCTCTCCGATCCCAGTTCCGTTCTCGCCGCGTTCGCGAAAACTAAGTCGTTACTTGGAAGTTCGCCGAGTGTTGTTGTATACAACGGTAAGCACAATACCTACCTCCCCACTCCCCCCTCCCTCCTTCCATTTCCATTCTCCTCCCCCCCCCCAAAAAAACAAAAAGAAAATCAATTCCTTTTTTTTTTGGCTGAGAAATCTCCAAATCGACAGCAGCAGCATTTACTCCCGCCGCCGACAGCCAAAACCCCCTCTCCATCCCATTGGCGGACTTCACGCGCGATCTGAATATCAACACTACAAGCGTGTTCGTCGCGGCGCAACAAGCTGTTCTCGGCTTTGAACAGTTAGGCGAGGAGGCGGCGCGGACGTTTATTTTCACGGGCAATATTTTGAATGAGGTGGTTATGGTGAAGTTGCTAGATGCGGGAATGGGGAAGACGGCAACTGCGCATTTGGTGAGGGCTGCGAGTGAGGTGTATAAGGGGAGAGGATATAAGTAAGTTTTATTTCGTTTGCTTCTTGTCGGTTTTAGGGGGTTGTGGTGTGGAGAGTTGATGTTGATGTTGATGATTACTTATAGGTTTTATTATGGAGATGAGAGGAAGGCGGATGGATCGGCGAAGTTTAATGTGGATGGAGAGGCGCATGCGGAGTTGTATCTGGGCCTGGCGGAGGGGAAGGAGCAGAGGCCGTGGCAGCAGACTTTTGTTAAGGGGGTGGGGTATAAGAAGTTTCCTGTTGCATGATGGTTTGTAGTTATGGCTAGGAAGTTAGGGGAAATGAGAATTTGAATTTAAAGTTTTGAGGGTGTTATGCTGCGTGAGAAGGATATCCTGTAAAGGTCGGGACAGAGGTGAATTGATGTTTTTGTGCGGGAATGCTGGTAAAGGTATCCAGAATTACAGAATGTTATACAATTTATTAGGAAGGTATAATCTAAGAGCTAGAATAGTTGGTATCGTACAGCAATCCTAACATGCAAAGAATCTGTTTCGATTTAGAGAGGTGAATAAGATTGCCAACGCACGAGATAATTAGATAATAGACGATTTTGAGAAAAGAGAATAGTTCTGTTTTGATGATGAGACGCGGAAACTCTTGGGTGTGGCGTATATAATAAGCAATGGGTAGGCGTGGAATCACACGTTCTAGAATGCGAAAGTGATATATCATTTCCCCGGTCACGCTTCAGATGTGACCAACAAGGTAGATTCAGGGGCTCGCTTGTCAATGACCCACATCGTGTCATCAAGATGCAGGTACGAGAGTATTATCACCAACACTCACTAATACTCACTCACTCAAGTTAATGTAAGCATTCGTTGTAGAGAATTTTCATTGCGCATGTCGGCATCATCATCCTTTTCTCGTCCTCCCTCCCTCCATCTTTCTCTTCTCCTCTGCCCCAATGCCAAATAACAAAAGAAAAGTAGACGTTATGAGCCACCTCAACTCCATATGAACACCTGACCTAGCATGCGTATATCGTGTGCTCATAAACAGTAGGTCCTGGTAATGATCCTTCTCCTTGCTGATCATGTCCAGCTTCACAGCATATGACGGTATGGCTTAGATGAAAGTGTATGGTTGTGGTAGGATCAAGGTCCAGGACAATCGAACGCCCAACATCGAACAATTGGAAAAATCGAAGAAAAAGGAAAATCGTTACAAGTCGTTGCGTGTGGTTGAGGTGATGAAAACACATTATTGGCGTTTAGACCGAAGCTGGCGAAGTCGAAGCAAGACGAAGACATACTCTGTGACCGCAACCAAAGTAACATGGATGCGCCTTGAGACTAGAAGGGCGATGCACTGTCAGAGAGTGGTGCGGCATTGCTCGGTCCGGCTTCTTCGATCCAAACACTGAGTCATAATACATGACTTCGTGACTTCATCCGCAGACATAAAGGAGAAAGACGAAAGCGCTCAGAGTGCAAAATGAGATGCCAAGTAATGGCGAGGACTAAAGACCAATAGCCAGTGAGGGAGGTCCTTGGATTAATGCTTCTTTGTATAGCTGATGGAAGACGACTCAAGCTATGAAGCAAGGTTGTTAACGTTATGTCGAAGACGACGACGGAAGATGCTGCGGTGGCTGAGTAGTCGTAGACCGTAGACCAAACACAACAATTACATATCGTAAGCGCAATGTTGCGGATGAGTCGAAACATTGCATGAGGTGTTATTGTCGAGAAATTGGGATTGGAGAGCGAGTAAGAACTTAGAAGCGATAGCTTCTGCGAAATGACAGAGCGACAGAAGTGGTGAGCCGATGAGCCGGAAACGAAGACGAGAGCAATAAGGCGACGAGCAAGACTTGATGGTGGTCATTGTTCTTAATCATCAGCACTCCACTGGCTCTCAGCCGGAGTGTGTCTGCGCTTGTTCATATGTAGCTGCAATTCTGCTGCTGTGCTGAAGCCGTAGTTGTTTCCGTCAATTTGTCCGCGCTCGCAACCCAGAGCCTGGCAGCAAAAGCTGCCATGGTACTTGATCATATGCATCTTTTTATGATCGGCACGATTCAGTCGACGTTTGGTGTGAGTACAGTACTCCAACTGGCAGTGGATGGCAGGGTCGTGGATATCTTGGATGTGTCGCTTCTTGTCCTGTTGAGTTCCGAGAGCTTTGCCTCCACCACCAAATTCACAATCATCGTGGTCGCAGTAGACAGTCTTCTGATGTTTTCTAGGGACATGCTGAAGCCAGCTATTTCGAGTAGCGTAAGTTACGCCGTTATCGCATCCCCACCAAAGGCATTTGCGCGGCTTCCATGATTCGGCGCTGGGATGAGCAGTGTGATAGTGGACATAGAACTCGTCCCAACTCTCACAACATGCCCGGGGCTGTTGATCATCGCACCAAGCGCATCTTTCCGGTGGAGGCGGGACCTCGCTCCCCGTCAGCGCTTGGGGGGATATGGGAGCGGCGAAGCATGGATGCGATTCATCAACCATGCTTGAGGAGTTTGGCAGCGCAGCGGGAGGAGGAGAAAGATGTCTAGCCGATGCTTTGAAAAGACGATGTGTAGTTTGGTCATATTGAAAAGATGCCAAGTCATTTCCAATAGCAGAGGTGTATCCCAGCGGAGCAGGCGACAAAAATGCCGGTTGATTGAAGACACGAGAGAAACCAGTTTGATGCGATCCTTGAGAAAATGAGCTGCTTCCAAAGGCAACGCCAGCGGCAGAAGCTTCCGCTAGGAGATTACCGAATAAACTTGGAGAGGTGGGAGTCCTTAGAGCTGGAGATATGCGTAGGGAGTTGGAAGGGATCCTTTGAAGCGCTGGAGCGGGCGAGTGACGGCCAGAAATGAAAGTGTTCGAGTAAGAACCAAGTGGGCGGCCGTTATGCATCGACAGCGAGGTTGAAGGATTAAGGGAAGAGCTCTGGAAGAGAGAGCTGCGAGAAGTACGGGAATGATGTGGTTGCTGTTCTACATCTCCCGTTCCGTTTCGAGTTTGAGGAAACATCGAGCAAGTTTTTCGTAGGTTGGTTTTTATGACACTGAAAGGACTGCGCTTGGCAAGGGAATGGTATTCGAATGGAGATGGATGTATCGCAGGAATCGCTAAGAGTTTTGAACTTGGCAGGTAGATGGTGTGCGATCAATTCGAGAGGGACGAAGGACAATGAACTTGTTTCTACAGCGCAGCGAAGGTATCAGATCATGAATAGTTATTAAAAACCAGAAAGATAGGAGAGCTTACGAACTTTCAGCCAATAACGTTACAAACCAGAAGGGCCAGAAGGGAAGGCTGAAGAGGTGAGAAACCTGGGTCGAAAGAGGGGAGGGCGAGCGAAAAGCACTATATGATCCTGCAGAAAGAGGGTGAGAAGCTAGACGTGCGACAGACACAACCAAACTCGAATCAGGACCACTGATGAGATCGGGATGTGCCAGGAATATCTTCGCAAGAAAATAAAGAAGGGCGTTCCGGGTGGGGTAGTCCTCGACTGTATGGAGCGGCCGTGTACATGGCAGCGGAATAAATATAACGATGTTGGCCGAACTTCCGATGGCACAGTCTCGACCTATGGATCCTTAAGTATTAACGGCCCTGTTCTGAGACCAATATTACTCGCGAGATCGTAAAATATCTTTGTCGTGAGCAAGTGTGTAGCTCATGGTGGTGAACATGGGTAGTAGCATACGACGCTAATGAGGAGCTTCAATCTCGCCCGCAACGGTGATATTTCATGCCGACGAAGGGGGACCCGGACCATCAATTGGCCTCGCAGTCGTGATCGGGGAAAGGTCCAGTGTAAATGGATCTTTATGTGCAAGACCATTCTGTCAAGGAAGGCTGCTGTTGTCAGCCAGCTCCGTGACATCGAGGCGGGTCTCCTCATTATTACCTGACATTTTCTCAACTAGTATAGTGTCCATTGATCGGAGGGGCCGTGTTCAAATCAACGATGACCGCTGCTCGAAAGCGCATCCGCGTGTGTTGAGTGTCATGGTGAGTGCTTTGGGCTTAGTCGGCGGTTGACCGTTAGGGATCGCAATGCCCTCTTTTTCACGTCACTTTCATGTGACCTGCGATGCCTGTGATAGGCTGCCTCCCGAATCCAGTGGTTGAGAATGCTGAACATGGCGATGCAGGGCGGTGGCTGCGTTGATACGGGTAGAAGGCAGATCGCCTGGCAGACTCCCAGCAGCCTCGTGGTCGCGGTTGTTGTCGATGAGAATGGACATCGTACAAAAGTACCAAAGCAGATGCAGAAATACAATCAAAACGACTGGGAGAACAATGCTCTTAAGATGGCAATAAGCGCCGGGTCGATCCAAGGGTGCGAGGACGAACTTGGTGCAAGTCGAGGAGCTGAATATGTGCCCTGGTGTAAAATTGGTCACTGGAATGATGAGGCGCCTGCAGGTGATTCGTGCATGAGAACAAACGTCAAAGATCTTCAGATCATGCATCGAGCGTCCAAGGCTGAAGTAAAAATCTCAAATTTGAATCAAAGAAAGAGATTCGACAACAATTGAGAGGAGGTCGACATCTATATATCTTGCACTTCCATCGTTAGGCTACAAAAATTGCAATTCTGAATGATCGAAAACCCTGTGTTGACCACACAGATTGTACTTTTGGAAGGACACACTCGTGCCGAGGGGGATCTTTCGCCCTGGGCGGGATGTCGCCATCAAGCCCCCAACATTCGGCAGGCTATGAATCGAACACATCCATACATTTATACTTAAATGATTTGGAATTCTCGACCAATGCCAATTGGTGCTGTGATACATAGCACATTGATCTTCATATTGATTGATATGAACCGCTCATTCCACTGAGTTGTTGACAGAAATAGCGCGTCCTACCTAAGTAGGTAGGTACCTTAGCCCCATTTTATCACGTGCTACGCTATCAATACTACAATTGCAGTTCTTCCTTCAGATTGTTAAGATTCTATCATTATATCATTTGAAAGATGGGCGATTATATCCCGATGCCTCATGGCGAGGCAGATCTCAAAATTTGTGGCAAAGAGCCTTAACTCTTCGGCCCAAGGACAAACAGATGTGAATGTTCTCACTTTGTGAAGGACTCGTAAAACAATTTTAGAATGATATGCTTGATCACAACTTGGTAAATTAAGTACATGTCATTCATCTTCCATTCGACTCTGACATTCTTTACTATATTGTTTATCTTCAAGCCTCAATAAGTTGCGCTAGCCACCAACAGGTACGGATATTTCTATCCTTTGAAGATCCTTCAAACGTATACACACTTACTTCGTATGCCATAATTTGTGACAGGAAGTACAATCCGAGAGCTCAAGCAGTCCTGTGACATGCTGATCTCTCAGAATCCGAGCTTCGTCTTTCTTCGCTATATCCCTAATTCTCAGAACTAGTTCCCAACGTATATCGTGATGAAGCTGAAGATGGGCCATGAAACTCTCTTCTGAGAATTGAGACCTCGTACCACAGCAAAAGGTCAGAGCACATTCAAATTCACCATGCATTTTCCCGATATGTTTAGCGGTACTCTCGCAGGAGTCTGGCGAAGAGAACATGGAGCTTACGCAATGATGATATGGACAAGGATCCGTGTCGTGCACTTTTCGAAGATGGGATATCAGTTTGTCTTTTCGACTGAAAGGCTTTTCACACGAGGATAGACATGTCCAGTAGGGACAACTGATCTTTAGCGTGCTACCATGTACCGAGTCGATATGCCGCTGAAGGTCTGCTTTTCCTCGGAAAGGAGTTTTGTGTCTACACCCATCGCGGGTACAGAGTAAAGGATTTATATGTATATTGTTGATATGATCCTCGAATAGCTTGGAGGTTCTCAGGCGAGCTTGTGATGTACACCCGTACCAGGTACACTTGTTGAAGTCCGAAGGTTGCCAGCAGCTTCGAACATCACGAGCGTGAGATTTGGTGTGAATCTTACACTCTTCAGCCGTATCGAATTCTTTCTTAGAACACTGCGGCCAATCGCATCGAAAAACTCTTAGCGTCGATATTTCGGAGCAGCTTCTGTCTGATAACACTGGAGGAGAATCCCAGCCGTATTGTTTCGATGGATGTGGCAGGGCCGAACAGAAATTCGTGATGATGTTGTTCTGTGCCGTGTCACTCAAGGCTGCGTCCTCTTGCAAAAGCAGATTGTCGTGGCTTGGTTGCCATGGATCAGAACATGACCATGTGCAGAATGATGTGGAGGCATTCTGGTTGATACCGAGCCTAATTGGTCACGCCCTCTTCGTTAGTAAGCACTGCCTCAAATGCTTCGTATGCAACTCACCACACCTGACCCTCTTCGAAACCTTGGAACGAATCAACGTACGATGCTGACGAGTTAACCGAAGATATCGGGAAAATGTGGCTTTCTGAGAAGAGGGCGTTTGCATCGGATGATGATCCTAATTCCGCGGTATTTGGAGTATCCATGTCGACGATTCAGGAGCGGATGCGATGGAGCTGCGCTGTATGCCTTGTTGAGGGCGGCAATGAGGCTCTGTCAACAAAATGCACACCATTTGAAAGGGCAGAGGGCAGCGGGAAATCTTGCCCCTTATATATTGCTTGCCTCGGAGAACCACAACTCGCTCCGACCTGATGTCGTTGTCAATTTCGGACGCCCGCATGTCTGACCTATTGCCCTCGATTATGAAAGCTAAGCCTCTCGCCTTGCATCGGTCTGTTTTCATTTTCCCAATCCACTTCGATTGCACAACGCTAATCTCTTGCTTGAAATAGAGTAGCCTTGCTTCACCAATATGGACCATTAGAATCTGGAAAGTTGGTATGCTAAGTGCAAATTATATGATGAGCTTTGAAAGGGCTATCGACGTCTGTTAGATCCCGTTCTTTACTTCCCAGTATTCGGTCTCTTGATCTCGGGAAAGAGATCCTTGACGACGAAACAAATTATTTCATGTTCTGATGAACAACTGGATATGCTGAGTTAACGGAAGTTGTCCATTAGCTAGAACATTGAATCAGCATCAAACCAGAATCACCTCTGAAACAAAAATAGACTCAAGTGACGCTCTCACTTAACTTTATTGAATACCTATATATTCCAATGTGGTACATTTATTCAGCCTAGCCAGAGAAGAAACCAATACGGAGATGAAATCGACACAGCAAGAGCAGTAGCGCGCGCACTCTATGCAGACCGAAGCGCTGGTCCCCCCGTTTCCCCACAAATCATACGGTAAAGCCTTCCTTACTGCCAAAAGCCGGAGCCGCTGCGAGTAGCCAATTCAAGGAAGAAAATTGTTAGGCTCAATTCGACCATGATCAATATCTCTATCTCCAGTGGAAAACATGGCTGCAAGCCAGCTCTATTTTAGAGGTAGCCAGAAAGCAGGTACATACTTACTTCCACAATAAAATTGCTAAGAGCACAAGTGCCGGCGCTGAAGTCGCTTCCATAGCCTACATAGCATTGGTTAGGAGTACTTTGGACAGGAGGTTTGAGATCACTAGCAAAGGGCTATATTGCATGGTTCCTGCACAATAAAGATCCAAACCTCTATTATGTAATATCACGAAGAGCTAAACCTATGATCAGGTCAAGAAAGCTACTGATGATAGTAATAGCAAATCGGCAACGATGGAGCAAACACCCGTGCAACGAGACGATACACCGCCGTGCGCCGCTTCAAGACAACTGAGCTGGATCGAAGAAACGTTGAATGCCGCCAAAAGCGACACTCGTCGTCAGCCATGGAAGGAAACATTCGGTGAGAACATTGATTGCAGTTTGGATGATGGTGAGGATCTCTTTCAGGTGGAAAAGACTACTAGAGATGTAGTGGATCCAGATTATCCCTTCAGAACCCAAGGAAGCGGCTTAGCGGCTTAAAGAATTCTACCACGTAAGTACATGTTTTGTGATGGTACTGGTGCACATGCTTATAGCTATCTAGCTGTTGCGGTTTCAGCGCTGGAATAAACGGTGTCTTGCGGTCAGACTTGGATACGGAGCCGGATAAATCGGTATAAACCGGTGAAGATATACTCGGGTATTCAACCGGTGAGGTTTTCATTTACGGTGAAAAATCCGACGGTTTTAAATGAATATTCAGAAATATCGGTGTTTGAGGCCGAATTTGAAGATATATTTATAGGAATAAAGGATCAAGAAAAGGATTAATAAGAGCGCCAACGCTAGGAGTAGGAAGAACAGTAGAATCAAGAGCCTCGAAACGCCCTATAATCTCTCCATTTTCATTAAACAAAATATCAATTTCATCCTCCTTTTTAGTAATTAGGTTCCAACTCCGTAAACAAAGTACGTGCCGTACGTTTTCACTTGATATTCTTGTCCGTCGCTTTAAAATCAAATTGCCGGCGTAGTTGAACGTACGTTCGGAAGGTGCTGAGGTTGCAGGAATTGCCAAATAATTACGCGCTATTTAATAGATTATCGGAAACTTATAAGCTTTACTCTCCATATACTCTCTTATTTTATCGTGAGTTATCTCAAGATCAAAAACAGAATCTTTGAACCAACGCTCGAGCTTAGTATTCGTAAGGAGGAGAGGTTGTTCGACGCGTTAAGACGCGACGTGCTTTGCGTATTCGTGAAGTGGGTTGTTCCTCCAATTATTATTATCGATAGTAGTATTCGAAGGACGCGTTAACAGTTGCTTTTGCGCTTTTTCTCGTTCGATTACAGCAATTTGAACAGCTCGCCGGCGATACTATCTATAAACGTGCTTAAAGTGTGCCTTCCCCCTTTTGACTTTCGGTGAATTGGCACTTCCTTTAGCGTTGTAAATATAAGTTAGTAAATTCATCTTGTATCGCGAATCGTAGATCGTAGCAACGAAAAAGTGACGCGTCGCAAGGAAGGTTTTGTAATATTCGAGAAGGATCTTATAGCCGGCGCGCGCGGCGGTTTAAAGGAAAGGTTTATCGTCTTGCGCTATAAATACGCTTAATTATCGTAGTATATAAAAATAATTAGGAATAACGTTATAGAGGGTAGGATACTTTTTAGCTTAAGATTAAATCGTAAAGCGCGAAAATATTTCGAAAAATACGGCGATTTCTTTTAGCATATTCTAATTAGTATTTGTAAGGGTAAGGTGCTTTCGTACAGATGGATCCCATTACTGTGTATGTAAAACTATGCGAAGAGGTTGTTCTATTTTAATTGCCGCATTTAGAAGCTTATAAGTAGAGTTCCATCGTATAGGCATATCGCAAAGTAGTTCGTTAAATAGTATACTTAAGATTTTACATATATTCTTTAGCTCGGCGCGCGGTTTTTTTCATTATTTAAATATAAGGGCGAGATAGCGTAGAAGGAAGAATGGAGAGCGTTTAGCTTTTGAAGAAGCTTATGCTTTGCTTATAACGTGAGCGTAGTGCTATCGAGAGGCTTAAGCTTCAGATTTCATTACTTTGAGAGTTAGGGAAGTTAGTAAATATAATTTTACGAGTACGTTAGCTATGTTTGTATTCGATATTCTAGATATTAAAGTTGCATATAATTTTAATATGAAAGTAATAAAAGAACTATTGTATAAAGATATTTATAATATACTTACTTAAATCGCGATATTGTAAATATAGGCGTAATAACGTACGTCTTCTTCAATACGATTAAATCGTAAGAAGTGGAAAGTTTAATCTTTAAACTCTATTTAATCCCATTTTTCTTATACGATAGCTTTAAATTTATTAAGTATAACGTTATTTAGCGCGGCGTTATTTCGAGTAATAGCGATAATGGAATTCGTAATATTGAATCTATTAGTAATAATAAAAAGCTTTTTGCAAAGATATATTCCATTATAAACGGCGTTCTTAAGCTCGATAATATTTAAAAGAATGAATATATGCTATCTATTTTTCATAATAATATGCCTTGTAACTGCCTCGTAGTTAAGCTTGTTATTTCTAAACTATTTATTAGTTATAAGAAAGACGCATTCTTCTAATTCGATATAACTTTGAAAGATGTTATATTATACTATCTCTCCTACTTCGTATCTCTTCTTCAGATTTAGTATTAAAGTAAAGCACGAGATCTATTGCGTAATCGAAGAGAGAAACTTAATTAAAACTTTCGTTTCGGGCTGGTCGACGAGAGAGAAGGAAAGATTGTTTTTGATAATAAATTCGAGGAAGAGCGTACGGTAGCGTTCGTTTTGGAACTACTTTAAAATTAGTTTTTCATAGTGGAGGACTTTATTGCTCTTTCTTCTAATATTCAGCTTATCCAACTCTTTTTAACTTAATAGCACGCTTGGGTGAAACTTTAAGTAGTGGAATTTATAATTATTAGTTCTTGCTAATAATTTATTTACGAGTTTGCGCTCGTAGTTAGTATACTTAGGCTATGAATAAGATACCCATATTATGTAATAATTAGGTTTATAAATAGTGCAAGTATAGAAAGGATGAAGTCCAGTAAGCAAGAAGGCGTTAGTAAGCTTTAAAGAAGGTGCTCTCTTTACACGAGATCGATTATTTAGTGGGAGAGTTAATGCATTTTGATTAGTAGCAGTAGGTGCTCGATTACGCTTTGGAGAGGGGTTGGGAGGCTCCCGGGGATGCAGTTCTCTTCTAGGGATGCTAGAAAAAGTAATAGGAGTTTGTTAAGTTATAGTAGATAAATGTCTAGATATTGTAAGGGTAGCAGCTAATAGTAGTGATGATGGTGGTGATGGTGGGGATGGGTAGTTAGTAATGATTTTTCATAGTATTAAGGATCGTAAGAAATCTAACTAAGCGAGACGGAATCTAAGTGTTTTATTGGCTACGGGACCGGAATTACTATTTTACAGGTCATGTGATTGAATATTCGAATATTTATTCAAATACCGTCGAATTATTGAATAACCGTTCATTCAGTTTTGTACGGGTTGAATATTTACTCGGGAATAATATATGAGTTTCGAAAAAACCGAATCCAAGTCTGCTTGCGGAGATTTGAAGATTACCTAGTCATCGAGGCGCACTGAGGGTTTGTGCCAGTTTTTTATCGAGGATCTTATTGGCCGACCAAATCAACCAAATTAGCGTTACATACACACCTTCTATCATCGCAGAACAATGGAAAGTAAATAAAATTAAGTATTAACAATAAGACACATTGACGGTGAACTCTTGCTGAAGTGCAAGAGCTGGGAAAATTAACTTGCAAGTATCCCGATGAAAAGAATTTCGACTCTCGCCCTATGCCTACTTCTTCAACCATTGCAATTTCTATCACATAGACAGCAATACATCACACTCATCTACAACACGTGGCATCTTTTCATCGAAGGGACTCTCTGTTGACTGAACACCATTAGCATAGTGTTTCGTCTTCTAAACAGTATTCCAACGATGCTCAAGTATACCGTGTATTCGACAACGCTAGAACAGGCTTATATGCCCGCAACAAGCTAATCAAATTAACCACGATCTGGAAAGGTAGTATGGTCCGTACGAGAATTCGTAAGCGGAAGTTAAGAAATGAAACAAATTGGTCAAGAAGTAAGAATGCATTCCCAGTCGCTTGTCATCGTGTCCCTCATCTCACGAACAACAGAATACTCAGAAAAGGAATTCTGCGAGGAAAGTGAGGCGTACTCAAAATATGCCACGGGTATCGGTCACGTGCCACATACCTCCTGTGACCTCGTTTCCGATGTTTGCTTTGTCAACAAGCACAAATGAAACCTTCAGAACACGGTTTACTCAAATCAATGGCATCGCCCTTGGCTGATTCACCACTCTCCCATTGTACTCGCTCAGAGTCCATATCCATCCCGACCTGCCGCATGAATCGAATCTTGTTTCGACTTGCTGGACATCAAAGTCGCATCCCTGAAGCAGCTCATGCTGAAGAGAACGTGTCAGCTCAGAAGGCTGTATTGACATCGCACGATCCTTATTGGCATCGCAGCGAGACTGTTATTTCGTTCATTTCTCGTCGTCTTTGGCTTTTCTCTCATTCCCAATCATTATTTTTTGGACTGCAACTCCTTTCCCCCAGCCGCATGCGAAGATGGATTATGTTGCACAAAATGACCACTATCAAGGGACAAGCATATGGAACACAGTCAATATGCAGTTTGCGAAAGATCCAAAAGCCGTCATGCACAAAACAATCGGATTCTGGGCCAAAGCCTAGTGGAAGACCGATGTCGTGCAGTCGGGAGTTTTTAAAAGAACGTATGAAATTACATCGCACCTGCTCAGATATTCTCGACTTCTTCATTGAAGGGATTTGAAGGATATCAAGGCAACTGAGAAGATCCTATCCTCCCACGAACTTCCAAATAGGCCATTCTCTCAACAGTGTTGCGGAAGTAAAGCGTGGTATTATCAAGGTAGTCCAGATACGAGCCTCGCAATAGAGTGCATAGCAATGTTACTCCTGCGAACTCCTCAAAAACTTCAGGACTAAAGCAAAATATCTTACGATGACGACAGACTTCGAGCAACTATGCCTGACTAAGAAGTACCTATGTAAGAAGCGGTGAAGAGCGAATGCGGAAGGCTCGGTTGAAGAAAACATTTAAGGCGGACGAGGGAACTCAAGCTTCGAAACGTCCTACGTCGACGCGTTGAGATTTGGTCGCATGCCAGTCGCATGCTATCGAATAGTCCTTCAAACTAGGTAGGTAGTTCAACCTTCAAACACGAGACTCGAAAATCTTCATCTCAAGGTGGGGGCCGTTTGTCCAATTTGGGAAAGCTAATTTCAGCGTGTTTCTTTGGACAAGGATATCTGCACCATTTTGACCCCTGCTTCATTGGTCCCCAACACGGTCGCGTCAACCTCGTGATCTGGCGTTGGGATTGCTTTTCCAGTTAGCGTCTATGCGCAAAACCGTTATCTTCCTCACATTTCCATTTCCAGCCATGTCTCTTGATTTTACTCCGCTTCTCACCGTCTTTACACGGTTCACGAGATTTGGCAGTCATGAATCCGCCATCTACCAATTCGTCCCCGGCATGCTTCACCTTTTATCGAGACGAGCGGGGCTCATTCAATTGTCCTGTTCAGGGTTGTAGAAAGTCCTATAAACAGCCAGCATCATTGAAGTCCGTTCTACGAAACACTCTTGCGCACTTTGACTGATGCTATTATAGTTATCATATTAGTAGAACTCACGTCTCCTCACACCCACCGCAACCTCAACAAATACACGTCTTTTCACAACAACCACCTCAATATGTCCAGGCACCCCTCCAAATCCCGCCTGCGGCATCGCAGTTACCGACCGCAATTCCCCTCAGCCCACCGGTGTCCGTTGAGGGAACGAATAACAGAGCTTTGTCGACACCTAGTTCTCTGCTTCGTAAAGTATCTGGTAGTGGTACAGTGCGATCGCCCCTCTCGCAGAGTCAACTTCTGTCAATACCTCCTGATACCCGACCTCCGCTGGAGCAACAAAATTGGAGCGAGGTAATTCACTCCCTACTGTGGTTTGTGGTCTAAAGTTAATTGTTGCTCAGTCCATTAGTTGGCCACCGCAGACAGCAGCACTTATAAAATCTCTTGTAATCGAATTTGCCCTATTCGCAAAACCTCAAACGGTCACGGAACAAAATACTTTGTTCAATATGTTTAGAGAGTTCTACAATAAGGTTGAATTCCCGAACTACAAACCCCCTTTCGAGGACGACAGCCTGTGGGTCTTGTTCCAGAAGAAGGTCGACGATATACAAACGAGCATGCTGAAGTCGGGAGAAGTATGCCAGACAAAGGAAGGGTTGAAACTCTCGAATCCGCACCGAAAGGCATTGCAAGTCGACACTCCATCCCGATCAACGTCAATTTCGACTCCACCGACAACGCCCATACTACCGACCGAGAAACATTTAGACGGTCTGAAATTATGGAATTCGCTTGAGTCAAGTATTCAATCAAGACTATTTCGCGAACAGCTTCGTTCTGCAAAAGACCCTCAACGTCTCATTTTCGAATGGGAAGAATATTGTGCGGAGGTTCGTCGCAAGGAACGGCTAGAGGAAAATGTCCCCAGTCGCAAAGGACAATCTACAGAGACTAGAAGACTGCTCGATGACGATGCTAGCTCTAATAGTAATGCCTCGGAGCACAATCCCAGAGCGTCACAAGTTCTGACACCTTTCGTGACTCCACCTCCCCCTACGAAAGCCAATGATCTCAAATCAATGATCGAGAGTCGACTCCGAGAGGCACATCTGAAGCGGCAAAGAGCAAAGGAAGCTGAGAATGGACGGGAAAAGGGTGCCTCGAAAAGGATCAAGATTGAACCTGAGTGAACGGCACTAGATCTTTCGAGAGCTCTGGTTTGTCAGAGATTCACATCCTCCGTCGGTCTCTCGCTACCCCTGCCACACAGTCGGCCGCCCGTGCACTATTCGTTCCTTCGTTCCCCAGAGCCAATGAGTACTACCACCCATATTGCTCACAGTATACTAAAAACACAAGATTAACTCGAAGTAACCGGGTTTTATATGTGGTGATGAGGATCTCATCTCACCTCAGCCAAGGCAGTCATGCAGGTCTCTGTGGTTGAGGAAATCAAATGTGATATAAGCAGCATCAAGAAGTAGGAAATCTCATGGAACAACTGAGGAGTCGCACCGTCGACACTTTTGCAAGACCAATTTTATAATTCAACAACATGTCAGAACTAGAACAGGCCATACATCCAGCAAGTCGACCTCGCCATGTCCATATCGTTGGAAGTATCGGTCTTGAAACCAACACAGATGTTTTCAAGCGCCTCACCGCCACTTTCCCATCTCAATTGCTTCGAATTCCTGATGGGGAGACAGGAGACCGGTTCAACTTCGTGGGTTGGCAGAAACAGAGCTTTAAGCCATGGTTGGTGAAATGGGGCCCAGAAAGTGTGCAGGAGGAGCCATCAGAGCCATGGTCACTTGAGCCTATCAATGTACGCTACGATGATGCCGCTCTACAGTCGTATCAGGAATTCTGCAGGCTCCGCAACGACGGTATCATACCTAAAGGCATGCGATTCCAAGTATGCCTCCCTACGCCAGTCAACGTGATGGCCACAACCGTGCTTCCCAAGTACCAAGTCCAACTCGAGCCATTGTACGAAAAGGCATTGATAGCTGCTGCAAGACGCATTCAAGACAATATTCCGAAGGAAGATCTTGCCATCCAGTGGGATATGGCTCTGGACGTTGGGCTCATAGAGTTCGCACAGTTTGAGTCCAGACCAAAATGGAAACCATGGTGGTTATCGGATCATTGGTTCAGCCCTGTGAAGGAAGGTGTCATTGAGCGTGCTACAAGAGTCATGAAGTCAATCGATCAGGATGTGTCGATGGGCGTTCATCTGTGCTATGGTGATCGAATGCACCAGCATTTTATTCAACCGAAGGACCTCGGTCTATTGGTGGAGCTTGTGAATACGATTTCTGCTGGTGTAGGAAGAGATTTTGAATGGATTCATATGCCTGTGCCGAAAGATCGACTTGATGAGGCGTATTACGCGCCATTGAAGGATCTGAAATTAGGACCTGATGGTGAACTGGTTCTTGGTCTCGTGCATGGTGGGGATCTGGAAGGAACTGAGAAGAGGATTGAAATTGCAAGGAAGTTTGGGAAGAACTTCGCAGTTGCAACCGAGTGCGGTATGGGCAGGACTAAGAAAGATGAGTTCGACAGCGTGTTGGAGATTATGGCTGCGGTCACAACTTGATACACTCGATTTGCTAGATCTCCAATGCTATCAACGCTGGATTTTTCGCGCCTTCGTTGGACATTGTACCAACTCAATCTTCAATCTAGTTTCACCTTGACAACCTCTGCATTTTCTTCTCTTGCATAGTTAAAATTTCGTGCCTGATCTCGAGAATCTATTTCTTCGATAATCTTCAAGTCATCTTGTTATACGACGGAAATATTTGCACTTCCCAACGCTTTGTCTCACGTGAGCAGCGCCGCCTTTGCCCAGGCTCGGTTCAGACTTGCTCAGGTTTGCTTATGTAAATGTTCACGATAGTCTCATGGCAGGCTCCTTCTCTCCTCCAACTCGACCTGTATCCTTCTCCACTGTTAAAAGCCACCACAAGCAGAGGGACAACCCGAACGAAAATGCTATGCGAGACATGTTGCAATATATCTTTCCGCCCTTTGCATGAATTTTGGTCTCAGTTTACATCGGATCAGCTCCCAGCCTTGTCGTCCATGAAGCAGACCTCTCGAGGTCCATTCTACTATCCTCACCAAGGGTCCGTACAAAAGTTGCGAGAGTCAGCTAGCAATGGGTGTCCTTTTTGTGCTCAAATGGAATTTGCGTTCTACGAGATGAACGCCATGGTGACCATGCCACCTGCTCAAGTACGAATATGGCTCCGTTACAGATTGTTGAGTGACGAGCAAGTGCCTTATGCGCTAGAGATAACCTGCGCCCAGTCTCGCCGAAGTTTAGATATTGTTTCAGGTAGCGTACTTATGTCTTCATCTTGTAAATCTCGTCAAACACTGATTTCATCTAGATATTAGTGCTGTTTCGTCTACTGTGATGCCGGATCCTCTCACAGATTTGCATACAGGAAGCGATGCCAACCTTAAGATCGCACGCCGATGGCTCGATGAGTGTGACCGCAACCATACAGCATGCGTATCCTCGCAAGGGCCTCCGGTACTCCCAAGCCGTGTTATTGACGTCTCTTCCGCCCAACCATTTCTTTACCAATCAGATGGTAAATGCGAACGATACACAATCCTTAGTCACTGCTGGGGAAAGCAGCAGATTATCACAACAAAGTTAGGAGACCTCGAAACGAGATTGAAGGAGGTTAGCTTAGCAAGCATGTCGAAAACGTTTCGCGAAGCGGTTGAAATTACACGACGTTTAGGTCTTCGATACCTTTGGATTGATTCGCTGTGCATCATTCAAGATTCAATTAGAGACTGGGAGGTTGAGAGCTTCAAAATGGGTGCATATTACAAGTCCGCATACGTGACAATATCTGCTTCGGGTGCAGATGATGGCACGGTGGGTTGTTTTTTAGCCAGAAATCCAGCATCGATACAGCCAATACTGCTATCAATACGACTGCACCAAGCAAAAGAGTCTATACAAGTCATTTCTAGGCAACCTTACTTCAAAGTGGCTCCCAGACGTCCGACAAGCCTTGGCATGTCACGATTGGACCGCCGTGCATGGTGCCTGCAAGAATCCATCATGTCTCCACGACTATTAAAATTTGGTCATCATCAGCTTGAATGGGCATGCAACACCAAGTTAGCATCTGAAAATGACGTTTCCGGCTCCTTCAATTCAGTGTCTGATCAAGTCGACAGCTTCTGCCCACTTGTGGAGCTTCAAGCCCAGCTATCATACAATGGGCCGTTAAGTAAGCACAATTTTTGGTTCGATATCGTTGGACAATATACTCGACGACAGTTATCGCATATATCCGATATGCTGCCAGCTTTATCCGGTATAGTTGCGAACATTCAACAGCTTACAGGTGACATATACCTGGCAGGAATTTGGAAGAGTGATTTAGCTAGAGGTCTACTATGGAGAACCCCCTGCAGAATTCTGCGCCCACGCAGCCCCTCTTCTACTCGAATAGATATCGAGGATTGGAGAGATGTTGCGGACTGGGAAGCTGAGTTCAACTCGAAGCATCCCCAGCGCTCTGACAGCTACCATGCTCCAAGTTGGTCCTGGGCTTGCATCAATAACTGTTTCGCGGATTGGGACCTCGTGTTCGATTGGGCTTCAATTGATAACGATGTCGTTTATGGAGACGATCTAGAGCAAAGCAAACACGGAGAAAGTTGTTTCAACCTACAATCAGCATTCACCGTACCCGCAGGCCAAAATCCTTTCGGACAAGTTACTGATGGGAAACTAATCCTTGAAGGACGTATCAAAAAGGCGGAAGTACGGTATTGGGATCTTTACTATGCCGACAATCTCGTTGATCCTGAGAGTGGCGCTTCAATCGGGAAATTTGATGTAGATGAGGTTACTAGTTGTTTTGAAACGGTGTTTTGCTTGCCAATCCTGCGTAGGAAATTAAGGTACGATGATGAGGGCGAGGATGGTGAGAGTCGGGTTGTTGGCCTTGCTGTGGAGTTGGTGGATAGTTCTTTGCAGATTTTTAAGAGGGTTGGAGTCATCTCTACACGATCATGGGAGTGGTTTCGTGATACTCATTCAAGAACTTTAACTATGATTTAGAGGGAGTTTTGAGTGATTCTACAGGCCTAGATTGAGTTTAGTGTACCTTAAAAGCAAAAAAGCAGCGGAACGAATACGTTTATAGCGTCGAACAGCAGTATTAAAGGTATAATTTCTTGGTTATTTATGATATTATTTTACAATAAGAAACTCCCTATTTATAATGTTCTGCAGGATCCTTATTTATAAGCAGAGCATTAATCCCTGACTTTCAATACTTAGAAGCAAATTATTATCCTAATTGCTAAGTTTTATATACATCCTAAAAGTTCGGCTTAAGTTTGCTCGCTTATGGCTCAGGCTAAAGCAGCAGCTACTTGTTCCCATACGGTATTCACTATTATCAAACATTGCTTAACATCTCGGGGCCAAGGCAGTACTATTCCCAGACCTGATCTTGCTATCTATATCGAGAATTATTTCCCAATTGTTATTCCTTGATCCAATGAAAAAGTCGCAAGTGTGCACCTAATTCACCGGTTTATTATTGCAAATAAAACGATGTAAGTATAGTATAAAAGTCTTCACGAATATATATACACGTTAAAATGCATATTCAGTATTAAATTAAAGAAAAACAAGTTCAGATAAACGAGAATATAAAGTTAAAAACAAGTAGGTTTCTAAATAAAGCTAGTTAGCGGGAAAGGGCTACTCTCCCGCCACCTGTGATTGGCTCAATCAAGCCGAGGTCCACCAACATTACCGACCACCACTCCTCTTCCGATTACTCGAACCCCAAGCTTCCGAATCCCCATCCATCATGACAAGACTTGCAATCCCCTTCCTAACTCTCACACAACAACATGTCTTCCAACCTGGATCTAATCGCAATCCTCTCCCCCAAAGCCGGGAAAGTCGATAGAGTAAGCCATTCATTCTACAATCCCCGTTCAATATCACAACCGTCTCACTAACCTTCCTCCGAAAGGTAATCGAGCTTCTGCAGCAAGTCGCTATCTATGTGGAAGACCATGAGCCCCAGACTCTGAGATATGAGATCGTGCGACAAATCAACCAGAAATCTGGCGGGGAGGAGGTTATTTTGCTTGAAAGGTAAGAACTTACCTATTACTGTATATTCGATTGGGTAAAAGAGACAATGTGACTAATTGGGTGAAAGTTATAAGGATAAGGCGGCGTTGAAGGCTCATGGGGGTTCGGATACGTTTAGGAGGTTTAATGGGGTGTTGGTGGAGGAGGATTTGATGGCGAAGCCGATGCAGTTGATGTTTGTGAAGCCGGCGGGGGGGTTCTCTAGGCTGTGAGCTAGAGTGAGGTGTGTTGGATGGGAAATGAGTTTTGGATGTGCGAATGGGGAGTTAGATAGATAAATGCAAATATGTATAGGACTGAATTGCTACCATGAGTGCGGCTTGGAAATTATAAAATCCTGCTGTCGTTTGTTGTCGTTCTACTCTCGTTCTAGCAACACGGTCCAAGTTAAGCTGCAGTCCACGCTTATATTTCCACACTATTTTCCAATTTCATTTCAATCGTTTATTTTCCTCCCTTGATCCTTTATAAATCTTTATTATAAATTAGAATAGTAAATCAATTTTTCAATTGTTAATTCCCAGCCTTTAACTCTTGGCTCCAACTCCCTTGGTTTCCTCGACCACCGACTCCTTGGTACCCACGCTTATCCTTGATCGGATTCTTAGCTTAGAGCACCTACTAAAGCTCCTAGAAGCACCTGCTCAAGCTACTTACACCTTCAATAATCTTCCTGTTAAAATTCAGATCTTTGATGTTACTTATACGTGTGTTAATTTGGGTTTGCAATGCAATTTATTCTTGCTTAAATTTGGTCGAGCGCCTGAAATGAATTTCCTCTGCCTTCTATAGTCGCTCATAAATTCACAAACTCTAAATCTCCAAGCCCTTTATTTGCCATACTCCGAACTTTATTTCCGGAGTCTCGAGTACTCATGTATATACTTGTTAAAGTACTAAATAACATTTGCCTTCTTTGCAGATCGCTTGTTCTACTGCACACTTGAAGCAACAATCCTTACCTCTTAACAACACCTGATAATAACCACAACTTGAATAGAGTGCCCTACATAATGCATTCCACCGTGCAGTCGTGTTACATGCAGTGAGTAAGATGGTTATCCGGCCAAAATTTGAAGTTGATTGAAAGCTCTCAAGCCGAGAGATGGTCATACAGTCAGGCTCAATCGTGATCTCGTCTCCGATACGTGGGGCATGTTGGCACGATTTCGTCTTTCGAACACTCCACAATGCTCCCCACATCTCAGCATAGCCGGTACGGGCGATTGGTCTATCTTGTTCACCGGCCAACTGCACCTCCAGGCGTAGATTTACCATGAAGCTGTTTCCGCGCTCGCCTATCAAGGGCTTCCCAAATTTGACAATAGTGGTACACTTGAGAGAAGCAATATCTCCCGGCGTGCCACGCTCTTCATGCGGTAGGTGATTAGTAGCCGAATTTGGCAAGGCCCATCTATAACTCTATGCTTCCAAGCACCTTTACGCCATGGAACACCTCTCTTGATTGCAACCCAGCGTGGGTCTGTCAGTGAAGTCAGATGAAGCTAAATATATAGAAAGAACCAAAAGATTAAGTTGGATTGAACATACTAATATAAGATGGATCAGAGGCCCCAAATGTGTTCACAAATAAACTCCACCCATAGTTGCTCAAAAGACAAGTGCCTTTGAGATCCTTAACAATCTCGGACTGGCCTGTCATAAAGAGCGCCATTATCTGTAGCCAAACACTTTCGTGTATTGGAATCTGAGTCTCACCATCCCATGATCTCAAAGCTTTATAAAGCTCAGATTGTTGGAGTAGTTCCACGATTTCGCACATCGGTAGGTCTGCAGCCGAATCCATATCTGCGATGTGGGCAAAAGCAAGCACTAGGAGGCTTGTTGCTAAAGCCTTATGCCGAAGAGGTATCCAAAAAATATCCTCAAGACCATCCTCTTCCTCAAAATTCATTTCTTTCAAGATGAGTCGGACACTTGTTGGTGGGCTGTTAATCCTCCAGGGCGACCTGCCAGAATACAAACTCGCGTATTCCTCCCCTGTCCTCAGCTGCAGCGTTTCATCATTGAAAAGTATGCGAGCAGCTCCCAAAATGTGGCGATTCTGGATACTATATGGCAGGGGCGGTGTATATTGTTCGGGGGTTGAAGGTACGCTGGCTCGAAAGTGGCTTGGAGCAGATCCCTGAACAAATTTGTCAACACGAAATTCAGCGTTCTGTTGAGTCTCTATTGGTATGCACAGCTTTTTTGCAATGCAAAGAGCGAAACCAATAGAAACCAGCTTCATTTCATGGCCTATCCTCCCTGACCACTCTGGGTCTGATACTGCTGCTTCTATAACTCTCTTTGCAAACCCACGAGCAGGTCTCTTATGCGTTGCGCTGAGCATATCCTCGTCTTCATTGGATTTCAACTTAAAGAGCTCTTCCATTGTCGAACTCGATAGTAAGGTTATTTCTGGACTTTTCATGTTTGCTTGTGCTAAGTCTCGATATTTCGAGCTTATCTCTATAAGAACCTGTTCTGGTAGTGAACCAAAGCGAACTTCTTTGACTTCGTCGTTCAAGTACACGCGGACTAGCACATTGAGTCCTAGCAGCAGAGAAGCCCAAACGATGATACTGCAAGCCCCCCTTGATGATTTGATGACAATATAGCGGTCTTCCGGAAAGTGCTGAACAAGTGGCAGCATTGAGATCAAGCCATGTAAGATTGCTTCTGGGATAGTTTCGTAGATTTTCCACTCTACAAATTCAAGTTTTGCAGCAACTGCAAGTAGCTGGTTTCGCCAACCGTATGAGGCTGTCTGGTCCTCACATGCTTGAAGCATCCCTCGGACTAACTCAAAACTTGGTGCTGCTCGCACACTTGAGTCCTCTGATGCTTCTTCTGCTCTTTGCCCTAGATATCGAGTGAGCGAAGTGGCCAGTGAACTTCGGTCGTGAACCTCGGTAAGAAAGGAGCCTGTTATTCAAAGTCACTACTTGAAATCTAAAGTTTTATTTCAAGTTGAGTCTCCACTTGACATACATTGGACAATTGTCGAGAAGTATGGAACATCGGACAGCGCTCGGAGTACAGTAGGCCCTGCTCCTTTGAATAGAAAGATTCCATTGCTAAGGCTTTCGGGTGGGTCCGTTCTGGACATTATTGTTCGAAATGATGATGAAATGTTGTCGGAAATACGAGAATGGCCAAACAGTTCTAGGATGTCTGCTTCGACGACTATATCTGAACCAGATGCCTACCATCGGTATTCGAAATTAGCTACATCCTGAGAAGTACGGAACGAGAAAAGAACCTGTAAGTCCCTTGCTAAATTCATAGCAGCCTCATATGTTTTGCCGGCAAGAGTCATGGCCAGAGGCACGAGCCTTGTCAGCTCTAGCGACAAAGAGAACTGATTCTGAAACGCCATTGTATTGATCTTCGAGCACACGGCAATTGAGATAAACAAGTCAGAAATTACGACAAGTAAATGTTGGTTTGTAGGCTTCAAAGCCTGCTTGAAGTTGTTATCGGTACGGAAATGGAAGTGGGAATTATCGCATATATGTTGGAAAAATCGACATAGTGGCTTTATCAGCCTAAGACGCATTCGGCTTGATCTCGACTTGTTGTCCTGCTATTGGCGATTCCAAAGTTGAATGGGATCTTGCAAGGCGCTTTCGGTAGGCTATGCTTTCTGATTATGCATATGCATCGTAAGTCGAGCCTTGCATTCACGGGCGTACGAAGCCTGCACACCTTCAAAATGTTGCTAACCTCACCCAATAGTTCCGCGATGGGCTTGATGCTCCGCGCATACTTGTCGAATTCTACTAAATGATTGGAACCTGATCGTTGCGGCTGAGCCTCCATGCCCAATCTACGCCATTATTTCGCAAGAGCTCGAGACTGACGCGGCAATAATGACGGCTTACTACAGCGGGATTCATTTTTGATTTCACACTAGTTTTAATATTCACGCATCACCAACTCATGCTTCTGTATACTGTATCTGCGCTGCAATAGACTTCGCCTTATGCTTTAGCGCACTGCTCCTTACGCTTTAGTACGCATCGAACCTTACGGTCCCAAATTGCCCCAAATCTACAGAGGTTGCAGTCAAAAGTATAAAGACATCAAGGCCTTCCCCGCTATAATACGCTATAATCTTAGCGTATATCCACTATAAAGCCCTGTAATTATAAGCATTAATGCCTAAAAGGTAATTTGCACTACTATTAGATTAAAGCAAAAATTCAAGGTAAGGCCTTTATATTTTGGAGTTTATTTTACCTAACCGAGCCTGTAGTTAAGCATCTAAGCCTTATAGTTACCTTGCCAGCACCCTTTCAATGGCATAGCTGTAAATTATGGAAAGGCCCTGATGTCTCCATACTTTTGACCACGACCTCTATAACTCTTCTCAAATTCAAAAAGCCCGAGCGTAGTTGGAAACTCCTAGATTTGAAGTTTCAACGCTACTTGATAAAATTCGGGTCGGACTTGATATTTTTGTTGTTGCAATTAGTGGGAATAGACATATAGAGTGCCGTCTTTCGATATCTAAGGCCATCGATATTGGCCTGAATAAAGCGTCTTCCATCTTGCTAAAATTGTTGAAGTCATTGGTATTAACCAAGTTGTGCGAAGGACTTTCGAAAATTGAGGAGGTGAAGTTAAATACGCGGGTATATATATCATTTGAATATTCATATCAGCTCTAGACGTAAGCTGGATGATGTACGAATTGGTGACATGATATGGCAGCCGATGGAAAGTGAGGATGATTTGATTAAAATACCTACTTACTTCCTTTCCTTATCGTTTTTCTTTCTTAAAATGACTGTCTACTAGCAAGAATCTCGCTCCATAATCAAACAACGCAATTGAAATTTTCATTTACGGCTCCCTTCAATTTTGATGTCACCGCACAGCAATACCCTACCCCACACAAGAAACACCCACCCACCAACCAACCAGCTCACAACTCACAACTCACAACTCACAACTTACTCCCCACCCACCTCTTAATCTCCCCGGCCTGCACCCCCTCATCCCCCTCCCCAAACCCCATCCCCAGATCCAAACTCGGCATATCATGATACTCATCCTCACCCACCACAAACCTCACCTTCTCCTCACCCATGCCCTCTGCTACTTTTTCTTTAAAGGCTACAATTCCATCGATTAAGACCTCGTCGCTTCCACATACGATTAAGATTTCCTGTACGATGGAGGGGAAGGTTGTGAACCAGGAGGAAGAGACGTGGGAGCCGCCGGGTTCGTTGTAGGGGTCGAGAGAGCCGGTGTGGGGCCAGAGAGTGCCGACGTAGGCTGAGGACCAGCGGGTTCCTGCTGTTATCTGTTAGAGGGAAGGGGGTTAGTTATTTGGTTTTTTTGGAAGGATTTTTTGGCTTTAGGAGTTGGGTTTTTTTTTTGGTTTTGTTTTTTCTTCCTTCTTTCTTCTTTCTAAGGGATGGATGGGAATGAATTGGGGACTGGGGACTAAAAACTAAGAGTAAAAACTTACGGTCACGATATCCTTCGTTGAATTCCTCTCAAAACTCGGAGCTGTGATATCAAAACTGATCCACGGACTCGCTAATACGGCTCCTGCTAATGGTTCCTTCAACTCTATCTTTGGGATCGGGACCGAGGTGCTAGGATGTGGATGCACGATGTGGGATAGCAAAGCGACGGCTAGGTTCGCGCCGGCAGAATCGCCGGCAAGGAAGATGGAGGAGGGCGCGTAGGAGAGGGTTTGTAGCACGTGGAGGAGGAGTGCGCTGGCTTGTTGGAGTTGGCGGGGATAAGGAGCGGTGGGTGCTAGGTCGTAGGCTAGCATGAGGCAGGATATACTCTTGCCTTGCTTGTTGAGTTTGAGGATTAGGAGGTGCATGAATTCAAACATGCCGGGGGATGGGGGGAGGGTGAATCCACCTCCTGTTTGGGAGTTAGCATTATACTTCTTTTCTATTCATGGTTGTATGGTCGTGCTTGAGGGTATGTCTGATGTATTTGTGGGGAGAAAAGGAGAGAAAGAAGGATGAAAAGGTAAAGGAGGAAGAGGTAAGGAGAGAAAAGAGTATACCATGGAAATTGATAATCAACTTCTCAGCACCAGGTTCCCCAATCCAATGAGCTCTCGTTCCATCCTCGAGGATCTCACTGCGGGGTGTCAACTTATGCTTCTTGCAGAAGTCGGCGTATGCTGTGTCTGTCGGTGGAGAGAGGTAACTATCCCAACAATTAATCTCGATATCCTTCTCTCAAGTATATTCTAGGAAGTATGGACAGGCATATAAAGATCAATATTATAACAGGAAGTGGAAACGAGAAGCACAAAATAAAAAAGCGAAAGTATCTCAACGAAAGCATACCAAGAGAAAGAAAAATGCAATCTTACTGCTGCTGCTTAACCCCCATCCTCGACGTAAAAGTTCTCATCGCCGCAAAGACAACATAGCGATAATAACTCTTCGGTCTCCTCACCCTCCTCTTAAACGGGCCCGAAAGAGCCGCCGCGAATGTCTTTACCACTACCACCCCCAGTTTCTCGTCAGCACTCGTCCAAACCAATCCAAATCAAATCTTTTTTTGATCCTGTACAATACTCCGATTCTTTTTTGGGGAGGATGAGTTTTGGGGGGTTTGCGGGGTAGCGAATTTGGGGCGGTTCTGCGAGGGAGTGAGGAATATAAAAGAAAAGAACTCAAACGTACGAATAGTCAGTAATCCAGGAATGACATCTAATTTCTCGAGCAAGGACATAGATGCTATGGTTGCTTGTTGCGCTGCGAGGGAGGAGGAGGGGGGTTTGGTTTTAGATGTCGACATCTTTCTCCTTTTCTCCCTTTCTTCTTTCCTTCCTTCCCTCCTTTCTTTTCTTTCCCTCTTCCGTTCTATTTGCTGTTCTTCGATTATGTGTTTGCGTGTTCGTTGTTGTTTTTGTTTTTGTTTTTGTTTTTTGTTTCTATATCTCCCGGATGAATATGAGGGGTACCGGCAATTCTGAAGGACCGAGGGACTCGACTCTTTCGCTTAGAGTTACTGTAATTTAAGGTTAATTTAACCCTCCTTACCTCTCGTGCACTTTCCAGCTCGAGAGGAAAATGGGCGGTATGAAAGAAGATATAAGCCCACGATTACCTAGAGAGCGTACATACTTAAGTCGGTAGTTTGCATATGTATATGCAGATGGGAGTCGGCCGGTCCCTGCAGTACAGCACCTCTCCTCCGTACCGAGACCGAGGGTCAGAATTCCTTTATAGGCTCGGACACCTCCTTCCCCTCCCTCTCATCAACTAATTGGTTGGTTGGTTCGGTTCGGCTGCATACTTACTTAGTACGACCTCCGTTAGTTCGACGTACGTCGTACTCGTACCTCCACAAAGAGCTCCCACCCGTCCCGGGAAAACAATTTTTCAATTTTTTCAGTTCCCCCCGAAGAGTACACATACACTTGTACAAGGATTCCCCGCACTACACTACTGTAATATTCCTCCTCCACTTCTCTATTATTACTGATTACCTACTACTAATTACCGATTAAAAATAATTCCATTCCAACCCTTCCTTATTCCAACCCTTCCTCATTCCTATTCCTTAAATATATAAGATTACCTATATACTAATTACTAGCTAAGTAATAGTATACCTAAGTATTAACGATTATAAAGTTAAAGTTTCTATCAAGTACCTACTATACTTACTGGGAATAGTAATCCAATACGCTTTTCTTATAAGCTTCTCTCATGCTAGCTGAAGGGGGTGGGTAGATTATATAATATCCCATTCGTTCGTTCGTTCGTTCGTTCGAGAAATGTTTTAGATTTTAGATTTAAAATCTAGTTTTTGGAATACGGGCTGGACTTCATTCAGAGCCTACTCTATTCTAGACCATTTAGAGTGAGGAAGGAGGTAAGTTATCACTAACTACGGTCATAAAACATATTCACATCTATGCCTATCAAGATCCAAGGGTATCTCTCTTTCAATCTTTTTATTTTTTAAATTCTCCCTACTCCCTCAATTTCCGCATCCCTCTCTTCCTCTTCCCACCCACCTCCCTCCCCTCCTCAATCTCCAACATCGCCTCCCGTTTCTTCTCCCCTACCAACTTCAACGCTTCCCGAACGACTCTCGTTTCCAAATTAACGCCTTCTTCCTCCCACGCTTCCATTTGTCTCCCGACTCGAGCTTCGATCGCTTGTACGAGTTGGACATCTCGTTGTCCGACGAAGGTCACTGCTTCGCCTTTCCGGCCTGCTCTAGCTGTTCGGCCGACGCGATGGATGTAGTCGTCTGGGTCGCGGGGGATGTCGTAGTTGATTACCAGGCCGACTTCGGGAATATCGAGACCTCGGGCTGCGACGTCGGTTGCGACGAGGATTCGGGCTGCGGAGGCTCGGAATCGGCCTAGGTTGTCGATTCGTTGGCGTTGGGGGAGTTTGGAGTGTAGGGCTGTGACACGATGCTCGAGGAGTCGAAGAAGATGGGTAAGGTAGTCTGCTGTAGCGGTTCGGTTGCAGAAGATTATGATGGATTTTGGTAGGTTGGTGGCTGTGAGGAGAAACATGTGTAGGTAGTGTTCTCGATGGGTGACTGGGACTTGGAGATGCATTTGCTTGAGTGGGGCAGGTATTGCCAGAGTTTGGGTATCGACTTCGCAGACGAAAACTGGTGGCTTTCCTGGAGTTCGAGGCATCTCCTTCAATGCACGCACTTCCGGTGTGACGGTAGCTGTGAAGAGCAAGGTTTGGCGCTTTGCTGCTGGAGGAAGAATAGAGAGACATTCTTCAACGTCTGGCAGCATGCTCCCTACAGTCCCTCCAGCTAGTAATCGATCGGCTTCATCAAGGACCACCATTTTGACTCTCCGTAAAGCACATACTGTATCCTCTCCCGATGTCCGTATGTGGTCTGCCAATCGTCCCGGAGTCGCAATGACTACATGTGGTCGCTGAGCTAAAGCTGTAGCTTGTGGCCGCATATCCGTTCCTCCAGTTATCAAAACTGCTTTGAGCTGCTGAGGGGACGAAATAGCTTTAAATTGCTCGTAAATTTGCAATGCCAATTCTCTAGTAAATAATTAGCCAATTACTCCTACATCATTTTCTTTGGCCTACCTCGTAGGAGTTAAGACTAAGGCAAATATTCCAAACGGATCTTCTGCCCATTTTTGCAGTATAGGCACCGCAAAAGCAACTGTCTTTCCTGAACCTGTCCTACTACCTCCTATGCAGTCTCTTCCCTTCAGAATCTCTGGTATGCATCCTTTCTGAATACCAGTCGGTCGCTTGATAGCCATTGCCTCTAATGACTTGACCAGCCATGGCTTTACCGTCAAGGATGCGAACGAGGTATTGGGATCCGTCGGTGCCAGTACTGCTCCATGGTTAGTCTCGTGATGGATTGCATTACTTCGTATCTTTGCCTTCATCCGCGAGGGCGCCGATACGGCATGCAATTGCGGCGCATCGTCGTGTAGCGGGGAGAGCTTTCTTCTCTTCCGCGAGGCATGGCTATCGAGAGAATCCGAATCCGAATCAGATGCCTCTCGGGAGGATTCTAATGACTGATCGGAATCTGAAGATGAACTAGACGCTTCTTCAGATACGGCCCTCGTCGTCGCAGATCCTGCATGGACCATCGCAGCCATTATAGCTTGGTATTGGGCGGGTGTTTGTGCGGTAAGAAACTTGTCTGGCAAGGCTGACGACTAAATTTTTCTCGTGCATCCCAGGCTGGAGCCGCGCGCTTAGGCTAGCCTCCATACAGATGCCCTGGTCTGCCACCCGACCAGGGCCCCAACCTGAAACATCACCGCCGCTCCCAGTGAGCGGCGAGGATCGTGCCACACAGGAGGGGAGGGGAGGGAGGGGAGGGAGGGGCACAGCACACCACATTGATTGCTTCTGCACCGTGAGGTCGCATATCGACCAACGTCGTGCAATAGGACCGTATCGTATCGTCCTGGCATGCAAGTGAGGATGTGAGGATGTGAGGATGCACGATACGATGCGCAGGCCTGGCTCCACCGCCGCGAAGAGATTGCTCTTATGTGAGCGATTATTTGCTGGCGCATGAAGTGACTGATACGGCGGAAGGGACGAGTAGAAGGGCAGAAGAGGGCGAGCAGCAGCGCAGAAGGATCGCAGCATGACGATTCCTCGGAAGAAGACACATGAACACATCTGCAAATATGCGAAGCGTCGAACCAGGACTGAGGCGCTGGGCGAGAGCTGGCTCTGGCCTCAAACATTGTCTGATTGTGAATGGCGTACGGAGGTCTGCCGAGAAACAATCGTCGATGATGCTTCGCCAGCGAGTAATAAGGGGAGACATGGATGCAGTGTGATATGCCGATCGTGCCCAGGCAGCATGGAGGATGGAGGCTTCTGGCTTCTGGCTTCTGGCTTCTGGCTTCATGGCTTCATCACTGTTGGACATTGAGGGCCAACAAATCCGGGCAGGAGATGAAGCAGGAGCTTCCAAGTCCCACGGTGCGAGGTAGAGACGCGCCTTACCGCGGGGAGTATATCACAATCTCAACGATACGCTTGTAAAGCATAAGGAGTTGAGATTTGACGCCCATCGTAATCCTGTCAGATCTCCTGATTTCAGGGCTGACCGCCGACTCGCTGCTGTGTGCAGCTCCTGCGGCTGGAATTCGTAAAGCAGGTCACTGGCAATGTTGAATTCGAACGCCGTGCAATGGATATAGGGTATGGTTGTCTGGCTGGGAGAGTGATGTGAGTGTTGTGCACGCTGCATGACTGCAGTTCTGACTCTGACCACCATCCCATCTCCTCCTCCTCTTCCTCTTCCTCGCCTCTCCTCTCGCTATTGTCGCTCTTCCCGCAGCCGCAAACCTCCTATCTCTCATCTCCCATCTCCCATCTCCCTCGAGTCGCTCCCCGCGCAATACTTGTCAGATCTTGACTTGTTCCACCACGGACGCTGGGCGAGAGCATCGCGCCGAACAGGAACAGCTCGCCACGAACCTCCGCTGCATCGGCCGGCATCCTCAACGCACCAGAACGCCTTCAGCAGCGCAGTCATCCAGTGCGCATCCAGTCTCGGCGTGCTCGTCCTCGCTCGTCCTCGCCCATCCTCGCCCATCCTCGTCCGTCCTCACCTCACCCCGCCATCGGGACCGGCACCGCTGTTCCAGCGTTCCAGCTGCGAGCTCAGTGGTCACCTCGCGCTCGCCCTCACGTTGCCCTCACCCTGCCGGGCCTGTCCTGCACGCTCAGCACCTCAGCATTTAACGTCGGCTACATTTTGGCCCCAAGCGGCATAAAATCCAACAGTCACCCCTCCTACAGGGTTCCTGACTGGTGGGCCTCAGTCACCCGCATCGACCCCAAAGTCCTGCCCTTGGTCTGGTGGGTTTCCCTTGCAGGACCGACGGACTAGGCTCAGGCTTGTTCTGTACGCTTGCTGCTTGCTCCTTGCCCTCACCTCAATTGAGCCGAGCCCAACGATCAAGATTATTATCATTCTTCAAGCTCCGGCACGCAGGCGGACCGCTTCCTCTTCTCCATCTCCATCTCCATCTCCCTCTCTAGTTCGAGAATCGACGGTCAACAGCACCCGATCTCCCTCGAGCCGCCCGAGACGCTCTCCACTGCTCACCCAGTGACGGCAAGTTGAAACACCGTGCAGCCGAAGTTACGAATACAGGTGACACGATACTTCGAGAACATTTTGTTGTCACAGCCGCTGAGAATCGACGCCCCGATCCTGCATTTCAGACCTGCAACTGCCGTCATATGACATTTCCAGGCCGGATCACGACAGGATAGAGCTTCAGGACACCGGCACGACGGTCTGCTGCAGTGGTGGACGGCGGTGCCCATGCAAGAGCAGAACTCCTCCATAGAGAGTACCGGAAACGGTGCCCCTCACAACTTAGAATCTAGACCGACGCCCGCAGACTCGATCTCTGCAACTACATCCCAACATGTATGACTCTCTCATGATCGTGTATTCATTTTTTCCGTCTACATCTTAAGCTAGAGTAGGCAAGAATGCTGATATCTTCCAGTCTTCTAGCATACTAGATCCCTTCCCACAACCAAGAATGTCGTCCCCAGCGCCAGTACCGTTGCTTCGTCCTCCGATGCCTGGAGGTCGAAGCAGCGGTGCTAGAACACCTAGATTGGGTCTTGCCATCCCACCATCACCGAGCGTCAAACCCGTCAACGGCAGCGTCCAACCTGGCGGTTTGTCACTCCAGATGCCTGGCCAAATAGCCCAGAGACCGTCTTTACCACGACTACAATTGGCTACGCCGATGGGAACTAGTCAGACTCCATACGAACAACCTCTTCAAAATGGCCGGCCAAGTATCACTCCTGCTACGGGGCAATCAGCGAGTGGCGGCAGTGAGAGCAGTGCAGCACATTCGAGATCTGGAAGCTTTGGACCTCTAGATGGGCGTGCAAGCGGACCGACATCTGCTGGGTCACAATATTCGGCACTTTCATTCGCTTCTCAGTACGGTTTACGACAGCCACAAGGCACACCAGACCCCTCTTCAGCTGTTGGATCATTATACTCTGAGCGCAGTGAAGGTGGAGTGGGTATGGAACGGGATGGGAGCATGAATGGATTAGAAGGATTCGATAAACTGAGCCTGGAGCGTGGGAGAACACTAGATGTGGAAGATTTAGATGATGACGGGTGGCGAGTGGCGAGTATGGAGAAACGGATCGAGGAATTGAGCAGTTTGGGAGAGGGAGCTGGTGGTGCAGTCACAAAATGCGTGCTGAAGGGTGGGAAAACAATATTCGCCCTGAAGGTTCGTGATATCAGCTTACGGAATCTGACCCCTGACTAACCATTTGCAGATCATTACCACAAATCCTGATCCAGACGTCAAGAAACAGATCGTGAGAGAATTGGGCTTCAATAAGGATTGTGCTAGTGAGCATATTTGCCGTTACTATGGTGCTTTCGTGGAGCCTTCAACAGCTACCATTAGCATCGCCATGGAGTTCTGTGAAGGAGGTTCTCTTGATAGCATCTACCGAGAAGTCAAGAAACTGGGTGGTCGCACCGGCGAGAAGGTTCTAGGCAAGATCGCTGAAGGCGTTTTGAACGGTCTCACTTATCTCCACAGCAAGAAGATCATCCATCGTGACATCAAACCCAGCAATATCTTGCTGTGTCGAGATGGACAAGTCAAGCTTTGCGACTTTGGAGTGAGTGGAGAGTTCGGTACGAAGGGTGATGCCAACACGTTCATTGGAACCTCGTACTACATGGCACCAGAACGTATTACAGGCCAATCCTACACCATTACTTCAGATGTCTGGTCCACTGGTGTCACTCTGCTAGAAGTAGCACAGCACCGTTTCCCGTTCCCAGCAGATGGCACGGAGATGCAGCCACGAGCTGGACTGATCGACCTTCTGACATACATTGTCCGGCAGCCGATTCCGAAGCTGAAGGATGAGCCAGAAGCCGGTATCAAGTGGAGTGACAATTTCAAGTATTTCATTGAATGCTGGTATGTTTTTCCCCGCCCTCGTTTTAAGCTTTCCACTAACAAATCCAAGTCTCGAGAAAGAACCTTCACGCCGTGCCTCTCCTTGGCGTATGCTAGAACATCCATGGATGATTGAAATGCGCGCCAAGCGTGTTAACATGGCCCACTTCCTCGCCACGGTCTGGGGCTGGGAAGAGAAATGACTGCCAGCCTCGAAGCCAGCACGAGCCAGCATCGTTGCAGCTCGCATCGCGCCGCTGGCTGCTATCTCGGAATGAGACCTCATCGTGTCCAAGCAGGAATGGATGCAGCATTGAATTCTTGAGAACATGAGAACGGGGAATAGATCAATCCCCATAAGCATTTCCCTCACGATCCGCCTCTATCTAAAAAGTCTGCCTTCAACCAACATACGTCTACTGTGTTCCTTTATTACTCATGCATCTCCACGATCTCGTGGATGGCGTTCGGGGGGATCTATCTGGCTTCTATTTAGGAAAGGAGCAAGGGAAGGGGGGATGACATGATATTGCTCTCGATATTGAACGGTGACCTATGGCCGAGGATCGGGATTCTGATGAGCGGACGAGATTGAACGATATGATTGATTAATCGATTGCATAGCATGGTTTTTTATAGCTATGTATCTAACAGATACAGACACATATTTTTCTGCGATCCTTTGGACGAACGTATATATACCTAACCAAATGACATTCTGAACAAATACCATGGCCTATGGTTGAGTGTGTGTTTTTGAGAGGCGAGCTCTGGTTAAGCTATAATAGTGAGGAGTCGATATATTGGAATCATTTGACAAGACGAAAGCAAGTATTTAGCCCTTTGGTATCTAATTCTGTGTCATGATGCTCTTCTCTTCTAGCTCAGGAGGATCGCACACGACGCGAACTCTGCCACGTGACCCTCGGCGGAGCCACGGGGATTGACCGAGCTGGGATTTGATAATCATGACCAGGTGAGTCTCGAAGCTTTCGTAGCACCTCGGACTTCAACACAACGCCATCTTGCTTCCAATGAGATAGTCCTAGCAGTAACTGCGATCACGGAACAGTGACTCCCTTCTCTTCCTCCTATCCTCCTTTCCCTCCGCCAAAATGACCTCGATATTACGGCAATCAAGCAATCTTGCTCGGATATCAAAATCTTCCCTCCAAGCCGCCACACGAACCTCTCTCCGCGCATCGAACCACCGACCATTACTGAGCTCAAGAATAGCGATCGAGCAATCGAGGGCGTATTCAAAGGGCAAGAATGATAAGGAGAAGCATGCACTGAAGAAAAATGATAAGGTGACGGACAAGAAAGATGCGGTGCCACCTACCAAGCCGGCGATTGGGACAGAGAATCTCTATAATGGCACCTCGCCTCTGTCGAAGAAGACGGAGGAGTCCAGTGTGCCTCCTCCTGCGGACAGCAATATGAGTAAGATGACGCCGGAGGAGGAGGAAATGGTTGAGAATCTACTGGCTACGCTGAAGAAGGGTCTGCCGAAGGGACAAGTAGAGATTATCGAGCGAGCATTGGAGAATATCAAGAAAGAGGGGATTCCAAAGGAGTTGAGGGAGTTGATAGATGAGGTTAGAGGGAAGCCGATGACGCTTGCGACGGCGGCGAAGTTGACCAGGTTGACGAGTCAGATGGCGAGGAAGCAGGCGGAGAGGGAGATTGAGCAGGAGTCAAAGAGTACGGATTTCAAGTCGAATGAGAGCGGAGGTGCGGGCTCTCCGCCGCCGCCGCCGCCTTTTGGCAGTCAGAAGAAGGAAAGTGGCGGCAAGCAAGAGGGGTTCAAGTTGGCCGATATCAAGCTGGATATGAGTTCGTTCATATTGTCGGCTTTCGTGTCATATCTCCTCTACCGGATGGTTATGCCGGGTGAGAGCAAGCGAGATATCACCTTTCAAGAGTTCCAGAGCACGTTCTTGATGAAGGGATTGGTGGAGAAGTTGACGGTTAGTTCCGGAGGAAGAGTTCGAGTCGATTTGCATCGCGAAGCTACGCAGTCCATATTCCCTGATTCTCCTGCCGTCAACCCAAACTTCCATTACTATTTCACTATCGGCTCAATCGAAGCATTCGAACGCAAGTTGGACGAGGCGCAAAACGAGCTTGGAATTCCCAGTAATGAGCGTATCCCCGTCAATTATGCTGGTTCAGAGAATGATGGCTGGGCCCTCCTTATGAGCTTCGGGCCAACGATTCTGTTCATTGGCGCTATCTATTTCCTTACAAGGAGTGCGGGCAGGGGAGGCGGTGGTGCTAGTGGAGTGTTCGGCATGGGCAAAAGTCGAGCCAAGCAGTTCAACCACGAGACAGCCGTCAAGGTCAAGTTCGCTGATGTCGCGGGTATGGACGAAGCAAAGGCTGAGATTATGGAATTCGTTGCTTTCTTGAAGACTCCTGAGCAATTCCAAAGACTCGGTGCTAAGATCCCACGAGGTGCTATCCTTTCCGGACCTCCAGGAACGGGTAAGACGCTGCTGGCGAAAGCCACGGCTGGCGAGTCACAAGTACCATTCTTCAGTGTCAGTGGTTCCGAATTCGTGGAGATGTTCGTTGGTGTTGGTGCCTCGCGAGTACGAGACCTCTTCGCTGTGGCAAGAAAGAACACACCTTGTATCATTTTCATCGACGAAATCGATGCCATTGGTAAGGCTCGTGGAAAAGCAGGTTCGTTTGGTGGTGGCAACGACGAAAGAGAAGCCACACTTAACCAGATCTTGACCGAGATGGATGGTTTCAATACCGCTGAACAAGTCGTTGTATTAGCTGGTACGAACAGACCAGATGTACTTGACAAGGCCTTGATGCGACCTGGTCGTTTCGACAGACATATTTCTATTGATCGACCAACGATGGATGGCCGGAAACAGATCTTTATGGTTCATCTGAAGAAGATTGTCACAAATGAGGATCTTGAGTACCTGACAGGACGACTTTCGGCACTCACTCCTGGTTTCTCTGGCGCTGATATTGCGAACTGTGTCAACGAAGCTGCTTTGATAGGTGTGTAATTCTCCTCAGGCCACATTGTCCCTACTAACATCTTCTAGCTGCTCGAACAAGCGCCAAATCAGTTGAGATGATTCATTTCGAACAAGCCATCGAGCGTGTCATTGGTGGTCTCGAGAAGAAGTCACTTGTCCTCTCGCCTGAGGAGAAGAAGACTGTGGCCTACCACGAAGCCGGCCACGCCATTTGCGGCTGGTTCTTCAAATACGCCGACCCCCTCCTAAAAGTCTCCATCATTCCCCGCGGCCAAGGTGCTCTTGGGTATGCTCAGTATCTCCCAGCCGGAGACACTTACCTCATGAACGTGAACCAACTCATGGACCGAATGGCCATGACTCTCGGCGGTCGTGTTTCTGAAGAACTCCACTTCGATACCGTGACATCTGGCGCTTCAGATGACTTCAACAAGGTTACAAGATTAGCAACAGCCATGGTCACACAATGGGGAATGAGCAAGAAACTTGGTCCTCTCCACTTCGAAGACAGCGATCAAAAACTACACAAGCCATTCGCGGAACTGACAGCTCAGACCATCGATTCAGAAGTCAGACGTATAGTCGACGAAGCATACAAGCAATGCCAAGACCTCCTCACCGAGAAGAAGAAGGAGGTTGGTATCATTGCGGAGGAGTTACTGGCAAAGGAGGTCCTGGATAGGAATGATATGGTGAGGCTACTGGGGCCTAGACCATTTGACGAAAATAAGGATTTCATGAAGTATTTTGGTGGTGCCGGAGTTGGTGGGAAGAGTGCCCCACCGCCTTTCCCAACTGAGAGTACGGATAGCCCGCCTGAGCAGCCCAGTGCTGCATGAGCGTGAGGCTTGGATGAGAGCATCCTAGCATGGAGCCTCGCCGGTTTAGGAGTGCGTCGAGGACTGAGTGGAAAGAGGTCTTTCCGATAAAGGGAAAGCATTGTAGTATCTAAACCCAGAGAAAGAAAGATGGAGCTCTTCGGAAGGGAATTTTGTACAGGCACGCATGCATGCATAGCATTTTTTGGGCGTTAAGTCAGATCTCGTCTCGTCTCGTATAGTCTAGTCTGTTTGGACTGGTTCATTCGTGCATGGTAGGCAGGCAGGCGGAGATAAAACTCAACTCTTCTCTTTTGTTCGAGTCTTGATGTGCTGTGGTGTGGTGTGGTCTGGTGTGGTCTGGTGGTTGTGTGGAGCTTGAAACTTGCTGCTTGGAAGCAGAAGGTCGGTTAGCGGGTAAGTAAGTGAGTAAGTCGGTAGTGAGTGAGAGGGGGGCAGAGAGAGAATTGTATATGTATGTATGTATGTATGTATGTATGTATGTATGTATTCAACTCACGTGGTTCCCAATTTCATTGTTCGTTCGTTCGAGTATAGTATTTAAATCGTGCATGATAGCTGTGAAATTAACGATAGACGGGACGAAGTATAGGGCTTTTCGTAACTATTTTTGTTATTTAACTAGATGTTCTTTCTTCATCTACTCTACCCCGCTTTATCTACCATTTCCAAATTCCGAAGCGAAGTATAGGTTTTTACTATCTTCATACCTACGAAGTAGTTAGTTAAAACTATATATAAGTAGGTAAGTCTGAGATGGTAAATTCGCTTGAATAAGGAGGATATTATATATATAAAGAGAGTTAGTTGGGTTGGTTGAGTGCGATTGTGATGGAGCTTTACGATTAGGGGGGGATAGATTGAAATTAGTCTTGGTATTGGAGAATTGGCGAATTGGTCCAATATGTTTGATTTCACGAAAATCGGAAAATCTTTTTTGTGTTTATAATGTATATCGAGGATGTTTTTACGTGAAGATTAGCGCCCTTATGGGATACCTACCTAGGTTTCTAATTAAGGCAGCCGAGAACAACGCTCATCACTAGCACTCTATGGGGCGGTAATAAGTGGCCGATTTTGGCACGACGTCCAAAACACAACAAATCTAAATTATTGCGCATAACAAATTAATAGACCTCGCAAGATTATTTTATTGAAGGGTACAATAGCTTCTCGAGAAATATATATGAGAATTTTATCTATATTAGAGCGTATGGTGGCTTATAATATTGAATTGAATAGTGGGCATTTTGGTGTTCACGTGTGCCAAAATCAGCTACGTATTGCCACCCATACCTACATAATAAGCAGAGCTCATCTATCAACTACCTCATCTTCTCGCAACTCACTCTTCTCAAATAACATCCTACCCTTTCGCCTCTTCTCCCTCGCCATCAATTTCACAATAGCGAGCATCGAGCGGATCATGGCGGCAACTGTGAGCCAGGAGGAACTCATGAGACACTTCACCAACCTTCGGGAAGACGCTTCCTCCATCCGGGTCCCAACTCAAGCACAGCTCCGCTCGCTAGCCCACGCTCTCGACACGTCTAATCTCATGGACTTCGAATTCATCTCCGAAGAAAGCGAAAGTCTCTCCCCCGCGGAAATCCTCAGCAAGCTGCAAAACGCTACCGGTGAAATGCGGGACCTGATCTGGGCTTTCGCCATGCAGTTTGAAACAAATATAGACGACGATTACCAAGACGAAAATGGAGACGACGATTTTATTTCAAGTGCAAGTCCGAAGGAGACTGTGATTGTGACATTCACGCTCTTCAACGAGCTACCGTACGAGTTACGGGACAAGATTTGGAAACACGCATCCGAATCCAACCGTCTCGTCGAAATCTTCTGGCAAATAGAACACCATCGCTGGTGGGCTTCAAAATCCTCTCGATTCCCTGCTCCCGGCGTCTTTGCCGCCTGTCGCGAGTCTCGGGACTCGACGAGAGCGCTCAGAGAGAGGCGCTTCATGAAGGTATTCGGGACTTGGACCAATCTCTATAGCGACTTGTTGTGGATTAATACTTTCCATGCGATCCTGAGTAGACGCTTCATGAATTTCTGTATGGATCTTTATGAGGTGTGGGACAATCCTAATGGGGATGAGGATCGGGATGATTTGGATGGCCAGGCGCTTACGAAACTTCCGAGGTTAGCGGTCAGTTGGGAAATGTGGGAGGGTATGCTGGAACGGGTTATAATGGGTGATGATTTGAGTGTGGGTGGTGAAGGTGGATTGTTGAGAAAGAATTTCAAGGGCTTGAAAGAGTTGGTACTGGTGCAGATCGAGGAGGTGATGGATCAGGGTGGGAAGTTGTACCGAGATGAGAGGGTATTGGTTGAGGATGAGCTGTTGGATGCAACGCCGTCGGAATCTCTACCCAATCCTGGTAGTGCATTGGAGAGGACCTGTGAGAATTTGAAATTCGCGCCAGGTGAGTGCGAGGTCCGTTTGAAGAGGCTGCAGAGAGGTAATGATGGTGTGGGAGGGGTGAGATCCGAATACATCTTCACGGATCCTGGCTTTTTTCGCCATCCTCACTTCACTAGCACACAGAGTGGTCGATAAGTCAGTAAGTCAGTCATAAGCGGAGGATACTTCTTGGCTTATTGACTTCTAACTTTCAAAATAACTAATTAATCAACTTCTACTAATAGCTTACTTATCGACCACTCTACTAGTAGCACAAATGGAAAATAGATTAGTTTGAGGGAGATATATACTAAAACTTTTCTTTCAATTCAAAGACCATTACTAATTTTCTATCTTTGCTTTTCTATTTTAGACCGGAATCTGCAATAGGATGTACGATAGTCTTCGGCTCTCCACTCCTAACTTGCCTTGAATTCCTCCCAAGGATAATGAACTCGCACTTACTCAATCACCCTAAACTCGAGTTAACTCTCTCCTCTCGTCCTACACTCCTATCGCGAGAGTCGCGTAGTCGCGAAACAAGAGACGGCGTTATGTTTCGGGACATAGGTCAAAGTTCGTCGGGATTTGCTTTGGATTACCGGTGGGTTTGGTTTGTTCCGGAACTGGTTTTCGGATTTTTGTGTCCAGCTTGAGAGGGTAGGAGCGAGTCGGAGTTTAGAAGGTGTTGGTATCCACACCAAGGATACCGTATCACATGTAATACGGCCCGAAACACCAGAAGTAAGGGTAATTTACTTTTATTATTGATGTCTAAGGAGTAAGTCTAGCTAGGGGGGGGAAGGGAGCTTGAGGATATACTTCTTTGCGCTCGCCCACACTAGTCCGAATACGGCTAGTCCGCTTGCTTAACTACTCCACGTGACTTCCGTCTATGCTGACCTATGCCAACAGAAGGAAGGGTTGGCTGTGGGTATCTGTGGAGGGATATATTCGTATTATCAGTAGTGTTGGGAATATCATAGACTCATCAAAGGATATCTCATCCCATGCTTATAAAAGTGATTTTGTATAAAAAGCTGAATTCTCATCTAATTAATCTTCAAAGATGATTTATTTCTCATCTGATTTATTGGGGATATAAAAGGAAAGGTGTGAAGTAGCTAATCGAGGAGAATTCGTAGTTTTGACGAAGGTACTCAGCGGACATTTGTGGTAATATCTATGCAAGTGTTTTACGACTTATCTCCATTCTATGTTCCTAGTGTTATATGAGCAGCAAAAGTTACTCTCGATGAATTTATCGAGGCTTAATTGGTAGAGAATTTCAAAATATGAAGTGGATATCTGATGCTAGCTTTAATCAGAAAGCGAGGGCAGTTTTAAGAAGTATTATTAGTATCCTGAATTATCGCCTTCCAACTTAGACATCATGAGATAAACGGCATAATTAAACACCTTATAAACACCAAAGAAACGTTTTCTTTCCAACCAAAAAGACCAGCATTCTCACTACCTACCCTCCAACGCTTTCATATCCTCACTCAAACCAAGCAACTCCCCCGTCCCTTTCCAAAGCTCCTCCTGCTTCCCAACATCCAAACTCTCCGGACTACTCGTAATCACCGACCTTCCATCAACATACTCCCCTCCCTTCAACCCCTCATCCCAACAACACCACAACAAATCCTGCCCCGCCACAGCCGGCGTCCTCAATGATCCATTCTTCCAAAACAAGACCGAGAGGGCTTGGAGAGGGACAAGAGCATATTGCATCACAATCCGGATATACCACGGTAAAGAAGAGGTAAGCGTCGTTCCCCCAACACAACCTGGTGAATTGGCAACAATTTGGATATGTGAGAGCTTGGGGGAAGAGGAAGAGGAGAGACGGCGCTGGAGGGCGTACATGAACATTGTCATGCAGAGTTTACTAGTTCCGTAGCGGCGGACCGCGGCGGGGAACTCGTCTCCTTTTTCGATCTTATCTGTCCATTTTGCGATTCGCTGGTTCGTTCATGTATGTTAGTCGACTTTCCTTTCCTTTCCTTTGCATACAAGCCTCTAAAGCAATTTTCAAGCACTCTGCATAAGACATAAGACATAAGAGGACAAAGAGAATATCGTTGATTCAAACATGAAAAAGGAATGTAATCTTACCTCAACATCACCCTTTCCCTCGCCCTTGAAAATCGTTTTCATCTCAGACGTATGAAACGCTGCGCGATTACTCAAAAAACTCGGATCATGACTCGTGCTCCCCAACCACACAATCCTCGCTCCATTCCCATTCCCATTCCCATTCCCATTCCCATTCCCATTCCCATTCCCATTCCCATCACCCATAACACCCACCAACCTCAGTATCAGCAAAACATTCGCCGCATAATTCACCGCCCAAGTCCTCTCCCACCCCTCACTCGTAAAACCCACTCCCGTCTTCGAAACCGAAGTAGGCTCCAGACACATCGCTCCGGCGATCAAGAGCAGGAGTTTGATGGGAGGGAGTTCGTTGCGTGAGATGTCCTGGGTGAGGGAGGTGATGAATAATTGCGTGCTGCGCTGGCTGGAGAGGTCGACGACCATGATGTCGTGTTTGCATTCTGGGGGACAGGAGGTTGAGAGGGTGTGTTCGAGTTGGGAGAGGGTGGAGGAGTCGACGATGTAGATTGTTATATGGGTCTTTGCTTGGGGAGAGGCGAGGTGGGCGTGCACCCACTTGAGGAGGTTAGGGGGGTTTGGATTTTGAGTGGGAGGAGGGAGTGAGGGTTGGTGGGAAGTGGAATTGAAAGAGGGAGAGCACGTGATGGGTAGCGGAGGTTATGAATGCAGGTGGTGAGTTAGGAGATGAGATATGGTTGAGAAGTGTGGGCGTATGGGAAGGAAGAGGAGCTTACACCAGTGCCGATTCCTCCTGTTACGCCGGTGACGAGGATCGTGCCTTCGAAATCGTGATCCATATCCATCTTTATCTTCTTTCTTCTTTTCACTCCTTCGCACTCTTCAGTCCCCACCCTACGTTCCTTTCCCTCCTAATCTCTTCTAAGCTCCTAGTCAAGAACGAATAAATATCAGATGAGATCCGTATAGAAAGAACGAAGAATATTCAATTATTCTTGGCGCCGGCGTTGAAGCTGATAATATCATGATACAGTAGTGGGGTAACATGGACGGTTGGTTTATGCTTAAATCTGACCTCGCATCTCTGTCACGGCACGGCACAGCAAGGCTACCAGGCCAGGGCTGAAGTTCCTGTAAACGAATTGAAGCGAAGCGAGTTGTATGTATTAGAGCGAATGGGATTGAACTGAATTGGACCCTTGACGCCACCATCTCGCTCATGTCCGGGACATGATACGTAGGTACTTTAGAGGGAGGGACCGCACGATTGGGACGGACGGGAAAAGAGGTCTCGGAGGAATGCTAAGGGTTTGCGAAGAGGGGAAGTGGGATGAAGAGGAGTGAGATAGATGAGTTAGGACAGACCGTGAGTATAGGAAGATGGTTCTCTATGGGGGGAACTTGATTTATGAGAAGAATTCGAGTCAGTTGCATACGTTACAATACAATACAGTACAGTACAATACAACATCAAAATGCCGAGTTCAGCTCCCTGCTTTTAGCTAAGCCCGTGGTACACCGCGATTAATACACGCACTCCAATTTTCCAGACCTTGAGATCCAAAACATGCAGTAGAGTAGAGTTACATTAATCATCATCTTTGTCTTATCTGCACATCCAACCAGAACCAGACCGACCAAGATTGACGACCTAGAACAAAACATCCATCCATACATCGTAAAGATTGCTCAAAGCAGATAGAAAACTAAAAAACAACGCCAGGCCGAAAATGCAACAAGCCAAAACATGTAACAGCCCTTTATATGCACCACCAAGACACCATTTAGTGCGCTCTCAAATACAACAAGAAGCAAAATACCACACGTATCATCCTAGCATCGGTGAGAAGACTATCACATTCCTCTGCCCGGTCCCTGTCCTTGATGTTGCAAATGTCCATTATCGGCGTTCTGCAGATTCACATCTCCCACAATCCCGTTCTCAAAACTGGGGTATTGACCACCCGTCATATCCGCCCAATCCCACTCGAGCGTCATCGGCATCTGCCATAGATCTTGCGGGACGAATGGCTGTTGGAAGCTATTCGCATTGAGAGGAGAGTTCATTTCGTTGCCGTTACCGTTGGCGTAGTTTTGGATATCGGCGTAAGGTGTCATGCCGGCGTTCGGACTCATATACTCGCTGCCATTAAAGTCGGGTTGCCAATTTGGTGAGCCGTGACTTGTGGGTGGCATAGGGCTGAATCCGTTTATTTGGGACAGTGCTGGGGAGAAAACGCCTGCCATGGCAGGGGTGCGGGCGTTGGCCATCATTGGCGTGTGTGGTGGAATGGATGGGTTTGCATTATTGGCCATTGGCGCCTTGGTTTTGGCTGATTGCTCATCGTTGTTTTTCCGCTTTCTTCTTGATGATGATTCCTTTTCTGCTTTGTCGAGTACGACTTTGGCGATTCGTTCGAACTCGGAACAGACTCCTAGCATTCGCTTCACGCCTCCATTTTCGCCTTCTGTGCCTAATGTTGATAAGAAGGTAACGACGAGATTCATCAGGCGGACATCGGATCGAGCTCGTGGGTCTTGTGGGTTCTGGAGGATATTTCCAAATAATGTTACAAGAGCTGAAACAGGGAAGTACAGAATGAGCCTGAGGGTGTTAGCATTTGTAGATTTCCTACTTTCCTCTAAACTTACCAAACACATGCAAAGTCTCCTTGTGGTACATATTTAATCAGGTGAATAGAAGCTCGAGCAGCCGAAACACAAAGTGCAGCTGAGGAGAAAACGCGAGGATTCAGGGGTTTAGCGTTCAAGCCTTGAATCGCATAATTCGATAATCTGCTAGTCCAGTAACCGTGATGTATTGACATTCGATGGATCGTGGTAAGGCAGTTGTAGTACGCGAAATGGAGCATAACAACGTGTAAGATTAACGGCGTATGCGAAGCTTTGATCTCATGCTCCGGACGGAAGTCAACTGGAATGCTGTCTTTCCATTCTTCCAGTAGGTGATCCAGCTCTCCAATTGTGTTGAGAAGTTCGCCATCTGACTGTTTCGAAGCTTTTGTCGAATATAACTGCTTGTAGACTTTGCTCTCGATGGTGGAAAATTCGACCATCAAACGGAACAAATTCACCTTGCCTTTACCATCGGCCAAAGGAATATTGCCGATATTATCATCGGGATCTGCGGTCGGAAGATCAACGTTCATATCATCGTCGTCTTGTGCCGGAGGTCGTCCTGACCGCAAGCAAATATCCTTATCGAGCATATAAGCGATCCAGAAAACCCTTTTTCTCTGTTCTATCTCAATAGGGTTGAGATTGAAGCCCGAACCTCGCTTGTGTAATCCAATACTGTGCGACAATCGAATAGCAGCGGCAACCAAGAAAAATGTAGGTTGTGGGTTCGGGGTACCTTGTAAGAAAGCAGCCATTCCGAGAAGAGCTTGTACGCTTAGGAGATCAGTGTTGCGCAATGTCAGTTCGGTCATGACTCCCATGGCATTTTTCAGGTATCCCCAAGCTTTATCGTCTTCTTCCTTCGGTACGAGATTGCTCATGACCCGAAGTCGGTGCGCAATAGCCAGAGCCACATTGAGACTGGCCCACCATCCGGATCCTTCGTATGGATCATCTGAGTATTGCCTTTCCACGAGGTACATGAATGTGGGCTGATGAAACAACGGAAACATGCAGTTGAAATTCTCGAAAAAGTCTTTCATCAACGACAGACATTCGGTCTTCGGGGGTAGTCTTTTGAAGACTGGTCGTTGGAAGAGATCTCCGAAAACCTCCGGTTTCCAGTACATCCATTTGTTTTCGTCCACGGACGCGGAGGAAATCATTTCCTGGAAGGAGGAGTCACCTGTTTTTTCATTGACCCATTGTATACCCTTCGGTGAGAAGATGGAGAATCCGGATGAAGATCCTGTTGTTGTGTCAGCGATTCTCTTGTATATAACCTATTCCTGTATATCCGCACCTATATATCGGGTTTCACCACAATTGTTGGTCACCAACGAGCACATCATGTCTGATAGCGCTTCTACCTCTTCTTCCTTCTCCTCCTCGGGACTTCCGCTTTTCCGCTTTTCCGCATTCTTTGGGGTACTCTTGCTCTGAGGTTCTGGCGATGCGAGGGTACTTCGAGGGGTCGAGGTTTCTTCGTTTGTTGAGGTTTGTGTGGGTGAGGTAGGATTCGATCCAGGCTGTTGCGACATTCGCAATGACTCCCTCTTTGTCTCCGCAAGTCTCTTCTCTAATGTACCCAAGTCCGTTCGTCCATTGTCATCTTCTGTTAAAAGACCTACTTCGTGTGAGCTAGTTGTCGCATAGGCGCATTGCGCCTGCCTTTAATGCACACTTACCGGAAAGTCTAAGCAAGCTTTCCATCCGGCCTAACCTATTCTCCAAACCCTCAATATACTTCGCGCTGGAAAGTGTCAGTGACCTTCCTGTACATAATTAAGGCTTCGTACCCTTTCGGCGGATTCCTCTTCTTCTCCACCTGTGTAAAAACACACTGCGTATGATAATTGGCGCAATGCGTACATTCCGGCAGCTTTCCATCGCACTTAATCTTCTTCTTCCTACACATATCACAAGCCTATAATTGCGTCATCATCAGCCTTCGTCCTTCACCAACCTCCAAACCCAATCCAAATCCGAAGCCCGAGTCCCAAGTACAAAAGATATAAAGAAAGGTATGCATACCCTTGCGATCCTCCTCCTCTTGGCCTCAATACTCTCATCCATCAACGTCGCATCGGGAAACAGGTTCTGCGACAAGTCGGGAAGACTCATATTGGGCAAGCCATCAGCGGCATACCCTCCAAAGATCTGTGGTGGGGGATTGTATACGGGCGGTGGCGCCGGCATTTGAGGAGGCATTTGATAGCCTCCGTTGACGTTGTTAACATTATCGTGACGCGGATCCATCATGACTGGAGCTTGGATCTGCGACATCAGGAACTGGAATTGTCGTGAAGGTCGTTAGGTTCAGGAGAAGCGGATTTCCCAGTTGCACCGCCGTTCCGGGCAAGCTGTCTCTGCAGTACCAGGGCTTGAACCTCTTGCAAGCGTATTCGTTTTCGTTCTTGGGCGCTGCTTGTTGGTGGGTTGGACCCAAGACCTGCGAGCTGGGAGCTGGGTGGCTGTCGCTTCGGACTTTACTATTATCCCGTTCTTGCGTCTCCGTCTCCTCCTGTGCCTCTGCCAAGCCGGCCGCCCAATCACTTTTCTTTCAGGGTCCTGAGTCCGGATCGTGGGGTTGGCCTTTCTTTCGATGACGGCAGCGTGCGCTTTTGTCGTCCGTCGATGGTAATAGAGGTTGTGGATGGAGGATCTGCTGATGCGCTGAGGGAGTCGGAGTCTGAGTCTAGATGGATTGTGGACGGAGGGATGAAGACAAAAAAAGACGGAACACCCAGGGGTGGGTCAGGGTGGCCACCGCGCTGCTCGCTGCTGGCTGCTGGCTGCTGAAGGAAAGATTGTTAATCGGAGTTGTCCCCTGACAGACCAGAACCAGAATCAGACCAGAGCAAAGCGAGAGTACGACGGAAAGCAAGGCAACTGTGTGGATAGGACCAAGGTCGAAGGGCCCAAGGCAAAAGGGTGTGCGCTGCGTTGCGTTTCCCCCCTCCTGTGTTCTCGACCCCCCTCAGAGCGTCGATCAGTGGAACACCACACACCTACCAGTTCATTCGGCCGCCGGACACTTCTTCAGTCCATGCTTACAGATCCATCATTCAACTCCCAAATCGAAGGGTTCGGACTCGGCGCTAGAACAGCATCTGAATCAATTCTCACTCAGAATCAGATCTACAGGGTTGCTGCGCCTCCTTTTCCCTCCTCCACCATCACCAACGCCCAAGCCCTTACCAACCCACCAGATAATCATCGAATCGGGATAGGAAGAAGCAGATTCTGCTACGCGAGTTCAACCCACTCCAGAAGTCGGATTAAGGTTGTGACAAGGTGCCAAGTTCCAACTACCTCGACGCACGCAAGAAATGAGAGCAAGAAAGTCTCCGGCCAGCCATGTGTCTGTCGTGGTGCTTCTAACCCACAAGCTGTTTCATATTGCGCTTCTACGTACTTCCGTCTGCATGTACCTCTTCAGACCACCTCACAACGCTACCAAGAACCCAAGATTATCAGACAAGACAACCTTCGAACTTCTTCCCCTCTTCTTCGAATTTCATGTCTCTTGGTGTCTCCGTATTCTTGAACGATCGTCAACAGCAATACTATCAGCAAGATCAAGACCAAGACTAAACCAAAGCCTCTACGATCATGATATGATAAGATATGATCTCCCCTCCCCTCCTCCTCCCCTCATGACACCATCCCATCCCATCCTATTCCCATCCCATCCAAAGAAGCGAGCCGACGACGGGACGGGAGGCGTCGTGCGGTGCGTTCGTCACATCCATCCCCTACCATGGCCTTGCCCTGAAAAGCGGAACCAATAACAACCCCAGTCCCTACCCTCTAACACACCTGAAACCTCTCTCTCCAGCACCAAGAAAGATGATACATACAGGATTAAAATCAGGATCGGGATTAGTACAGTAGAAACTCCAGAGAAGTGTATTTGTCACTTAAAAGTTAAACTTCGTATGATTGATTGATTGATTGGATTATGAATCTGAATACCCTCTTCGTCCTCGTCTTGTACTGTATGTACCTCGACACCCGCACATGTGCGGTGCGGTGCGGTGCGGTGCGTTTAGTGACCGGCGAACGAGATGGAGCGAGCGGATTTTCTGTTACTGTACTGTACTGTTTGTTGCCTACCTATGAATTTACTGTTCCGAGGTGTGTGGATTTTGGTTTTAGTGTGAGTTGGGATGTGGATGGGAGTGAATGGGTGGATGCGGTCAGACTACCACTACTAACTAGGTACCAAAGCACTCTTGGATCTCTCTTCAGATGCACGGGAGGATGGATGGATGGATAAGCTTAATTGCCCTCTTATAGGTAGGTAGCCAGATTGAGTCATTCGCTCCCTACCTTACTTACGGAACTATTCACGCACGCACGCACGAACCAGAACCAGAACCAGAACCAGGACCAGGAAAATGTCGCCATCGATCAACACGTATGTACAGTACTGCACGTCAAGGTTTACGTCTCAAGCACACGGGACATAATTATAGGGATTTGGACTTGGACTTGGACTTGGACCTGGACGTGGGAGACATTATCTTTTATCCATACCATATCCAGACCTTTATCTTTCCATCTACTACAGTACCATTCAATCCCATACCTTACTCTGAATCTGATTGTAGATCTAAACTCGACCTCAAACAGATAGACACCCACCCACCACCCACCACCCACCACACACACACACACATACATGCACGCACAAAAAGGGTATTATACAAAGATGACACGACCCCGGTAAATAACGGAGAAAGCAAGACAATCAACCATAGATAGTCCTTCATCTCCTCTCCTCTCCTCTCCTCTCCTCTCCAAATCTAGAGAGGTCCGTCCTGGGCTTGTCTTTCTTCATGAACAAGATGTCGTCTAATAAAGAACCAAACCAAATCAAATCGCATCCCAAAGGCTAAATAAGAGCCAAACGACGACCCGGCCTCGTTCGTGATAGACAGACAGACAGACAACAAATGAAGAGACCAGCTTTATCAGCGTTCCAACACGACTGATTCATACATCAAGAAAGAACGCCGGTCAAGATGCTTCGAAGAAAAGAGAAAAACGCAACATGATATCCAGGCAGTAGAAGCCGAGAAGAGTGTGATGCCCGCGAAAGATTGGACACTGAACAATATCTACAAGGAAGTGAGATTCATGACCATCCATATCCGGAAATCCCTGTGCGGTTAAGCACAGACGTTTTTTGAGACGAAAAAAACAAGGCTCTTATTTTCAGACCTCCTCCTTGAATCGAGAAGACGTGTGAGACCCATCCTGCGAGGGATGAGACCGCCCAAGGACGTCAGGTCGCCGTGGTGGTGTTAAGGGTTCCGGAGTCGCTGCCGAAAACGGTCCTTGTTGAGTAACGGGTGTCCTGGCAGGACTTGGTCGCATAACAGGCACCCCACTCTCTGGCCGTGTGGATGGGCCTGCAATGGCGCTGGTTGGGCTACCAGGGCCTCCATAGAAGCCTTGTGAGTCTCGGTAAAATGATGATCCACTTAAGGTGTTGGGTTCAGCTATACCTCCTCCGTACCCGTCGCCACCACTTTGCAAGACGGACGGGATCTTTCTTCCAGAAACTCGGTAGAAGCCTCGTTCGCTTTCGGCGGTCGATGATACGGTGCGGTCTGTTTGTCGAGAGGTTCGTTTGAATCCACCCAGGTTGGTCAAAGCTGCTGGGACGAAAGCCAATGATCGTCGCTCGGTCATACCACCAGATGGCTGAGATGGCGGCGGCGCCTCTCGACTTGTGACGGCACCGGCTGCTTCATTACCACTGCCCAAAGACAACATTGATTGGTGTCGTTTCTTCCATCGTATAAAAGCCAAGAGAAGAAATACTAATATGGCAACCCCAGCGATGCTGCCTACAACACCGCCTACTACAACCGGAGTAGATGGTGTATTTGAAGCATTCGAACTCGTGCCGTTTCCAGTTCCTGCCGTGGTGGTTGGTGCAGTGCCGGTGCTCGCTGCTGTCCCTCCAGGAATTCCACCACCGGTAATAGTGGCAACTACCGAGGAGCTAGGTGAGTAAAGTGACGAGGTCGAACTGGTGGAAGTAGACGATGCCTCGGAAGAAGAGCTCGATGTTGAGAGGAAAGTGGAGGATGAGCTCGAGGATGTGGTTGATATAGAAGAGTTTGAGAAGTTTGGGGTCAGGCTACTTGCAGAGCTTGAAATTACTACAAATAATTAGTCCATGATCTTTCACTCTTCCATCCCTTTACTCACAAGTTGTAGAATTAGAACTAGCTATTAGTGAAGAGAAACTTGACGTTGAAGGAACGGCTGTCGATGTACTGGAATTTAATGATTGTGATGCAGAAACCTGCGGTGATCCTCCAGCGATCGTAGATGATGCTGATGAAGATGAAGAGGCAATGGCTGGACTAGCCGATGTTGTTGGGAGGGCATTAGGTTTCGTAGTCGGCGTTCCACCCCAGCCTCTATAAGTGGAATCGGCCAAGATTGTTTGTATAGCAAAGGTACTGCCATTGGGGTCGACGTCGATCTGCTGTACCACTGATACCGTGGCTGTGACCTGGGTGACGACCGACTGGACTGCTGTGACGGTCGCGCCAGTCTGGGGGGCTCGATGGAAAAGATGGTGTTGATGCTGATGCTGGTGTACGTGCTCGCGATGAGCTCTCTCGTGCTTGGCCAGAAGGAGTGATGGCCAGGCGTGGTCGTCGTCGCCCATGGCGGCGCCGTTGCTGCTGTCTCTGCAGCGCTGTGTAGCAGAGGAATGTCCGCGATTCGACGCGAGGAGGAGTGCGACGTCAACTCATTGCCGTCATCGAGGCGTGAGGTTGGAAGAAGGTCGAGGTGGGCGAGGGCGAGAGAGGAGATTGATTCTTCCGGATAACACCACGCAGAAGTTCAGAACAGCAGCGGACGCAACGCAGACGGACCTGCAGAAGACTCGTCGCTCTCAGGCATCGGCATCGGCATCGGCATCTTGGCAATCAGTTGCGCTTCATTTCGCTAAAAGCTGGTGAATCTAGCGAGGGGCCCGCGGGCCAATCACCGCGCCCAATTGGGATGATTTACGGGGGTAGGGCCGACCACGACGGGGCTTTTATCCAAATGCACGAATGGAGTCCGTGATTGGAATTAAAAATAAGACGTTTTACAGGGGCATTTACAGGGGCATTTGCAGGGGCCCCGTCTTTAGCACGAGGCTCAAAAACTCGACGCACCAAGGGATAGGCTGATGTGGAATGTGGAGATCCCAGAGATCCCAGAGATCCCAGCCAGCCTGAATCTCCAAATCTCTGCGTGTGGTTGGACGTCCGCCCGCAGTCAGCTCGTGAGACTCATCAGACAAGAATCGAGCGACTGGCTGCTGCGGCTCTGGTCGTGGACGAGCACTGATGAGGTATTTGCGAGTTGCGACACGGCCGTCGACACTCATCTCACCAATAACACCAATAATGGTACCGGACCGGCAAACGGTTCCAGATCTCTCCCATGTCCGACCAGCACCAGCATCAGTCCCAAAAGGGCCGGTTCAATACGCCTCTCGTGGAAAGTGCAGCACCAAAACGCCTTTCTGCCCCAAAACGGAATTTGTGTATCTTCTTCCTCCCTAAGACCAAGCCAATGGAAACTATTGAATCTGCCAAAGCCTTTTTCTTCATTGCTTATCTGATTCTACTCCGTATGCACAGTTGTGCCGTCGCAGTTTACATGTGATCTGCAGCTGCGGCATGATGCCATGTGCGCAGGCGAGAGGTCCCTGGCCAAGCCTCTCCCCGTTGTTATCGCGAGAAAAGCAAGCTTAGAGATCGCGGGGCTGCAACTTCCAACAGGCCTCCAGCCAAGATTTCGATCAACAAAACGAAACAAAACAACCATCAAACCACAATATGAGGATAACCATGCGATAGCGAACATCACCTACCGCAATCATTATGGCTACTCCTGCGCAAATCGACGAGAAACGTCCGAGAAACGAGCCTGAATCCTCAGCCCAAGGCAGCTTGGGGAACATAGCGACTGAAGCTCAATTGGCAGAGAAGGTCCGTCGAGAGGATGCTTTTGGTCCCATTACATCATTTGCAACTCCAGCTCAACTATCGGAGAAGGCAAGAGGACGACCACCTCCGTTACCTCCTCGAAGCAGCTCTGTGGCAGCTCCTCCGCCATACTCTTCCGACGATGCGAGGAGAAGTGAGCTGATCTCTCAACAATGGAGATCTCACGATCCGAGATCTTCCTCCACACACTCTCTGGTGCCTTCAGAAGCGGGGAGGGATGGCCGACGAACGCTGCTACTTGTATATATTCACGGCTTCATGGGCAACGAGACCAGCTTCCAGAGTTTCCCCGCACACGTCCACAATCTTCTCACAATCGCAGTCGCAGAGACACATGTTGTGCATACCAAGATCTACCCACGATATAAATCGAGGAGAGCCATCGAGTTTGCCAGAGATGATTTCAGTACATGGTAAGCCCTCCTCAATCCGGGACATATCTAGCTTATTGTATTATCAGGTTGGAACCACACGAAAACCACTTCACCGATGTCGTCCTAATTGGACATAGTATGGGAGGCCTGTTGGCCGCCGAAGTTGTCTTACAAAAGCCATCTTCGCCAGCTACTGGAAAACCTTTCCAGCATCGAATCTTAGGCACAATCAATTTCGATACGCCGTTCTTGGGTATGCATCCCGGAGTTATAGCAAGCGGAATAGGTAGTCTCTTTAGACCAGCTCCAGAGCCACCAAAGCCCCAACCAGCCGCTAGTGGGAGGAGCACACCGAGCCAAGCATCAGCTTCATCTCCAAGTTACGCTCCATCGATGGCAGATTCGGACTCCGGCACTAGCATGATGCATAGCATTACTTCGCCTTTGGCTACGCCTCCTGCCAATGATCCCTTCTTTAATCCTCCTTTCCCAAACGATGTTCGGTTACCAGAACGAAAAGGTTGGAGTAACCTTTTACACTTTGTGACAAAGCACTCTGATGGTCTTACTACTGCTACGAAACAATACTTCATGTCGCATCTGGAATTCGGAGGTTGTCTCGCAGACTACCCTGCATTGCAAGACCGATATAAGAGACTTCGAGCTCTAGAGGACGTGGATGAAATCTCACAGAACAGTGGTCCCGGTTACCGACCACCAGTGCGCCGCATCAGATTTGCCAATTACTACACAGCAAGTACCGGGAGACCAAAACCCCAAAAAGTTCCTCCTGGACACATGGTAGATAAAGATGGCCTCCTCCAACCTGCTGAAACTGAAATGCCAGATATGAATAACCGCGCCCCTAGAAGTCATTCCACAACACCTACTCCAAGCATCATCGTTGAGGAACATAGTGATGGTGCGATCACACCACAGCAGCTAGAGGAGGCACCAGATGCATCTCCTATTGAAATGCAGATGAAGCATCTGGGCGAAGATTCTGGAGTCTGGGATGACTTTGACGAGCCACCTCCCATGAGGCATATTGACTCGATGCCCATACCAGATGATGATCCTATTCACCAGCTAAGCATGGCGGAGACGGAAGATGCAACAGACGAGCCCAGGATTGACTTGCAGTCATCCGAGTCAGGCCTACCACCTATACCAGATTTACCAGCGGAGCCTGAACCAGTGGACCTCACTCTGTACACTGACAAGGATGAACGCAAAATTGCAGAAAAAGAACACAAGCGTGTCATGAGAGCCTATCAGCAAGCTGTCAAGGACCGAGAAAGTGCTATTCGAGACCGCAAGAAGCTTGTCGAGAAGCGCGAGAGAAAGGTGAAGCAAGAACAGGAGAAGCGTTTGAAGGAAAAAGAGAAGCAGAAGACAAAAAAGCAGCAAGAAGAGGAGAAGCAAAGAATGAAAGTACTGAGAGAAGAGGAGAAGCAACGATTGAAAGAGGAAAGAGAAGAAGAAAAGCGAAAAGTTACTGTCAATCCCGAGAGTCCTCGAGAAAGGCAACAATCGGCCGCATCGGTAGCATCGGTAGCATCGGCAACTTCATCGATGAAAGATGATAAGCCGAAGAGAGACAAGAAGTTCTGCATGCTGCCTCCGGAATATGGGGGCCAGCGAGACAAGTGTTGGATCAGGGTATACATGGAAGGCGTAGATGAAGTCGGAGCACATTGCGGCCTCTTCTTTCAAGGTCCTCAGTACGAAAGTTTAGTTGGCAATGTAGGCGAGAAGATCAGGCAATGGGTCGAGGATGATGCAGCGAGAAGAACGGCTGTTGACTCGGAGCGAGCCTAATGAGTTATGATGCACGGCATACGCATGATACCCGGAAACACAACACTTTATCAATGATCATTGTGCATTGAGCATATATAGCGCGATAGAAACAAACTTCTCGTTCCTTTTCTTTTCCAAGCCTCCTCTTTTTCTCGTTTCTAGGTCATTGTTTGCGAGCTTCATGATGGATCGATCATCCCTTGTTCCCCCTCCCCCTCGCCAAGCAAGCCATCCCTCCCCTCATTGGCCCATCGCCCCCTGACCCACATATATGGATCGTCATTACCAACGCCCGAGCCTCTCCACCTGCACAAATTTACCCCACAAAGATGCTAGCTACCGTAGCTAGCTAGCTAACGCCCGAATGCCGCCCGACACCGACCTCAAGCTGGGCGCAACGCCCCTCCCTCCCTTCCAATTCAATTCAAACCTCCCATCTCTCTACTCCTCTACCTCCATATATCTTCAATCCTAAGGTTACCACTCAATGCGGGAATCAATTCCCCTCACACCGCCTTCTGTTTTGCCCCGCTAGGTTGTGATTATCATCATCACTCATAAACCAAAAGAAAGAAAGATCAGGACAACCAACCAATCAAGCAACTAGAAGAAAGATTAGGACAGACAGGCAGACAACCAACAACTACCTACCCAGAGAAACCAAAACGAAAACAAAACGAAATCGAAATCGAAGATGGCGAATACGCAATCAGGAGCAGGAGTAGGAGCAAATACGTATACCCTTCCCACGACACTGCAGCACGATGCTCAGTCCTCCTCGAATTCGAATTTTAATAGCGCGAGGGAGAATTCGAGGGGAATGGGGATGGGGATGGGGATGGGGATGGGGAAATGGAAACAGCGATTAGGACTTGGGTTTGGATTTGCGCGGGACGAGGGACGAGGGCATACTTCTAATTCTGCAAATGTAAACGCAAACGCAAATGTTCATATGAGAGGTGTGGGAGATGAGAGCGCCGGGGGTATAGATGGAAGAAGTTTCGGAGGGGAGAGGAGTTCAAGAGGAGAAAGGGGTTTAAGGGGAGGAGGAGGAGGAGGAGGAGGGGGAAAGAGGTGGTATAAAATCCGGTTCTTTCGCGGGATGAGGGATGATGTTAAGAGGAGGATACCGTTTTATGTGAGTGATTGGACGGATGCCTGGGATTATCGGGTTGTGCCGGCTACGGTTTATATGTATTTTGCCAAGTACGTTTTGCGGATTTTTATACCTACCGTTTCAATTCATGGTTTTTTTTTTTTTCGTTTTTTTCTCTTTCATTGAGGAGATTGTGGAACGTGGGGATGTGGCAGGGGTGGGGATGCGTGTTGAGGTTGGTGTTGGTGATAGATGCTAATGATGGAATAGTATCTTACCAGCCCTGGCTTTTTCTCTGGATATGTAAGTGCTTCCCCCTTCATCCTCATCCTCATCCTCATCCTCATCCTCTTGTCTTCCATTTTATTGCTACCTAAGTCCCTCTCATGGCTTAGGCAGGAAGTGTGTTGATAAGCAAGAACAGGTTCACAAAAACCCACATGAGTTACGGCGTCAACGAAGTCCTGCTTGCTTCCGTTCTGGGAGCGGTTGTGTTTTCCCTTTTCGCTGCGCAGCCGTTGGTTATTGTGGGTGTTACGGGGCCGATTACGGTTTTTAATTAGTGCGTATTTCCCCCCCTTTTCTCTGTTTGCTTTCTGTTTTCCTCTCTTGCGTTCAATACTTTGGTTTGGATGAGGATTGGGATGAGACCCAAGCATTGTGTCTGAAAATTGGTGTGTTGTTCTAGTTGTGAGAGATGGGAAGGGATGGGAGGTTTTATACTGGATGTAGGAAAGAGAGCTAACGATAGAGAAGTACTGTATACGACATCATGGTCCCTACGGGCACGAATTACTTCTCTTTCATGGCACTAGTTGGCCTGTAAGTCCGCTTTCTCCTTTACCCCGCCATCATGCTCTCCTCAAATGTATAATCGAAGAGAAACAGCTGACATAGAAACAGATGGTCCTTAGCCATGCACTGGTTCCTCGCCATAACCAACGCATGCAACGCCTTGAAATACGTAACCCGTTTCTCCTGCGACATCTTCGGCTTCTACGTCGCATTCATCTACCTCCAAAAAGGCATCCAAGTCCTCACTCGCCAAGGCTCAGACGAAGCATTCTACCTCTCCATCACCGTCGCTCTCCTCGTTCTAGCCGTCGGCTACCTCTGCGGCATCATCGGTACCAGTCCGCTCTTCCAACATTATGTCAGGGTGTTTATCAAGGATTATGGAACCCCGTTGACGGTGGTGTTCTTCACGGGTTTCGTGCATATTGGGAAGATGAGAGATGTGAGTTTAAGCACATTGCCTACGAGTAAGGCATTCTTCCCGACGAGCGATAGGGGGTGGTTTGTGCATTTTTGGGACATTAGCGTGGGGGATGTGTTCATTGCGATTCCGTTCGCCGTGCTGTTGACGATTTTGTTTTATTTTGATCATAATGGTAAGTTGATGCCATGTTCTTTGCCCCCCTATTCGCTGTCATTCTCCCCGAAGCGAGGCGAGTGCCATCTGCGAAGACAACGTGCTAATACATCTTAACAGTCTCCTCTTTAATCGCTCAAGGAACCGAGTTTCCTCTCCGCAAACCAGCTGGCTTCCATTGGGATCTCTTCCTCCTTGGCCTCACAACCGGCGTGGCCGGCCTTCTCGGGATCCCCTTTCCCAACGGTCTCATCCCCCAAGCACCGTTCCACACCGATTCCCTCTGCGTAACCAAAGTCGTCTCCGATCTAGACGTAAGTCTACCTCTCTTCTCCTCCCAATTCATACCCCTAGCCTCCCAAGACCAGAAAATCATTCACTCCCACCCCACCCCACCACTCCCTCAGAAAACCTCACTAACCCTCCCTCCCCACGCACAGGAATCCTCCCCCTCCAAAGGCCACACCAAAACCATCACCTCCCACGTCGTCGAACAACGCCTCTCCAACCTCTCCCAAGGCCTCCTCACCCTAATAACCATGACCACGCCCCTCCTCACCGTCCTACACCTCATCCCGCAAGGCGTCCTCGCCGGCCTCTTCTTCGTCATGGGCATGCAAGCCCTCGCCTCCAACGGCATCACCAGCAAAATCCTCTTCCTCCTCCAGGACCGCTCCCTCACGTCCTCGCACCCCCTCAAAAAAATCAAACGCCGCGCCGCCATCTGGATTTTCGTCCTGATTCAGTTATTAGGGTTTGGAGCGACGTTTGCGATCACGCAGACGATTGCCGCGGTGGGGTTTCCGATTATTATCCTGGGTCTGGTTCCGGTTAGGATGGGGTTGTTGCCGAGGTGGTTTAAGGAGGAGGAGTTGAGGGTTTTGGATCAGCCGACTGCGAGTCCGTTTACGATGATTTCGGTGGGGGGGAATTATGGGGAAGAGGGAGAGGGGGAGAGGGGGGAGAGCGAGGGGGGGTTGGGGGATGGGAGTGGGGAGAGGACGGCGGTGCAGAGTGGGAGTGAGGGGATGTTGGTTGGTGGTGTGGTTGTGGGCGTGGGTGAAGGGGAGGGGGAAGAGAGTGATGAGGCGAAAGCGGAGAGGGGGGAGGGTGCAATGGGTGGGATGAAGAGGAGGGAGAGTTGGAGGCATGAGGGGAGGAGTGGACGGTGGGGTGGAGGGGGTGGGAGTGGGAGTGGAGATAATTATGAGATGAAACCTGGTGTGATGAGGAGGAGTGAGAGTCGAACAAGTAAATGAATTAATTGAATAGAGTGGTGAGGTGGGATAAAATGAGATTCGTGTAGGGATTAGAGAGGGGAATAAAAATCGGATGGAAATCGAAGGGAGAGAGATGGATAGATGAAGTAATGCTCTGACAAGAATTACAGTTTATTCGTCATGGCGTTCGTCGTTATCTAGACTTGTGAACGACTTCGCTGCTTTACCCTCCATATAATACAAACAGGCAAGGTCTCCAATACTGCGTCTTCGCCGTACCGTTTAGCGACGCCTATAATAAACAACAGAAGACTCCGATTCCTCATCGAATTCACCCACATCGCTAGATTTCAAACATCGTCCTCTACCAGACTACGAGTATTCATCCCTATAGCGCCGTGAAAGCCAGCGGTCTTCGCTGCCTCTTTGACTAAACTAGATATAGGTTTCAAATACCCCGAATACTGTGGTAAAGCGGATTTTACGCGATTAGGGAACACACTGTCCTTTAAGAGACGGAACCTCGAAAAGCTTCGGGTGCTTGGTAATGATACAGTTCAAGAAATAGAGACAGATATCAAAGCGTTCGTATTAACCAAAGTGTAAGGTGCTGAGAGAAACGGATGAGATGAGATAAGATGAGATAAGATGAGATAAGATGAGTTAGAGCTCGCGTCAAAAAAAACGTGTCAGGAATTATAAAAGGAAGAAAGAAAGTTAGAAAGTATAGGGATTATTGCATCTACGACCTCCGAGATGAAATCTGATATACCGTATGAATAACGAAAACCCAAGGAATATTTCACGTCCCTTGCCAAGAACTTCGAAAAGAAAGAATCCCAATAAAGATCATATAATCTTCACCTCGGCAAGTTTCCGAATCTTAACCTTGTCCACGAAATGAGAGACCCCAATTCGAGAAAACACAGCAGAACCATCTGGACTCGGAGGCTCCGAGACAAGAATAAGACCATAGGCATCAGTGATTTGCAGAACATAGACCCTCGATCCCTTCTCTTTCCACTCAATGTCGAAGATCGCATGACCAAGCTTCGATTTTTCGTCTCCGTACTCATCTACCCCATCTTCTGTTTGTGATGATGTGGCGGGCGAAGATTCGAGGGAAATGAGATTTGGCTGGTATGGCCACCTCCTCGACACATTGCCAACCATGACTTCTTGGCACGGTGCTTTGATTTGTAGGTATTGTCGATTAATTTTCTCTATCTCTGACTTCGCTTTCGATTAGTGTGAGCTTGCCGCTCTTGCTCAGGCGCCAATCACCCTCGGCTCAGTTAACTCGCCTAAACAACCTGAGCAACTCACTTGAGTCTTGAACACTCTGAGTAGCTTATCTGAGCAGGCCTGAGCATCCTAAACAAGATTTACTATATTATCACGTATTTTAACTTCTCACTTGGCAGCTGAGAAAGCGCACGCCAGCCTTCAGAAAAGGAATCGGATCGCACATGATTCCCGGTTTCGGTTTAGTGGGCCATTTCATCGGGCAGCAATTGAGTTGTGGGTTGTGGTGCCAGGAGCCTAGTCCATCGACTCCTACGAAAAAATCACCGAATGTGCACGAACTTTGCTAACGATTACAGCGGGATATTTTAGATTCTGCTGGGCGCGCCAAACTTCATTTTATATTGAACGGCAGCACCCACGATATCAGCCATGGCGTTGTATGATCTCAGTAGCGATCCGATCCAGTACGACATACACTACCGTTCGAGCAACTTCTCCGCTTCCCGCGAGCACCTAGAGTACTGCGCAAACGCCAAGTGTTCCCATTGCCAGATTTTGGCCATGGGGATTGCGCTCTATAGACCTAACGTGGAGTGGAAGAAATTATGTACCGATTATGACGATGACGCAGCGGTTCATGTTACGTCGATTGTCTATGCCGACGGTGGGGCGAAGTTAGACTTCTTCGTCCAACCTGCTGCCAGCAGATTCCCAGAGCAGAAGCTGGTGGAGTGGAATATTCCCTTGACATTTCCGCGTCAGTGGCGGTCGCAACCTTTCTTTTTGCGAGATGTAAACATTGGCGATACCGGAAGCGAGGCCAGCCTGACTCAGGCGAAGAGCTGGTTAGACCAGTGCTCGAAACAGCATAAAGAATGCGCCGGATTGCCCAAGGAATCCAGGTTGCCAACTAGGGTGCTCGATCTCCACCCTCTTGACGCTGTGTCAGCGGATATAAAGCTTGTCGAGACTCTCGAGAACCAATGCGGCTCGTACATCTGCCTCAGCCACTGTTGGGGTCAAGCGACACCCATCAAAACCAGGCGGGAAAATATCTCCTCCATGAAAGATCAAATCCTATGGGACGCCCTCCCAAGAACATTCCAGGAAGCTGTGACTGTTTGCCGGAGATTGAGGCTTCGATGGTTGTGGATCGATTCGCTTTGCATCATCCAGGACGACGAAATGGACTGGAAGACTGAGGCGGCCAAAATGAAGGACATCTACAGCAACAGCTTCCTAACCATCGCGGCTACCAAATCCACAGGCAGTGGCGGGGGACTCTTCACTTCCGAGCCGCCGCCGCCGCCGTTACCGATATGCCAAGTTTCGCACGGTGGAGGCCTGTACAATGTTTTCGTCCAGGAGTTCCTTAACATACCCCACGAATCATCATGGTCATGGGAAAGACACGGTTCTTATCGATGGCAAGAGATCAAGTATCGCACCAACCCCTCATTTCCACTCGTCACCCGCGGGTGGGCTTTTCAAGAGCGCTTGCTGTCACCAAGAGTTTTGCACTTCGGCATTGCTGAGTTGTTCTACGAGTGTAGAGAATCCTATTGGTGCGAATGCAAAAGGATCTCTCTACCTAAGAAAGCCAGCCTGACACTCAAGGGTATGGATATTTCAGCGGAGGCGGCATGGAGAGATGTATGTCAGCTGTACTCGGAAACGCACCTCACTTTCCCAGCAAAGGATACCCTACCGGCCCTGGCCGGCCTAGCTAGGCGATTCAGTCAGGTGAAAGAGGGAAGATACATCGCTGGTGTATGGGAGACGGAGCTGGGTAACTCGTTGGCATGGTGTGAGAGGAGGTGGCACGGGGATGAGACGAAGGAACTCGCACGAGTCTCTCGAGACACGCGTCTCCCATCGTGGTCCTGGGCCTCAAGCGGGCTGCCGATCTCCTTTCCGGCCAGGCTGACAGAGTTCTGGCCGAAAGTACACGGAGTCGACTATGCCCTGGCGGGGCCTGACCCGTTTGGCGAGATAGAAATGGCACGTCTCGATATCGAAGGTGATGTGATACCCGCTGTCATCAGAAAGTTGAGGATCAGCCAGATCCGCATCATGGATGTCACGATAACTGATTCCGCTTCTGCGAGCGGAATACCTTCTCTCGACCCGCTGCAACCAGGCCCGACTCTCCCGGACAGGAACAATGATACCGACATATCGATTGATGCATGGTGGCAAGAGTCATATGACGATGAACGAGAGTTAGACGTGCTCATTTTTCCGATCGGCGTTCCCAGGTCGGGGCGTGGAGAGCCTCATTGTCTTATACTTATCAAGCGCGGCGACGACGACATTACATACAAGAGGATTGGACGCATTATTATTTACTCGGTAAAGGAATATAAGAAATATATAAGACGAATAAGATTAGCGCTCATTTAGATAAAGTTTATAGCAAGTAATACTTTAATATTTATAAAGCTTCAAATATAAAAACATAAATATTAAGCTTATTTATATATTATTAAACTTTATTAAAAAAACTTATAATATTCGTTATTAATATCGAATATGCTAATATAATATATAAGTTATATATTTACTATATAATTATATTAATATTTCTAAAATATATAATTATAAAATTTTAAATTATAATTAAATAAGGACTCCGAGTATCTATTCTATAAAATACATCGATATCTTTTTAGTAAAAAAAATAATAAACTCGTATTATATAATATTTTAAAGTTTTTTAAAAGGTATTTAGATAAATTTTCTTATTACTTTTATATATTTGAAGATAATATTAATTTTGAAGTTCCTTACTTAATTTATAATTAATTTTAATATAAGTTTGGTAACTAAACGCTAAAGCCCTAAATTTGGGTAGTTGCCCGATTTAGGTAATTGCCTTGTAATTCCTTTTATATAGCCCCCAGGGTTTTAATGTTCCTTTCCAAGCATCACCTTATTTCTCCTAGTGCGTTATTGCAGCCCGATTATAACTGCCTGAACAAATAAGTTATTGACCTTCCACTAGATTGCACATCGGCGGTCCATTTTGGCAGTAAATCTGTCTTGAGATATAAAATTAGTCTTGGTGGCTCAATATGCTTGAGACAAAAAACGTCGAAAACTTTTCTTACCAGGATGGGATGAGACTCGCAGGCTTCTTGAAGAAAGCACCTTCAACCCTCCTCTCTCATGTGCCAGAAGGGAAAGGCTAATTTCTAAAATCTGGCCCTTGCTAGCATACTGCTCTCTGATATGTATTCGTTGCTTGCGCCAATCCATAAGCACTCGCATGGTTTCTTTAAAAGGAGGAACCGTTCCAGGAAGGCCTAAACGAGCTATTCGATTGTTGTATTCGTCTTCCAAAACAGACGATGGACCTGTACTCGGTCTTTCAGAGCCATTAAGATATTTACTCCACTCGTATAATGTCTCGGCAAGCCCTCCAGGTGGAGAAACATCGTCCATGGTTTCGCAAAGGGTCAATAATATTGGATCAACATCGATTAGAGTATTCATGACCAAAACGTATAAAGGACAAACTCTACTACATAAAAGCAAAGAGATCAAATTATTGTTGGAGTTCATGTCGAATGTGTCTTCCTTTGATCGGTCTTCTTGAGCTGCGGAGGGATCACTGAGGATCGAAGCCAACTTTTTGCATCGGTTGCATAACCATGGTGTTCGCTGTTGATCAAAGGGTCTGACATCTGAGTCTATTGGAGATACCGGTAATGGAACCACTTCCTCAGGTCTAGCCTTACTTGACCTAGAGAGGCCTGGAGGACGAGCCTTGCGTTTGGATGATTCTTGCCCCATGATTTAGATGAGAAGAGAGGGCCTTCATCAAGCAAGCCAAAGACTAGATATGTCGAGCTGTTTCACGAAGAAGGCTCCTCGCGGATTCGGTCTGCACAAGTCGGTAGGTAACCTTACGCCACATTTTGCCTTGTTTTCCACGTGCGCGTCATAGGTACAATCAACTCAAAAACTTAACTCAAAAAGAAGCAAAACAGTTGAATTCGTATGTACTTTGAAATTAGAACTCAAAAAGCCAGTGCTAACTTCACTTGCTTCTTCATCACTAGATTGTAGAGTTCTTGAATCGAGGTTCAGGCTATGCGCCTTCTTCACTCGTCGGTGTTTTTGATATGTCGCTCCTTTCCGCGAACCACTTGCTTTCATGCACCTCAACTTCGCCGAGTCACGTGCTTGAACAGCTTGAGTTGTGAGCAAATGCGTGTGCACATGGTGGCTCATGGGAGGCTTGAATGTATTCTATCGAGAGAGGCAGGTGTATACATTCGATTTTGGTGTGCCGTAATTTACAGCCCACAGAGTAGATAACGCCTTGCTATGCACCCCTCAGATCTTCTGTCCTCAAGTCGTCATCTATGGAAGACCAGCTAGCTGTTCAGCGCTGAACATTTTCTCTTCTCGTGATATCGCGCGAGCCCCTCAATCATCATTCTGTGACCCCTCATCCTCCCCATTTCCCCTCGTCTCTTCTTCTTCTCCATCATCTTCCTCGTCATCCTTGCCGTAAGGATATGTCGCAAACATATCCCGTTCAGCTTTCATCTTCTCATCCGGATCCTCAATCCTCATATCTACAAAATCGGTCTGGGCCCTAATCACCTCGTCCTGAGTACCCTGGAACCTATTCCTCTTAATATTGATATTCTTCGTTCTCTGCGGTCGGATTTGGATCTTCTGAAGCACGGGATAATAGTATGCGCCTTTCTGGTGCACTCCATCCGATCCATCATGGACCGCAATACAGACCTCGTCGTCGTACTTATCAGCCGTGTTTCCAGTGATCAAAGCAGATTCGTAGGCACGGATTCGCTTGAAGCGGATACAGCCCTCGCCTGATGCATTCTTCTGAGGATAGAGATCTTCATCATCGTTGTCGGGGTCAAGGACATCGAATTTGCGCTTGAATGTCATGGCTTCGGCAGGTGTTTCTGTGAGGTAGAATTCGTATTCCATAGACCCATCCGGAGCAGGGTAACGGTCTGGATCCCGCTCGTGCAGCTCTCTTGCTTCGGCCTTGGCTTTCTCAACCGTCTCATCTGGCTCCATGGGCTTCAGGATACTGTTCTCCAATCGAATGTCGTACGTCGAGCTAGGTGGAAGAGGATTGGCGAGGAACTTGATGGTGACATAACCGCCAGCATCTGGGAAGGCAGTAAGATCGGGGAGGAGAGGGAAAGAATCGACGAGCTTTAGGTTCTTCTTTGAAGGGTGCTTCATGTATTGGCCGCTCTTGAGGTTTTGCGCCGCAATCACGAAGCTCTTCTCTACTTGACTCTTTATGTATTCAGGAGACTCCTTGTCGAGATCTTCTGGTGCTCTCTTCTTCCGACGCCCTGCGGTATCGGCCAAGGATCTCGAGGTCGTCGTATCGAAGCGTGATTTTGACGTGTAGGATGAGATATATTCTGTTCGTCGCAAGAATGAGACGCCAGAATCCGAGAATTTGGGCTTGCCAAGCGTCGACAGAGGTCGGAGAAGTGCGCGATCATGAGGGTGCACTGGCGGCGGTTGTAATGGTGCTTGTATAGCTGTGTAGAAAATGAGCTCTTGCGCCTGAACAATTTGCGCGACACTTACAACTCTCATCTCCGTCGAAGATACCTGGCATGCCCACAAGATCTAATGGCATACCAAGCTCGGCATCTGCTTCAATATTCAGCGGCTGATCGCGCGCAAGTCTTGATGCGAAGCCAGGTGTGGTGTACTGTCCACTCGCAAGGCCAGTATTCGGGATGTCGAGGAGCTTGGGAGGATTAGGGGGCGGTGGTAAGGCATTGGAATATCGTATTCGAGCTATGTAATCTTGGTGGATCACCCTCTGTTGCGATGAGGAAGCCATTGTAATGCGCCGTGAAACAGAAGTTGGGAGCAGTTGGTGTTGTCGACTGTCCCGTGGAGTTGTGAACCATGATTTTCTGGGGTCTCGCGTTCACTAGCGCAGTTTTTTGACGAGGCTGAGATCTTCCCTTCTTCGCCGGATCTCGACCCGAGCACGAACAGTTAATTCTATGCCATCAATCTTGGCCTTGCAGTCTGACTCCAAGTGGTTCAACGCCCGCTGTTGCCAGAGCAAACTTTGCGCATATGCTCGGCTTCAAAAGAATGCTTGTCAATAAGTGACGGCACTGTCGTTCAGTTTCAACTTTCAGCAGCGAAGAGGCTTACAAGGCGTGCCTTAAGATTGCCTAGTTGGAAAGCAGTGTCAATTCATTCACATGTACTGTTTCCAAGCTATGCTGCAACGTACGCAAACTTCTTCTCGAGGCAAATTCCGTTAGAAGTCCTCGAGAATTACTGCTTCTAGGTGGACAAGGGGCAGGGGAGAGTAATGTGGGCTTTCCTGTGATTGCTCCGATCGGAAATGCACCAATCAGCTTTCAGATAGCTTACTGAGAGGCACTACGTACAAGGCTTCACTCTCTGCCCAGCCTAAGACCCCATATAAAGCTATATAAACCAGCAGCTGCTACATCCTGCTCACATTTCATTATGTTCAGCAGACAGATTACACAAGGTCGTGGCTCCGTTTCTAGTCATGGCTGATTCTTCACCCAAACCAGACCTGGGTAGAGTGGTTGTCATTGGCGGTTCTGGGTTTCTAGGTAGTCACATTGTCGATGCTCTTTATTCATCATGTACGGCTGAGATATATGTTATCAGTCGTTCAGCCACCAAAGCTTCCTATCACCATCCCGACGTAAAGTACATTGACGCCGAGATCAGCAATACGAACGCTGCTGGAGTACCGGACATCCAATCCATTTTCGCAGAGAATAAGATAGACGTGGTCTTCAATACCGCAACTCCCAACCCACTTACGGCCAAGGATCAGCAATTTCAAGATATCAATATAACAGGAACGAAGAATGTCATATTGGCCGCTCAACGCACGGGTGTTAAGGCGTTAGTTTATACATCCAGCATTTCGGTTCTTCTTCCCAGTTTCGCAATTGGTGCTGCGAATGCAGATGAGTCTTGGCCATTGATTTTGGGGAAGGATCAGGAGGATCCATATGCTAGGTCCAAGGTACACTCATCGCCTCCATAGACTTGAAGATGCTAAAACTATACAGGCCGAAGCGGAAAAGCTTGTTCTAGAAGCCAATCAAATCGATGGCCTCCGAACATGCGCTCTGAGACCCGGTGGGATGGTAGGTATCCGGGACAACCTAGTGACGCCGACTATCGGTGGGCTGTACTTCGAAGGAAATCCGAACATACAAATCGGCGATGACACAGCACTCTCAGACTATGGCTCAGTCCTGGATGTGGCACGAACCCACGTCTCCGCTGCCGTCGCCTTGCTCCGAGCTCACGCATCTTCTATCCCGATTCCAGAATCGGAACGCGTTGATGGAGAAGCATTCTGCATCACGGGGGAACATGTCCACTTCTGGACCTTCTCTCGGACATTCTACAAGCACTTTGGAGACAAAGGCGACAAGAAAGTTACGGTGCTCAGTAAGGGTTTCGCGTTGATTCTGGCAAGAGTGATGATGTTCTTTTATGGGCTGGTGGGGAAGCAATCGCCATTGAAGGTCAATGATGTGTACTATATTTGTGCAACGTATACGGCAAACTGTGAGAAGGCGAAGGAAAGGTTGGGTTACGAGATTAGGGAGCCTTTAGATGTTGCGGTTGAGAAGGCTTGTAAGGTATGTATAAGTCCTTGGCATACTTTGAAAATGATTGCTGATGAGCGTAGTGGTACTTGGAGAACAGGAGACCGAAGACTGCGTGAACAGATGCTTTGTACGATATGTTATTAGACTTTTCTCGTTGGTCGATAAAACCGGGATGAACTCCGATGTTCTTAATCTCCGGGCTAGAATACCAAGTTCTAAACAACAAATGTTACATCCGCGACTCCAATTTTCAATAGTCAAGTTTTACATCTCGGACCCTTTACCAAGCCACACTTCCACATTTCTAGCAGCAAAAATTACAACTGTAGCTCGAACCTTCAGAAGCTATAACTTCCTCCTAACCCTTTTGATTCCCCACACATTCAATTCATCACAATCTCAAAACCGGCTTAGTCTCCCCAGAATCCTCGAAGCCTAAACCAAGGACAGCAAATATTTCGCATAAGAACACCTACCTTCTGCACTCACCAATAAAAACAAAATTTTCAGCATAGGAATTTCCTCTCCTTCCCTTCAAGAATATGTCACTAATACCCACCATTGTGGTTTGCTTTCCATCACTTCCTTCCCTAGATTTGAAAATCAAGTATAAACACACCCCTCCCCTCCAAGCCCAAACCCAAGCCCAAACCCAAACTTAGCTAAACCAAAACTAGTAACGATCCTCGCATAGAGAACGGTCGCGATTCCCTTGCCGTCAGCTATTCCTGCTCTCACTCCTTGCTCTATTGCATTCTTTACAAACAACAATAGAATATAAACATGCAGTATTACTAGCCACGGTTCGTCAGTTCCTCGTTGGTTTTCAGGGGTGGGGTATAATGGAGATGTGGAGTTGGAGGTGTGGAGTTGGTGATGGGTGAGGAGTTGATGGGCGGAAAGGGAATTGGCGAGAAAGACGTTTAGAATGGAGAATAGGTAAGTCTTAAAAAAAAAATGGAGGAAGAAATGCTTAAATGAGAAAGATGATGGGGAATGAGGCATGGGTGAAGAAAATATCGGCAGAGAAGATATAGGTGGGAGGGAGGGAAGGACGTTCTAGGGGTAGATTGGAGAAAGAGGGGTAATGGGTAGGTATCAGTGAGGAAGATACAAAGGTTAGAATATGAAAGGAAAGATACTTATAGCTTTAAGTGAGATAACTGTGAGAGGTCGTTAATGAGACTTGTAGTAAACAATAGTTAATTAGGAGTAAAGAAAGTTGTTTGGAAACGTGAAAAGTAGAGATCTGGACAGAAGCCATGCATCTAGATATAGGAATAATGAATGGGCGTTGAAAGAAGGAGCAGAGAAGTATAGACTGAAGACTAAGTGGCAAATAGCAAACACTTGCCACCTTTACAGGAATCTTGTATTTCATATTGGGAATTGCAAATGTCAATGAAGTTTGGCCTTTACTTGAGATTTGAAAAATGTGAGAAACAAGGTTGGATATCGAAGGCTCAAAATAGAGGATAAGGTAGGGATGAGATTGTGTAAACAATGAATCTGAGCGGAAGTCAAATAAAGCGTTCCAGATTCTCACATCGAAGTAGTTAGAGAACATTCAGCTATATTCGCTAACCAAGAAACATTTCGAACTAGCTTCGCACACCGAGTCTTAAGAAGAAGAATATACTGCTTTCTACATCTATACAATATTCATACATCTAGCTTTATCTACATATATACAGATTCTCGAATCTTACAACCCAACTGCCCCTCTGACAATTTGCATCGTCTCCTCAGCACTCTCCCTCGCCTTCACTGCTCCTTTCCTTGCAACTTCATCCAAATACCCTTCCTCTCCCATAACTTCCTCAAAGCGTTCTCTCACACCCTTCAACCCCTCACTCACACTGTCCGCTACCAGTGTCTTAAATGCTCCGAGCCCCATCCCACTATTCTCTAACTCATTCCCTAACTCCTCAGCACTTTTCCCATTAGGATGGAAAGCACTCAGTAAATGAAGGAGATTAGTGACGCCTGGTCGGGAGGTGGGGGAGTAGGAAACGGAATTGGTGCAGTCTGTGAGGGCGGACATGAGTTTCTTTTTTATGGTTGATGGGGGATCCGTGATCAGGATGCGGGAGAGGGGGTTAGATGCCGATTTTGACATTTTGGAGAGTGGGTCTGTGAGGGACATTATGCGTTTCGCGGGAGCTGATGGGTGTGTTAGAGAGTGCTATGAAGGATGTGGTAATTTAAGAGAGGATAGGATAGTAAGCAAAGCAGTGAGGAGATGGGGTTTGTACAGAGTATCGTCTGAGGAGCAACGAGGTGATCCCCTCCATACGTATAATTGAAATTCGTCACGCATTCTCGTGCAAACTCAAGATGTTGACTCTGGTCTTCACCAACAGGAACGTGTGTAGCTCTTCAACACTATCAGCAACATGCCTCCCTTCAAAACTTGAGTAACATACCTATGGACCAGTATATCCGCAGCCTGCAATACAGGATAAGAGAAAAGTCCCAGCTTAAGCTTGGCCTTACTACTCTCATCCAGTGGAGAGGTATTATCTGACAAAGATAGTTTACTCTATTACGATTTAGCCTCGAACATGGAAAAGATGAGGGACACATACCTTCCACTGCGTCATCCGAGACAAATACCCCATACTAGCCGTACAGCTCAGAATCCACATCAACTCCGAATGAGCTTGAACCTATAAATTCTCATCAGCCTCTTTCTCTTCCCATCTTCACTCGTATCCTCCCCTATACCCCCATTCCCCACAAGAAGAATAAAAGCCAACTCACATCGCTCTGAAAAAACAACACACTCCTCTCCGGATCCAATCCCACCGCCAACAACGTCGCCAAACTCTCCCTCTTCCACCTCCTCAACTGCCCCGGGTCCTGCGGGATCGTAATCGCATGCAGATCCACTATCGAATACAACAACCTCGTCTCTCTCTCCGCCTCATTTTGGAGTTTGACCCAGTTTTGGAGAGCGCCTAGGTAGTTTCCTAGATGGGGGATGCCGGTTGGTTGGATGCCGGAGAATATCACGTGTGGACGTGATGGAAGCGTGGACGAGGATGAGGAGTGGGGACGGGATTGAGATGCGGAAAGGGAGAGGGAAATGATAGGCAGGATATGTTGGTAGGATAGGGCTCGGAGTGGATGGGAAAGGAATTGGCGCCGCAGGGGGCTGCAGGAAGGCAGCATCTTGTTTGGTGGTGGAAAGAGAGATGCATGAATCTGGGGTGTGATTTTTTGAGATGCAAGACGCTGACACGTGATGTTTTCTCTATTCAAATCCGAGGTGGGTTGTAAGGTCAAAGAGGAAAGGCAGATCTATGGCAGGATAAAATGAGCTCTATCAAGAGTTTTGATTTTGCTTATGTGCTTTCTACAATGCAATTGTTGCTACTGTTACAATATCCATCATGTACAAAACCAGAACCATTCTGGTGACCGATGTAACTCTTTCACCAATTCTCCAGGTCCTTCTGCGATGGGACAAGAGTTTTTCTTCCAGCCGGCCATGTTCCCTTCGGTCTCTTATCCTGCATCGGCCCACTAGCACCAGAAGCTTTCCTGAAGTTCGCCTTGTTGAGAGCAGAAACCGCCTTCGTAGCCAACTCGCTCTTCTTATTGAAAGCCAAATTGCTCAACGTAGGTTCCAGCACATCCTTCATCTTCTCCATCTGAGCATCCATTTCCTTGCCCACATCTATAATTCATTAGCTTCCATCCCATCAAAACCAAAAGTCGCAAACCAGGAAGAAAATATAGACGTACCCAGTTTACTGAACTCCCAAACATTAGCCTTCATTCCAATCCCATAATAAGCATGTTTCCTCAAAAAAGCCAACCAGATCTCCTGTGTCTCGGCTTCTCCATCCTTAATTTGGATCAATCTCCTGACAGTCCGTCGCTCAAAATTCTCTTGACTCTTCTTATGAATGAAACTTCCTCTCGGAACAGTCCATCTCTCTCTTATCCGGGGCAATGTTACTGGTCCTGAGGCAGGAAGACCCAAGTAATATGCTGCCCGTAGAGCAAAATCTGCAAAGAACTCGAGGTTGCGGATGGAGTAAGAGCGGATCTGGAGATCGCAGGTTGGGACACCGTAGGGAGGTGTTCTTTTCAGAGGGCGCAGGTAGACTGCTTGGACAGAACGTGGGAGTCGAATATCATTTTCTGCAAGGGCGGAGACGTCCGATTCTTGTGTGATTTCCGGCGGGGGAGCGTTGGGACTTGGTTCTCGTTCTATTTTGAGGGCTTGGGATTGTGGTGCTGTTTGCGAGGGGTAGGCGGGATTCGCAGGAGGTCTAGGAGGAGGCCGATTGAGTTCTTCAACAGGAGCAATTGATCCAGGAGAATCAGATGTGGGGTAGGATGAGTACTGTCGAGTGTGCTCTCGAATAGGGAGTGTGGCACGGTGTGAGGCTCGAATGAGATGGGACGATGGTGATTGCTACAATTCATCAGTTTCTAACTTACGCGATTTCGGAGGATTAAGAGAGTATTCACTGTCGTAGAACGCACAATTGCCCTCCAAGGCAATCGCATTGAGGCCGATGTCGCCATTCTTGGTGAGTAGAGAGGTTTTGGGGTGAATTTGGACTGGAGGCCGAAATATTTCTTAGCCGATCCATCATCACCAATCACACATCGCGAGGCTGCGTCTCACTTCAACATCCCGGTCACGTTCAAAGATATCTACAAAATGGCTGACACTATGGATCTTTGCAAAGAGGCAGTAGACTATATCAGATCTATACTTCCTGAAAGTTTTGTTCTTGAGATCGGCATTATTGGGGGTTCTGGATTGTCAGGGCTGGACATGGCACTGGGAGGGGCGAGACTTGAGGTACCATATAAGTAAGATTGAAAAGATCGAATAGATCTAGATCAGCACTCACTAAACACAGAGATATCAAAGGATTCCCTGTCAGCACAGGTATGTTAGTTGGAGCACTTGAATGAGAAAGGACACGACATATCATAGACGACAGATCATCACAAGAATAATCGCGTCAAAAGGGGACGAGGAGTCTTTGGAGAAGAAAGTTATAGGTAGAATGCACAGCGCTGACTCCGCTCTAGTTGATGGACATGCAGGCAAGCTTGTCTTTGGTTATATTGGAATAACAAACACTCCTGCTGTGTTGATGAATGGAAGAGCACAGTAAGTGAAAATACCCTTTACTTGACCCAAGCTAAGAAGCCCAGCTACTATGAGGGTCATGAGCTGTCAAGTGCGACCCTTCCTATCCGAGTCCTTCGTTTGCTGGGAATGAATACACTAATAGGTAGGTGAAATTTCTAGCAAGAGAAATCTCACTCATGACTTACTAGTCACCAATGCGGCTGGGGGTCTCAACCCAGAATATCAAGTCGGAGATATTATCGTTCTCAATGATGTAACTGCTTCTCATCGACTTTGGTGTGCAGCGCTAACCATACAAGCATATCAACCTCCCAGGCTTGGCAGGAATCCATCCGCTGCGAGGGCCAAATCTTGATTTCTTCGGTCCACGATTCCTTGCACTCTCCGATGCCTATGATCTCAAACTCAGACGTGTTGCATATAAGGCTTGGGCAGAAGGGGTTGGAGGCGCCTCGAAGATGGACGAAGGGGTGTATGCTTTCGTGAGCGGACCAACGTACACATCTCGTCCACACACATTGATCACCTGCTGATAGTGTTAGCTATGAAACGAGAGCTGAAAGTCGTATGCTACGAGCCCTTGGCGCTGATATGGTAGGTATGAGTACAGTACCAGAGGTTATCGTAGCTAGGCATAGCAATATTCGTGTCCTTGCTATGAGTTTGATCACCAACGCCGTCGTGGTAGATCCGGGACCTCGAGGCGATGATCCTACATTGGCGGAGACGGGCGAGAGCGAGCTGGACGAAGTATTGGCCGAAGGCAAGGCCACTCACGATGAAGTTCTGGAGAACAGTTCTTTGGTTGCCGAGAAGATCAAGGTTCGCTAGCTATTTTGGCTAATCTAATAGTGCTGAAGACTGACTTGAATAGAAACTGGTCATCAAGATCGTCGAGATGGAGATGTCCGGATAAGGTGATTGCACATATATCGTTGAGCATGGCGTTCTTCGGGGAGCGTATATACGCAGATCAAGTCTTCGAGACTCTGCCGCTCTTACGCATGGCTTTTAGCTTCTTGTAGTGAGCTTTCTTGCCGCTGGTCTTTGCAGCCTGAATTTCATTATATTTTGCCTTGAACCGGCCAGTTGTGACCTCTCCAGCCAGAACTTCCTCGACCAGAGTTCGCTTCCTCTCTTTGTTCGACAGTCTGGCGCTGAAGTACTCTGTAGGTCCTTCGATGATCGTCCCAACTTGCGAAAATTCTGGAATGTGTGGTTTCCCACTCTCCTTCTTATAGTGTCTTTTTGGATCAAGGACGTCTCGCATGCGCAGCAATTGCAAGTCGCGCTTCAGTTCCGGGGTCAAGTTTGTCCGGGGAAGGTTATACCAGTCTGCGCCTGCAGTGGCTTTCTTCTCCTGAGGTCATTCTGTCAGCAGTGTCCAAATAAAGCTTCCAGCAAAGATGATAATATTTTTCTTCTCAGTGTAACTATGATATAAAGGCATCATTTTGTGCAGGGCAGTACCCAAGACGGGACCGCATTCTGCGTCATGTTTGAATTGGGATAATTTTCCTCATTGAAGGATTGTCGAGAACGAAAGGCAAAGATTCCACATACCTGCTCAGCCTTTTTCTTGACGGTTATAGGGTCTTCCACCACACGGAATAAATTGGCCAATTTGCGGTGCTGTTCACTGACGAGATGCGAAGAGTCGATTTGGGGGCCATTTGCCGTAGACTTGATGTAGGATTCGATTTTCTTATCAGATGCAATCCTGGGGATACTGCGTGTCATAGTCAGCAAGATACTTCGGAGCCTTCGGGTCAGATGTTTGGAGGGGCGCAGTACCTGCTAGACAGGGCAGACAGTTCAGATACTTGTGTTTGTTTCTTGCCCTTACCCCTCAGACGTTGCTCCGCATCCTTGAGCAATTGCTGGAGCTGCTCATCGGAAAGACTGTCGTCTGCCATTTTTTTGGCCAGACACGAGTTGTCTGAAAATGTCCAGAAAAAGATTGTCGACTTGAAGCTTTCAGAATTCTCGATACTCGCTAAGCAAAAATATGGCACTGCTGACGTAACTGAGCCTAGCCTAACTTGTACTAGCTCCAATTCCATCCGCATCACCAAAAGTCGGTCAGGTGAAGACAGCCCGGGTCAAGAGACGGGAAGTTGGGAAAGCTGGAGAAGAGATTTTAGATGATGATCGGTTGCATGAAACTGGCCTCAAAGTCCTACAGAGGCGGTCTTCCTATTCGCCGATGTTCTTTGGGCAGAGACTTGGGAGGAAAATAGTCGCAGAAACGGCCTCCTGGTGCGTTCACCCTACATGATACCGGGGCTCCTCGCTCTGGGAGATATTCAGCCTTGCTCGTGGGATGATGGACAACGCACACCCCCATTGCGAAAACAGATCCAAATTCCTGCATGAAAAGCTGCCCAATGTAAACCGCCAGTGACCATATAAACCGTGGCTTGCCCTCCCCCAAATACCCAGAGCCACTCAACACACCAGAACATACAACATACATACACCAAGCGTGCTTCACGACCCCATACTTTCGACCGGAGCCCCCACCAGGTGCACGCAACGAGAGCCATACAGACCTCTAGCAACAGCAGCGCAACGGCGAGTCAGAGGCGCGTACCTTACTACTTACTCCCTGACTCCCTTGTTCTCATATTCGTAGGGCGACCATTCGCATCGGTGCTTGACGCCGAGCGCATAGCAAAGCACCCTCGACCTCGGTGGCACTGATTCGTTAACGTCGCTCGGGGTGCGCCCGCGATCCCAGATCCATCCATCCATCACCGACCGACCTGCTGAGTGCCTGACCTACCTAGGTAGGTTGTGCCCGCCGCCCAACCACAGAACCTCAAACGCTCTTGGTTCCCGACAACGACACGAACGAGAGACGAGAGCTCGAGGGAGCCGGCAACCAATCACGACCCTCGAACCTGGGAGCTGTCAACAAGCTCTCGCGGTGCGACAAACTCTGCTGTTCTCTCATCGTCTTCACGAAGACGTTGCTTGCGGAGAGAGAGCTACCCACGCTACTCGAGATTCGGAAGCTGACGGTCCGGAGAAGAGCCGTGTCTCCGTCATTGTCGAGTGGGAGCTGAATCTCTGAGCCGCAGACTCGAGCAAGCACTTCCAAGCTCGCACGCGCAGACGACCCTTCGCAGCTCTTTGCTAGCCATTGGCATCTTGCAACGCGTGCTTTGATACCCAGAAGGGGAGACGGTGATCGATAGTCAGTGCGCCGAGAAGATCCGTCAGGATGGAGCAGAATCCACCAGGCTCGTCTCACGGGCAGGGACAGCAGCGCCAGCAGCCTGGGTATGATACCTCTCACGGCGGTCATTATGGTACGTTTGCGCTTTCATCAGACTGCACATTGCGACAGACACTCCCTTCGTGATGATCGCGTCCTTGGAATCATTGGCTAATGAGTGCGATTAGGTGCCAGTGCCGCGGTATGTACCTCGAGCGACTCTCCGGCGCATTGTTTACTGACGATCAAATAGCTTGCGGCTCAAGGATTTGCACCTGTCGCAGAGTTCTATACTGGTGCCTGGGCAAATGTATGGATTCCGATTGGCATATATTGGATGGAAAGCTGATGGTTCTGCAGGTCAACCAAGGTCTCCATGGCACCTACAAAGACATTCTAACAACGTACTGGCAACATGTTATCAGCCATCTCGAGTCCGAAACCCACGATTACAAGCTACATCAACTACCTCTTGCACGTATCAAGAAAGTGATGAAGGCGGATCCCGAAGTCAAGATGATTTCCGCCGAAGCACCCATCTTATTTGCTAAGGGTTGTGATATCTTCATTACAGAACTCACCATGCGCGCTTGGATCCACGCCGAAGAGAACAAACGCCGTACACTCCAACGCTCAGATATCGCATCTGCCTTGGCGAAGTCGGACATGTTCGATTTCCTCATCGATATTGTACCCCGCGAAGAAGCTGCTTCCCATGCAAAGAGAGCTACAGGCGCACAAGCCTCAGCGGGTGTTCCCGCCGGCGGTCCTCAACTTCCACCGCAAAGTATTCCTCAGGCTGGTCATCCACAAGGTCACATGCCTCCACCGGATAACTACCTTAGCCATGGTCTAGCACAAGAGCCTGATTACCGTCAACAAGGCAACATGTACGCACCTCAAGTCCAGGCTGGTCCAGCAGCCGGATATGGCGCACCGCCACAAGAGATGTATGGCCAGATGGAAGGTATCTATGGTTATCCTCCCATGCAGCCGCAGCAGGTATGTCTGAACCTTCTAGCTTGCTAAACTCAAGCTAATCTGGTATAGCAAATGTACCACGTCGCACAGCAACGACCACAAGATCCTTCTGTGGGCCAAGATGCCGGACATAGTTATCCACGCCACGACGGTGGAGAAGGTGACGCTGACGCTGAAGGCGAGAGAGATTATGAGGTCGGTTAAGATAGAAGGGAAGAAAGGCGAGACGGCGGATTTCGTACGATTCGGGAATGGAGTTTTGGAGGCAACTAGTACCCCCTGAGTGGCTATTTTCTTGGCTTGGAAGTAATGACCAAAAACCCAGATTGCATTGTATCTTCAACCCCAAACTCTCCCGCCTATATTGTACAAGCGTGATATGTATTAAGCGTGATGAGTAAAGCTTATCTCATACCGAATCTGGATGAGAAATTTCCAAGTCGGTCGCTTCTTGATGGGCTTTGTACCACGGAATGAGTGATTCTGGTTGATGTTAGCATATGACAGGTCTATCAAGGGTAGTATAAATTACTTCTCAAGGATCTTGGGGCCGTTCATTGCATCCACGCGCCCGAACTTCTTGTTTCTGATCGAGATGTCGTAGAACTCATCCGGATTCTCAGTCTGCATTAGTAGAACAGTTTGTTGTAACTCATCTAGATTCTCCTTCAAAATAGGAGCATTGTCAAGAGTGTCGACGAAGTCAGAGAGGTAATTTACATCCTTTGCAAGAGCAGCAATACCATTGGGGTTGATCTTCTTGACTTCTGGTGAAAGAGGAAGTGCAAGGATCATATTTGCGGCGTGAGAAAGGGCGTCGAAGTAGATCAACTCTTTAATTTCTCGAGGAAGCCCAAGAAGAGTGGAGTTCATGATATTGGAGAGATAACGAGTTAGAGTCTGCATGTAATTACTAGGCTCGGTCTCAAGTGTGGGTGCCATCCTATCAGAAAATAATCAGCCGCAATATTGAAACTATAGCTTCATAACTTACCAATCGTATTCTGCGGTCTCTACGAGGTCGTCAATCTTAGAATTGACCAATTCGAAAATACGCTTTTCAGCAGTCTTCTTATTGCTGCGAAAGTCTTCGGTGGCATCTAACACGATTGGTCCTCCAGCTGAGCTTGAAGATCGGGCTGCAATAAGTAACTGTTCTAGTTCTCGGCATGCAATTTCGAAATGCTCCAGATTGATGAGAATTTGGACAATCTGGCCCAAGTATTGAGAGCTTAATCTTTCAACCAACGAACTGCAAACTTTCTCGGAAAGAAGCTGGTCGAGTGACTTGTTCAAGATCAGTGATGGTCTGACTAGTATTGAATTCGAAGCATACCTTTTTCAGAGTCTCGTCAATGACATTCGGGTGCTGGAAATGGTCGTCTGAGAAAAAGTAAAATTGATTGAGAAAGTTCCGAATGTCTATACAACAGAGCGGATACATCTGAGAAAACGGAAGTACGCATGGGAATCTAAGTATGGGTTAGCGACATCATCTCTCTTGTGAAGGTGTCCTGACGTGAGCTCTTCTCTTGATTTGTCTGGCGTGAACCAACTGACGTTGATTACTTTGTCATACTCTTCCATGTTGCTGATAGGCATAGGCATGTAGTCGTCGGTCGAGACAATCTGAAAATAGATCAGTATCGATCATCACCTCGAACATTGATTGCGTACCTCTTGAAAATCCTCGCTGAATCTCTTCTTGAGCAACTCAGCATATTTGTCAAAGAGTTTAAGTAAGAAGTTATCCAATGTAGTAACAGAATAACCCCAGCCCTCGATTCGGTGTCAGCATGAGCAGAAGTGACTGGGTCGAGCCTTTACTTACGTCCATAGTTTGAATGAACAGCGCAATGACACCCTTGATCTTAAGCAGAACTTCTGCATTATCAATCGTGTCCAAGGCCTTAGTTATTAGCGCAATTGCAGTCTGACACATAGAGTCCCAAAGCTCATCCACATCAACAGGAGACCGCAGATTGTGAGCCCTGCGCATCGTTGCCTTCTCGATAATAGCAAATCCAGCAATGCCTTCAAGCAAACTGCTCAAACTATTCTCGTCATCGTCGACCAAACTGACAGAAGACGGGAGCAGCAATTCTTTCTGCCGTCTTCGAGTGGAAGCGTACTCTGACCGAAACTTGTCGCTTTGGCCCAACGCTTCGTGGATATGTAGACACTCGAATAGTGGTGTGAAATCAACCTGTAGCTCCTCATTGTCCAGCACATCAAATTCCTCGCTCTCGTCAAATACAAGCTCAATAGCAGAATTAAGTTTAAAGTTCCGGAGATATGCATTTGATTCCATACGCTCTTTCTGCCTCGTTCGCCGAAGTTCAGTGTGGTAAAATGCAACCTCCCCCAGGAATTGAGATGTCTCCCTGATTCGGTACAGCCAAGTATTTAGATCCGACATGACAGCTTCCGAAATGGCCTTCTGGGACGAAGGGATAGACTTTTGTATCATGTCTGCCAGCTTATGCTGAGTAGCATATTTGTTTTGAATCGTAGGAATCAAATGCTCGTTCTGAAGATCATCTAGCGCCTTCAAGGCAGCATAGTATTTCTTCTTCCTAATCAGCTCATGAGCCTGATTAACTGCGTGTAGTATCTTGAGAGATTCTTTCAGAGCTTCTGAAGCTTCAGCGATGTTCTGCCGGATAGCTTTCGTGTCGACCAAAGCTTCCTTCTGCGCCGCCAACTTCTCCGTGCTTGCTTGTATCGACTGATTGAGCTTCAAGATCTCCGATGTTAGGGCCACGGTCCCTTCCCGCACTTTCTGCAGCTGATTGACTGACTGTAGAAACTCATCGTGTTTGGTCAGGCCAATCCGTTCGATGTCAGCCTCGCGTTCATTTGCATAGAGGGACAGGCTCTGCATGAGCCCTGGCGTTCGATTGGAGTTCGTAGCATCTTTCAGGGCCGGTATCAGCTGATCGAGGTAGTCGGAATCAGAGGACGATGTGATGATCTATGGCCGCTATCAGAAACTCGTAGGATGTGGACTGGAAGTGCAAAGGTACCTGCTGAACTGCAACCCGATAATCGTCATATTGGGGCGCTTTGCGCGACATGATGAGCTGCACAGAAGATATTTCCAGGTACGAGAGCTTCAGAGCATGAGATTAGCCTCGAGAGCTAGGAGCGATTGTAGAAGTCGTCGAATGGATGTCTCGATTTCGTGCCTGGGAATACTTCGGGAGCCTTGCTGCACCTGTAACCTTGCCGCGACAGCGGATACTCTAGACTCAATCCAGCTTGCAGAGCCGACCCTCATCAAGCTAAAGGTGACGCGACCTTAATCGATCTCCCACGTCTATATTATTCCATAATCTATAATGAACAAACCTCGAAATCGCGTCGCAAGAACTGACAAACGGTTCTCTTCAGCTGCTAGGTCTCGGGAATTGCGGTTTACGTTTAGTCGTCACTGCTTCAAGTCGGGAAACAGTATTAGACTTTGAGCGTACCCTTCTCCTCCCAGACATGCGGCTGACTTTTGACTTGGGACAGGACTCCAGCGATATCTCTCTCTGCTACTTGGCCAAAAATCACAAGTCATAAAAGTACTATCTCGAGCTTGGAGCGGACGTTGGTAGTGAGCCAGAAGATGAGTGATAAAGGGAGCGTTGGAAAGTGTGTCTACTTAGAAGCAGAGTATATTGGGTTGAGGGTCATCACATCTTCAAGCTGGGGAATGCTTGATAACCAGCCGTCATTACTACATCACAAAGCTTGGTTTTCTCACGCAGATGTTGCAATAACTAAGTCTAAGGAGCTAGTGGCCACAAGAAGACCCCATGCACCTGTGGAAAGACCTCTCAGATGGCTACAATTTATATATTATACAAATTTTCATGCTTGATTGTATGCATCACAAAGAAGTTTTGCGACTGCTGATTGTTGTGATGTTGTGGAAGACTTTCTGGGTTATGCCTTTTTTCCTACATAATAATTCTTTCAACTATTCCAATACCGAGAGAAGAGTTGACAATTTGTTGCAATGCACGAAATCTTTGATGTGCTATTGCAACTTCAATCTCAACCCCTCGGATATGCTCTTGAAGGCCCTAGCCACGAAAATTCTGTAGGAAACATTGAGCCTCAAAATCTCAGCCATGTTTCGCTTTGAAACTGGCACCTGGTGGCCACCCGCCAATTCCTCTTTGATTTGCACTTCAATGATATTGCACGGACTATAACTTCTTCCCTTCGAACAAGCCCCAGAAGATCTTGCTTTGTCAAAGTTATAATGTAAGATCCCCAATACCATTTATTTACTGTCATTATCTTCAAGCTATTAGAGCAGATTCTAATTGCTTCTACAAATGCTGTTGTTACCTTGTCCTACAAGATAGAATCCTCTTTCTGCTCAAGCTGAACTATTCTCGGCTGATTTATATGCTCTTTTGAAGCTTTGAGTTTCCCAACTACTTCCTTTTCAATTGGGTAATTCTTTATTATAGGTCAGTCATTGCAGTTTTTCTCACCGCATTTGTTTTGCTTTATGAAATCTAAAAATAATCCTTCTATTTCTTGATTGTCAAGACGTTACAGAGATGCTTATTAGTTAATCAGATAGCTTTGGCAGCCTGGCGATAACAGTAAGGAGCTGCCACTAGAGCTCACAAAGCCTTGGCGGCTCAATTTGCCGAAGTGTCGCCGAAAATAGGGGGCTGGTTAAAGTCTAACAAATTACCAAAGTCACTTCTCATTTCCACACAAAGCAAAGATACTTAAACCAGAACTTAAAACTGATCCTCATCCAAGAGTGTTCTGCTTTATGATCCAACAGCTCGTAGAAGACATTGCTTTCAATATGTAATTTCGTTTCTCATTTTGCAAGTAACATTTCTGCATTCATGCCCAAGTCCCATTAGCAAACAACGCTATTGTCTGTACAAGTGAGCATTCTTATAGTTGCTATAATCTACGTCCAAGAAGACGTACTTACAGTTGCAATAATGTACGTCCAAGGAAATGTACTTATAGTAGCTATAATCTACATCTAATGGGACGTGCTTATAGTTGCAATAATGTGCGTTCAAGGAAATGTACTTATTATTGCTATAATGTATGTTTAAGGAAACATACTTACTACTATTCTAATGTACGTCTAATGAAATGTACTTATCATTGCTTTAATGTACGTTTTATAGAAATGTGTATATCGTTATTATAATGTACATTTTATGGAAATGTGTATATTATTACTATAATGTATATTAATAACAATTAATAATGCATAATTATCTCCTGTCTAAAAGGGACAGAAGTTAGTATATGCATTTACAAAGCATTATAAAGTGAGTGTCACGATTAATGACCGTGGGCACAGGGACCCTTCTTGCTGTCTACTTAGCTTGTTATATATATAGTAGAATAAGCTATTAGAGATCAACTCTAACATTGTGCCTTTTGGCCAGTTGGCTCAATGAGTAAATGCTTATTCCACTTGTTCGTCACAGTGAGCGTGATAACGTTATAATAATAATAATGCAAATGCCTTCCTAGTTAAGAGTATCACGTGCATTCACTCCTGGTTCTGCTATGCAAGAATGCAAGTTTCTAACCTTTTTTCTAAATGAGAAAGATTATTGTTCGTCCAAGTGAATGCACTTAGAACCTTAATAATGTACGACATTAACTAAAATTGAAATATTATCTTTTGGGCACATGGGCCTAAAGTGAACAATTCTAGTGAAAGCTACAAAGCGAGGTCACGTTTTTCAATCGTCTAGCACCCGGCTAAACAGGGGCTAAGAAGTGAACGACGCGAGTGGATAACATTACCTAGTGAATGTCGTGTGCTCAGGTATTAATGTCAAGGTTTGCATTATCTGGCATTTCGTTAAAAAAGGGGTAGAAAGTGAATAACTTTAGTTAATAACAATTTCGAGCCAAAGCTGCAAAGCGAGATCACGTTTTTAAATCGTTTAGCACCCGCCTAAAAAGGGGACAAAGAGTGAATAACTATAGTCGGCAATTAGTTCTTGTAAAAGCTGCAAAGTTAGGTCACGTTTTTCCGTCGTTTAGCACCCATTTCAAAAGGGGGACGAGCAGTGAACGACTTTAATCGATAACAGTTTCTAATGAAAGCTGCGAGGCCTAGTCACGTTTTTATGTCGCCTAGCACCCGCCTAAAAAGGGGATAAGAAGTGAATGAATGTGGTTAATGATCATTTCTAGTGAGAGCTGCGAAGCGAGGTCACGTTTTTGCATCGCCTAGCACCCGCCTAGAAAGGGGGACAAAAAGTGAACGACTTTAATCGATAACAATTCATACGTAAGTAATGAAAGCTGCGGAGCCTGATCACGTTTTTACGTCGCCTAGCACCCGCCTAAAAAGGGGGCCAAGAAGTGAACGACTCTGGTAGTCAACTCTGGCCATTTTTTGGTGTAAGGTTGCGTGGTGATGACGCGAGTGCCTTCCCAGCGAGGAACATCAAAATCAGTACCTGCCCCGCGGAGCTAAGATGCACGATACTTAACCCACCCTCGCCCATCCATCTTCCCAAAAAATTCCCTCCACACGCAACAACAACCTTTCTTGACCAGCCTCTCTTTGGACACCACCTTAGTCTTTCCACTTCTCCCTTTAACATCAAGCTTTCACACAAACGCAACAGATACACTGTCACATCTGCACACGTCCTCTCAGCGTCCTGCTCGTCTTGATTCCAGCTTGGTTTCTTGGAGTGAGCTTGCCGACGTGTGATTACCTCATCCCCTTCTACGTTCTACTTTCTTTGTTTGCCTCGCGGCTTTTACACCGTTCATACTCAAGTCCCACTTCTCTTTTATCAAGTCTCACCTCAGTGATCTTGATCTCGAGCAGTACTTCCTCGGTCACCCACTCACTTCATCCGAGTCATTCATCTACCACTTCCATCTACTCGGTCGTGTAAAGATGTTGCCATTCAACTTTACACCACAGGTCCAGCGCGAGGGCGGTGCGCGTACCAAGAAGGTGTCTCACAAGGCCGACTCTCCAGGCTCAGATCATGTAAGTGACAGCTCATCTTCAGTGCCCAAAGCTAAGTAGCTCTTCACAGTCTGAGCGTGGCCATGCGCACCATTCGGCGAACGCAATGCTGACCTCCCCTTACTCCTATGCGGAGTCCCACGTTACACAAGATACCAGCTTGATGTTCTCACCTGACTACAAGCCTGGCGCTGGACCTCATGTTGCTCATTCATCCAACGCTGTCAATAATAAGCGTGTTGAAGGTGGCAATGATCCTTTCTCCGCTACTCCACGTGCAAGTCTAAACGCTGCTGCCTCAGCCTTCGAGCCTAGCATGAACACCAAGCGTGTCGCTCTTGAGACAGCCAAGCCAGCTTCAGCAGGAGAAAAATTTGGTGCCAACTATCTGGAGAACGTCATCGCTGCTAATCAGCCCTTGCGCGGATATCAGCTCACCCGCTCGGGTACCTTCACTCGTACATCCTCGGCATCTCGCGTTGTGAAGATTGATTGTAACACCCAAGGTGCTAGTATCTCCTCTATCTTGAACTACTTGAGCGTAAGTTATTACTCGCGATTGCCCAACATCTACATGTAGTGACTTAGCTGACGCGTCTATCAGCTTATGAACCAGCGCCTCCAAGGCAGTCAAACTTTCAACTCCATTGGCGAGAAGATTCTCTATATTCGCCACAGCCATGTTGCTGATTCGACTGCGGTGTATGCAATGCTAGCTAGTGCCCCCGAACTTGGCAAGGTCTCATACCATAGTACAAAGGCTATGAGCGAAGTAAGTATTTCTTGGTACCGGCGTTATGGATGACTACTGATGATGCCACAGATTTTTCCACACTTGGCAGGCAAGGTCTCTGATTATGAGGGACAACTCGTCCTTCAAGTCAAGTACCCTGGAAATGCCAAGGGTGCTATTGGAAAGCATGCATTTGAAGCCGAGGTCCGTGAGCTCTTAAAGCAATATGGTTCCATCTGCGCCTTTGAGACCATGCCAGTCCCTGGTGATGAGCAGATGTGTATGTTGGCCGAATTTCATGACGTGGATCGTGTTGCTCGTGCTGTTGCTCGACTTGATGGTATTACCATTGAGGTAAGAAACCCCCTTTGGCCCGTAATTGACCATGTACTGACACAAACCAGGGAGAAAAGTTAGCAGTTCGAACTTATTGGCCTGATGTCAAGAAGGACCCTTACGTCTACCCCCCTGCTTTCAGCACCTTGGATGCAATCTCACATGGTATGACTCAGATGTCGGTTCGTGATGATACTCTTGATGGTCGTACTTCCGCTCTGGGAAACCCAGGTATTGCTGATTCTTATAATACCTCTCAATCATACGGTGGTGGCCAGAACCAATTTGGTTATCCACAACAGGCTATGGCTATGGCCATGGCTTATGCTCAGCCGGTACTTGGTGTTGCCCATGCTCCTAACGCCGCCACCATGGTGCCGGTTAACCCTCAGTTGTTCATGGTTGCACCCTTCGGTGCTCCACAGTATGGTGTACAACACACTGGTGGCTTCGCTTACGAACTAGATCATCACCATCCTGCTAACGGCCCCTACCACCATGGTCGAAATCATGGCCACCACCGGTCTCATGGTAATCAACGTGCTCTAATGAGCTCCAACGACCGCGAGCTTCGAGACCACAAGAAACCTGAAAATATCGTTGCGACCGAGCGCATTCAGCTGGGCATGGACGTTCGTACTACCGTAAGTCCTCGCATCTTTACTTCCTTGATGCTGCTAACCAAGAATCAGGTCATGTTGAGGAACATCCCCAATAAGATGGATCAGTCCACCCTGAAGAAAATCGTTGACGAGACTTCGTTTGGCAAATATGACTTTATGTACTTGCGAATCGACTTCTCCAACAACTGCAAGTATGTATTTCCAAGTCTCGATTACATGATCTTGTCTAACTCATCTCAGTGTTGGGTACGCCTTCATCAACTTTCTCGATGTAAGATCCTTTCTGGATTTATCTGCAATAATCTAATCTTCGCAGCCGCTGGATATCATCTCCTTTGTTCAAGCTAGGGCCGGACGTCGTTGGTAAGTGTTTCGCACCCTCAAACACAGGTTGATTTTACTGACATTTTCAGGGAATGTTTCCGATCAGACAAGGTGGCGGAGATTTCGTATGCTAGTAAGTTAACAGTGCTATCTTTTGAGTTCATTTGCTGATCCATCTGTAGCCATCCAGGGTCGAGACTGCCTAGTTCAGAAGTTTCGTAACTCTTCCGTGATGCTGGAGAAGGAGGACTGCCGACCTAAAGTAAGTGTTTCTCAATGCAATGTCCCAACTACCTCATCCCAATCAATTATAGTTATACTATACTCAAGGTCACCCTCTCGTTGGTCTTGAGGAGGTATTCCCAGAGAGTGATAATGCCAGCAAGCTCAAGCGCTCCTGCGAGAACGCTGAGCACGTCGGTAAGTTCAGCATTCTTACGACAAGTTCCTCAAACTCACGATGTCTAGGCCTCTTCGCACCAGCTCATGGCCAACTCCATAGGTATGAACAACGAAACCGCCAATCTCAGTGGGACCGTGGCACTACTATGGCCTCTCGTGACAGAGTCCAGCTTCATCGCCCATACTACCATGATGGGTACAAGGAGCAACATTATGGTGGTGACTACTGTTAGTAGCTTGTAAATTCGATAGAAAACACATTCTGACTTCTTTATAGACTACTGAGCGGCTTCGACACTGAGCCTTCTCGTTATCTTTGAATTATCGGTCCGTTACTGATGTGGTTGAGTTCCGACGCCATTCAGTGAAGTTTTGATTCTGCGGCCCTTGGACTCGGAGGTTTTAATAGAGTTGGGGGGGAACACGGTTGGGGGGAACACGGTCTCGGTTACGTTTTACATACCCTATTTTGCTTGCTCGTTTTGCTTGCGACTTTGGGTGATCATTTGATGGTGGAGACTTTGCATGACGAAATTGGGAGGCTATTTCAAGGTTGCTGCGCTGGCTTTTTCGTAGAGATAGATCGATGCTTTCCTTTCGAGAACGCTGATATTCTCTGCAATACCAATGATTTGCAACCCTCATCCCAAAATCCCTGCGTCGAGACGTGACTTTTGTAACTTTCGAAGATTTTAGAAAATTCTTTTCCTTTGTCGAATCTAGTAAAATTGCGGCAAATCTTGCTACTTCTTTCGCCGGAAGGACTTCATTGATAGAGAAAACTCTACTTCTCAACGCTAAGAGTACAAGATGCTAATTTATACTTAGGCTGCAAAGATCAAGATCACAAACGCGGTAGTAACAATGTGAAATCTCATCGAAATATTCTCATTAATATGTTTTCAAGGCCTACTTGGATCTGTTCCGTCTCTGCCTTTGTGTGTGGCTTGGTGTATTCAAATACAAATATGATATGCTACGCTATCCTGTCCTGTGCTTCCTAACCATTATGTCTTTCTCTCATGGATCTCGTCGAAACTCATAGAAACACCAAACGCCGCGCTGAATGCTGAGCAAGAAGAGAATTAAAAAAAATTGCAGGAATTGGATATCCAATGCCTGTATACCTCCCAGCGTCAAACTCCGACCCTCCGAATGCGAACCTCGAGGTCGTGAGCCGTCATATATTCTAGCCCATTCCGTGGTACATCCCGAGACCCTTGAGCCTAGTCATACCTGACCAAGGAAAAAGGAACAGAAGTTCACAAATCGTCAGGTAAAGCAGGGAGTGGTTTTCTCGCGATACTGAAGCTCTGCCGTTTGTGGCGTTTGGGTGTTGGAGAGGATTGTGAATGAGGGTTTGAATTTGTTTCAGGCGAGGATAGTGGCTCGGCTGGAAGAGATATGAATTTGGTTTGTGGTTGTGTCTGAAATGAGGAGGGCGTCGTGTGCCTATTGCCGTTGCCATTGTTCAATGGGACCGCGATCCCTATATCATTTGTGTTGGCGAGAGAGCGCGACGGTTCGGGAGGTGGTGAAGGTAGTTTCGAAGGCGTTGCCTGTGAGAGGTCAAGATTCGAGGTCGGTTGCGAATGCTGTTCGGGGCTGGTCGTGGAGACTGGTTCGTTGTGGAACTCTAGTTGGGGAATTGGCTGTGGCTTAGAACTGGAAGAGAACGGAAGTTCTGGCGCGTCATCTTCTGCTCCGCTAGCTGGAGGGCTAGCTTGTTGATGAACAACGGCCTTAGGCTTCTTAGGTGTCTTTGCCGGCGACAGTGGTGAAATATCTGGGGCTGTGATAACGATCTCTCCGGGCACTTGAGGGACCGAATCTGCAGACATCCTAACCTTGTTCGAAGAAGAAGAAGAAGACTTTGCATATTCTGGCAACTCGGCATCTTCGACCGGCAGTGCTGGCAGTTCAGCTTCGTTCCTGACGAAAACATCATCAACTCCCGAGGGTGGTGTTATTGCCGTCTCGTCTGTCTGTGAATACCCTGACATCGGCGTTGGAGGGCCATCATCTTCTCTGCTCCGCGACCTGCTACCGACCATATCATCACTTCTTTGCCTCCTATGTTCAACTTCCAACCAAGGCCGTCCTGTCCTGATATAGTCGGTCCTCCTATACTCTGGGCTCTGAGGTGGGCTTTCGATGGGACTTTCCATGCCCAGACCAGACAGGAATCTCATTCTACTATGCATGTTCGAGTATTCGAGGGGCCCACCACCAGAGACATGAGTAAAGATCACCAGACCAAGACATAGGAGCACTAGAACGGATTGCACAATTGACATTCGTTTCTGGAAAATGACTTCATCTGCCAAGATATTGAGTCGAGAGCTGATAGCCAGTATCTCCCTTCGAGACTCTTCTCTCTGTGACTCGAGCGAGATAACAGTACTTTGCCATATCTCGTCATATTGCTGTCTGAACCGTCGCAGCTCATCGAGAACTGTGCTATTTAGTGTATCCAAGAATGTGTTTGTTTTTTGGAGTTGTTTCTTCTCTACTTTTGTGAACGCTTCTCGAAGGATCCGGGACTGCTCTTCGATATACTTTAGGGAGAGGGTGGAGTTTGATTCGAGGAAATTGAGGCGGCGGGACACGGCTTTGAAGAATGATTCTTGAATGGTAGGGAGGGATGAAGAGGCGGAGGAAGTACTGGTTGTTTTATTTTTTGGCGTCGTGGTTACATTGTGGGACTTGCTAGCAGAAGTATTCGCTGATGACACGGTCGTTTCAGGGGAGCTGCTGCTATTTGATGACACAGAAATAGGAGTAGGTGACTCCTTGACCGCACTGCTCGAGGAGACAATCGTTTCCACCTTTGAAGAAATCGGCGTGGAAGTGGGAGGATTCGAATTGGTACGCTCTGATATAGGAGTCAAGCTTGGACTTGACGTATGGCTGGATGAAGTTGTGCTAGTGAGGTTTGCTGTGGCTGTTGATTCAACAACGATTAACTCCTCAAAGGGAGCTTCTCCGGGAAGACAGACATCTTCGAGCCAATTTGGGCCTGTCAACTCTAAGAAGTTGAATTTGACCCAAGGTGTAGTCATTGAAGCTTCATCTTTCTTCATACTCTCAGACCCATTAAGAGCAGGTTCGACTGGCTGTGCAGCTTTGAGCAGCTCTTCGGCAGCGGCCTTCAGCTTTTCTTCCTCCTGAACGACGACTGCCACAGCATCCGGTACAAAAGCTTCTTCTTCATCACTCTCGCCCTCATCATCCTCGTTATTAGCCTCCGTCTCTTTCCAGCTCTCTAGCATACGTGTCCCATGAACTCTGACCAGCGATAAGGGGCAATAGTACTCGTTGCCGTAATGACTCAAGAATTCTATCCTGATATATCTGGCCCAGATCTGAGGGTTCTCGATTAAGAATGCTTGTATCTCTCTCGAGTTTCGAGCTTCGTATGTTCCAACGTCCTTCCACTTATCTATCTTGACCGGGTATCGATCACTGACGCTGACTCGAAAGGTCCGGATCTGGCTGGAAAAGAATTCGTAGTTGGCAAGGACAACAGTATCTATCCAAATGTCTTCCTATACGCTCATTAACGCAAGCACATTTGCCCAAAAGGGATAGCACGTACCGAGAGTTCGATAATAATAAACTTGTTCTCAGCAGAGCACTCAGATAGCATATAAGAATCCTTGTTCTCAATCAAAACAGCTTTCGAATTTTTGGCCCCAGGATGTGTCTTCAGAATCGTAGCTCCAGCATCAAAACTGGCATACGAGAATCGCTCCTTACACGTCTTCCCAGCATCTTTACTCCTGTATTGATCTTTCTTCCTTCCACCACCATCTGCCTCCTGAGATTCCTGTCCTGCTTCAGCTTCTCCAGCATCAACAGTCTGACCGGTCTCGTCTCCTTTCCCACCACTTCTGAAAGAGCTGAAGTCCAGATCAATCTCTCCTTCATCTCCCAATGAATCGAGGTTATTCTGGAAACTCTCACTCTCCCTCTTCTTCCCTTCTCCAGACTTCTTGTTCCCAATGTTCGCATTTGCTTGGCCAGCTTTCTCGAGTGTTTGCTTCTTCCAATCTTCGAAAGACAGGAACGAAGCTTCTCCCAGCTCACCACTCTCAAGATCCGTAGCAGACGCTTCTGCTGTTTCTGGAACCGTGGAAGAAGGGTTTGAACTCGCCGTCGAATCCGCAGAAGTCGTAGAGAAACTCGAGGCGTTTAACCCTCCATCCATTCCCTCCGACACCGCCACGACACTTCCCATCCCCGTCCCATTAAACCCATTCCACTCCTTCCTCAAACACTGCTGTGGCAAAGAATCCGTAATATAATTAATCGTCCTAGCCTCGCACGTTCCCGTACTCTGCACAGCAGTCGTTATCGGTGTTGATATCGTGCTTACACTGCTTCCTTCTACCAACCCTCTCTCAGAACAGACCAGCAGCACCAGTGCCGCGGCGGCGAAACTGCGAGTTGGGAAGAGCATGGTGGCTGCATCCTGCTCACATTCGAGCTAGCTTAGGAGGAAGAGGTATATCTATCTTTGTTTGAGGTTCTCTGGAGCTAGACGGGACATTTGGGGGGTGGGAGGAAAGGCTAATTCCGGGATCTCGTTCTGGACAAGCTGGCGGGAACGGTGAGCAGTGAGCGCAGGATTGGACAATTCGAAGCGATGATGAGAAGCTGCATGAACCATGCAGGGAGAGCAAGTATAGAAGGGAAGTTATTGGTTATTCTGTTATGCAAGAGGTGTGGCGAAGGTGGCTATTTTCCTTGCTTTGCGTGACGGTGATGGGAACTTTTTTGGGGGAGGGAGGTTTGGTTTGGTTTGGTTTGGAAGTGTTGCTGATCCTTGTGTTCGGTGGAATTACAGGCGGCTGTACAGGGGCGTCCTCAGACGACATCCATAGATAGACCCTTCTTCACAGCAAAGATTTTTCAAAATCTTACAGATTGTCTATCTGCTTTTGTTTTGCACTCGATGCTCCTAGAAAATATTTTACCATCCTCTGCCCTGCATCTTGTCTTTCGCATCCATAGTGCTAACGTTCAGTCCAACCATAGCTTCTCCCAGATCCTCACTCACAGCAGCCAGTACCTTCGGATCATTGTAGTGTGTCACTGCCTGGACAATAGCCTTTGCTCTCTTGCTCGCATCTCCGGATTTGAAGATTCCTGAGCCCACGAAGACACCGTCGCAACCCAACTGCATCATCATTGCTGCGTCAGCAGGTGTAGCTACACCTCCAGCAGCAAAGTTGACTACAGGTAATCTGCCAAGCTTGGCAGTCTCCTTGAGCAGATCAAATGGTGCTTGAATCTCCTTCGCCAGGACTCTCAGCTCCGCATCAGTCATACCAGCTGCTCTTGCAATCTCAGCGTTGACTGTGCGCATGTGTCGTACCGCCTCAATAACGTCTCCAGTTCCTGCTTCACCTTTTGTGCGGATCATAGCGGCACCTTCAGAGATGCGGCGGAGGGCTTCACCTAAGTTTCTACATCCGCAAACGAAGGGAACCGAGAAGGAGTGTTTCTCGACGTGGTGGGCATGGTCGGCGGGAGTGAGGACTTCGGATTCATCGATATAGTCTACGCCAATGGCTTCAAGAATCTGTTTAGAGGAAGCGTAAGCAGAACCCTTCCGAATTTCTTTTAGGTCACAGAAGATATGATAGAGAAAAGAAGAGAAGGGCAAGTACCTGGCATTCAACAAAATGTCCAATTCTGGCTTTTGCCATCACAGGAATGGTGACTGTTGCCATAATCTCCTTGATCATCTTCGGGTCACTCATTCTTGCCACCCCACCTTGAACACGGATATCAGCCGGTACTCTCTCCAAAGCCATGACTGCGCATGCTCCTGCTTCTTCTGCTATTCTTGCCTATTGATAAATGAGTTAGGTCCGTTCTTTTCCTAAACATTGAGGAGTGAGGTAAGCAAAGAAAGAGAGGAATACCTGCTCAGCATTTACAACATCCATAATAACTCCACCCTTCAACATACGAGCCAAACCAGTCTTGACCGTGAAGTCTTTGCTGTTGCTGCTACCGTTGGCTTGGCCATTGGTGCTGCTGGTAGGAAGTTCGGTGGCCATTCTTGCGTGGTCGTTGATCATTACTTTCCGTCGAGTTGAGTCTTTTGTTTAGTCTCTAAAGTCACAAACTTTAAGTTAGATAGCCGGCAAGCGGAGAGGATATCTTCAAAGAATAGAATTTAAATCTTGAATGCAAAAGTGTTATGACTCTTTACCCAAAGTCAGGTCACCAACACCAAACCCAAACCATACAAATGCTCCAAGTAATTTTTTACTCGAGCAACCAGTCCCCTCTATCCGCGGGGCCGAATCGGAGGTGCTGTCGATTGGCGCTCTTTAGCATGATCTATCATCGCCTATCCTTGCACTACGCCCTTCTGGAATCCCTCATCCCACCTTGTCTAGGGGATCATGATTAATGGAGAGAATTGAAATCCCTGGTGATCGGGGTTTCGTTCATAACACCAATAATTCTCGTAACGGCCTTCCGCGTTCGGCCTTGCACATGTATCCTTTTTTTCAAACGGCGAAAAAAAGGAAAGAAAGCATTACCCCTCTATGCAATGCGGGAGAAATTGGGGGCAAAGGCCGCAGCAAGCCGAGTGTGGCACAGAATCCCTGGGGAATTACCGATATCGATCTTTTGAGGTGTGAGGGTCGGTCATCGGGGTTTGAGGACATAGTGATGTCAGTACCAAGCCTAAACGAGGGATGCTGGGGAGCTTGAATTGATTGTGCGAGCAGATGCTCAAGCTGTCACCACGTGCTTTGATGATCCTAATCCATTTGAATGCCGTTTTTGAGCCTCAATTGTACCTGCATTTCTATCATATTTCTCTTGCTACCGTATTCTGGCTCGAAACGGATAAACAAGTAGAATTGTTAAAGTCCGATTCGAACAAGTACGATGGCATCTCTCCTCTTCCGACCCCTCCTTAGACCTCAAACTCTGGGCCTTGGTTTGGGACTTTCTCTTGCGACATATCACACGCTGTACCATCAGAGGGTTATTCGTCTCGATGCTTCTCCTTCCTCATCGTCCACATTATCTGGAGAGGGTTACAGAAGGAATGCAGATGTGCCAGTGATGAGAAATGGAGGACTGAACAAGAGGGCAGTCAGGCAGATTAGTAGTGGAAGTATTATTGGTATTTGACCTTGAAAGCTAGAGAAGAGCAGCGCTAATTAGACATAGGGCTGTGTGCTGGATTAGTAGTCAGTACATTTTCGAAGCCGTTGGCCATCGTGCTTGGGCTGTTGATTGTCGGCGTGCAAGTACGTTTCGAGAATAAAAAGATACTTGGAGAACGTTCAGCTGCTGACAAGATCCCACAGTATGCATCCTCACAATTTGGTATCAATTTGATACCCTACAACCGCCTCCAACGATACGTCACGAGCATCGACCTCCGCTCCGCTGTCCAAGACAACGTCGCATTCAAAATCTCTTTCGGCACAACCTTCGCATTAACGGCTTTCATGCAATTCTAGGCCCCAGGTTTCCTATATCATTACAATCCAGTCGTGTCGTGTAGGTAGATACCAGAATTAAAGCAACGCTTCCTTCCATGCCATGCTCGCCATGCTATGCAGAAACCGCCTCCCCCAAGTTACGGATTCAGAAAGGTGTCGTCTCACGCTCCAACCACTTCATTGCCACAGAATCCGGTTCGAAGAAATCTTTCGTCTTGGCGTGGATATCAGCGTGGTATTCGTTCAGCCAATGTTTCTCCCTTCTAGTTAAAAGGCTCTCGTCAATCAACTTCCGGCAGTATGGGACCATTGTGACGTGTTCGAAGCCAAGATATGGCTTGTCGCCAAACTTGTGCTTAGTCTCTGCTTCCTTCACCATAATAATATTCTCAATACGAATCCCAAAATTACCGTCCTCGTAATAACCCGGCTCGTTTGAGATTACATTCCCGGGCGCCAGAGGGACCTCGGAGTATTGTATCCTGGTGCCTATGCCGATAGGACCTTCATGAACGTTAAGATATGAACCGACTCCGTGGCCTGTACCATGTCTATAGTCTAGTCCTTCTTCCTGTCGACCTGTGAGCAGAGTACAGCGTTATCAGGAAATCTACTTACCCATAGAAATTGTCTTGCCAATGTATCCAGCGCGAAACCTGTTGTCCCTTTCGGGAATATAGCAACATCAAGGGCAATATTCCCCTTCAGTACTAAGGTATAAGCTTTCTTCTCCAACTCAGTTGGCTCACCGAAGTGGAGTGTCCTAGTCGTGTCGGTAGTTCCATCGTAGTATTGAGCCCCAGAATCACACAGATAAACTGCATTAGGGTCAATCACCGAGCAATTGCCTCTTTCTGGCATGTAATGGATGACGGCAGCGTTAGCTCCTGTTGATGAGATCGTGGGAAAAGACAATCCCACAAAGTGCTTCTGCTTTGACCGCAGCTCTTCCAGCTTGTCAGCAGCAGCAACCTCATCAATCGTTGCTTTTTCGATCACAAGTTGGTGTTCTAGCCAAGCAAAATACTCGATCAGAGCGGATCCATCCCGAATATGACATGCTCTCATTCCTTCCATCTCTGTCTCATTCTTGACGGCTTTTGAATCCCCAACAGGACTTCGAATTTCCTCGACTTTTGAATCTCCACCCAATGCTCTTTTCAGGGCCCAGGAGGTTTTGGTCGACACAAGGAATTTCTTGATCTTTGCTTCGGGAGCTTCTTCTCCATCAGCAGGCTCCAGTGATTGGGCTAGTACCTGAGAATCTTCGAAGATCTTCTCGTAGGGCCGGATGGACACACCATTGTCTGTCAGATATGTCTCACAATCACCATCCAGCTTGGAAGCATTGATGTACAGCGTAGCCGTTGTAGGAGTAACGCTAGCATAAGAGAAGAATACAGGGTTGTATGGAATATCGTTTCCTCGGAGGTTGAAAAGCCACGCAATCTCGTCAAGCATAGAAACGATGAATCCTGAACTCTTTTTCTTGTCTAGTTCTTTTCGAAGCTCTTCAAGTTTGGCCTTAACATCCTTCCCGGCAAACTGGACTGGCAGCATCTTGGCCGGCTCACTTGGATTTGAAGGGCGGTCCTGTCCCCATATCGCGTCGACAAGATTGTCCTCAATAGGTACTAGATCTTGGCCGCCCTTCTTCTTGATCTTCTCCGAGAGCTTTCGAGCTTCTGGTGCTGAGATGACTGTGGGGTCAACACCCACGAGTTTACCACCTTCAGATTGATCTGCAGACCACTCTTGCCAAGTCGGAACATCTTGAAGACCTTGCTTTAGCAACAGCCAGTTTGCGTCGAGTTGCTTCGTAGCTTGGTTGAAGTATCGACCATCAGTCGCCAAAGCGGCTTTCTCATGTGTAATGACAGCACATCCCGCAGAGCCGGTGAAACCTGTTATGTATTCCCTCCTTGCATCGCACGGCGCGATATATTCAGACGAGTGGCTGTCTTCAGACGGGACGACTAAGTAGTGTATTAGGGACTGATTTGAATGCGGACGTCGTTCACTCACATACTGTAGATGTCAACCTTATGTTGTTTCATGAGCTCCCTCAGCCTAGCAAGGCGGTCTGTTGTATCAACCTTCTCCATATCTGAATCTATCATGGCATCAGTACCCCGCTAGTTGTCTCGAACTTTCTTGACGTGCCTTTATTGAATGCGTACGTCGAGTAGGAATTGTATCGAATGTATATGCGAATGTTCTGAGATTTGTATTGTGTAAGAATAGAGGGCCTTATCCCGCTGAAAGCTTTTTCAAGCGCCCGAAAGTATCGCATTGGTTCATTCAGGAATTCCCCCACGAGCACACAAGGCTGGATTCAGATGCGGAGTAAGGGTGGTGGTGCTCTGACAGGGGATTGGCTAGAAACCTTTTGTCGATAGTCAGAGGAACATCGTAACTGGAATAAAAGAAATGAAACTTACTGAGTAGCTCAGGAATGCTATGCAACGAGAGCAATGAGGAAGGAGAGGAGTGGGCACGAGGGAACCCGATAAGGCTTGAAGCCTGAGGCAGAAGCCGGTTACTGGCATAGCTTGAAGCCTGACAACAAACTTTACTACTGGCAAAAAAGATATTCAAAATAAATCTGTGTTCTCAAAACGGAAATTCTATCTGCCGAAATGGCCTGTCCTTGGACTCTTATATGATGAACTTCTCCGATGTTGAGCTTGAAATACATGTGCGCGCATCTGCCTCACCTGACCAGCAACGATGGAGAACGATGACAGTGGCGCCTTGCCTACATCTCTTGAAGAGGTAGAAGCTGTAAGTCATTCCATATAGCCTTGTCAGTGTTCGTGTCAAATGAATTATGAATCTCGAACGAAAGTTGGGAGATCCAGCGAGTACTCATTCCTTTGCTACAAACCCAACCCAAACCCATGTCTTAGGCACTTATTTCATTGTCAGTATACTGATCAGAGAATAGCTTATTCTTCAACTTTATCGGCCCGGGTCTCCCCAAAAGATAGCAAAGACTCAAGAAACATTGCAGAAATTGCAACGTTCGCCTCAAGGGTGGCACCTTGCCAACGGTTTGATGGTGCATCAAAATGAGCAAGTTCGGTTTTTCGCGGCTCTAACCTTCATCGTCAAACTCAATACAGATGCGTATGTTTATCATCAGTAATTTAGATCATCTGCTAACTAGTATTCCAGGAGATCGTTAAGTGAAGATGATGCACAAGCGTTACTTCAGACTCTGATCACATGGCTCATCCAATGTATGATCGGCTCTGAAGGAGCTCTCGTTGTCCGAAAGCTATGCTCTACTCTTGTGGTATACTTTATTCAATTCTCAACATCATGGGCAGATTGCGTCAAGCATATCATGTATTGTATGTGTGCCAATGAAGCTATTCCCTACGACCAACTCTCAGCCGCCCCAGAAACACCAGTCTTAGTCCAGAGCATCTCCAACGAGAGGGCTATGGCCGTCTTTTGGTTCGCAGCTACTCTTGTAGATGAAGTTGGGAAGATGGATTCAAACAACATGAAACAGTTCAGTCGCTCCTTCATTGGCCAGATCCATTGTTTGTACTGACATTTCTCTCAGACACAAGTTTCATCGTTTAGTAAAACCAAACGTCGAAGAGATTGCCCCTTTGATCTCTCGATACATATCAGATAATACTGCTGATGTGAAAGTAAGACAAGAGGCTTTGAAATGCTTTCAGGTATGCGCGCCACTTCTTGACATCATGATCTAGGCGCCCGAACAATAACTAACGTCTCAGTCTTGCGTATCTTATTCACATCGCGCTTTCATCGACGATGAGATAGTTCTTGAGCCACTACGAAAACTGGCAAGACCTGCTCTGGAAGAGTGTCTTGGCAACGACGATCTTTACGAGATCACGGTCGAGATCTTTTCAGACGTCCTTGCAAACTATTCAAAGTTCCTTCATGATGAAGACTTCAATCTTTTGAGGCAAATACTCAATAGCCCATGGGCTCAAAGTCGATATCAACAGTTGGTAAAAGGAGATTTTGAGTTCGATTCTCTACAATTTGGAATGTTCATGATTGCGTTCGGTGATGCCACCGTCCAGGATCTGACTCGAAACAGCGGAGCTGAAGCTCAATCTCAATATCTTTCTGCTCTTTGCGGCCTTCTTGCCGCTGAAGGATATGCTGTTCAGGAAGATAAGATCTACATACCAGCTCTCGAATTCTGGAATACTTTTGTAGAGACCATGGTCGATGAGATCTATTCTGTTGAGAATGAACACCCTCCGTGGTTCAAATCAGCTCAAGATCACGTAATGCGTGTCATCTCCAACTGCTGGCGAAAGAGTCAGTTCCCGTCCGGAAGTATATACAATTCCTGGGATTCTGTGGACCGGACAGGATTTAAGGATGCTCGCCGAGACTTTTCAGACCTCCTTCAGCAATTTTACCTAACTACAGGTATAAGCCTCCTGCGCATTTTCGTCTCGTTGATTCAAGCATCTACAACCACCAAGAACTGGGCTGAGATAGAAGCCTCAACATACTGCTTGTCGTGGTTCGCAGATTGCATAGCGGATAACGCGCAGCAGGACGAGCTCTTAGAACAAATATTCACGCCAGCATTCGTTGCTCTGTTTGTGGATCCGCACAAGGAGGTGCCAACAAGAGCAATGAAAGGCTTCTTAGATCTTGTCAGTGTCTATGCTGACTACTTCGGGCGCAGGCACTCGCAATTGCCAAGCGTGTTGAACATTGTCTTCGAAGCGACGAGTGCCACTGCCTTAGCCAAGACGGCCTCCAAATCTATCACAAAACTTTGTTCCGATTGTCGGGAAATTCTTAAGCCCGAGCTGAGTGCTTTCCTTCAGCACTATAACAATATTGCTTCTAACTACGCGCTCGACTCTACCGTCAAGGAAGCTGTCATGGAGGGTATTGCTTCTATCGTACAAGCACTGGAGAGCGAAGAGGCAAAACTAACTCCTCTCGATACCCTACTCAACTATGTAGAGGCAGACGTCGAGCGTTGTCTGAATTTAGTCTCCTCACCACAACCCGCGTCAACTCACATAGTCACAGGAGCTGATGGCAGTCGGAAAGAACTTACAGCTTTGGATTTCGGTATCCTGGCTTTGAAATGCCTTGTAGGCATCGCGAAAGGTGTTCAGGTTCCTGATGATAGACCAGTAGATCTTGATGCGAAGAAGACCGTATCCCCATTCTGGACTAAAGGGCCAGGATCACATATACAACAGAGGATATACGGCATAATATCCAGAGTCTTTGATGTCTTGGGAATGAGTGGCGATATCGTTGACGAAATATGCAGGGTTTGGCGCTCCGGATTCAGAGAGATGGAGCCAGGTCCATTCGTGATGGCTCCTGAGGTGTCGGCACAGTTTCTAATGAAAGCTAATCTACAAACGCCACGTCTAGTTCGAGTAATCGATACGAGTTGTTCCCTTATTGCTTCAAACAAATGGGGTGCTGGTCTTGAGCAAGTACTCGAAACCTTGCTAGTCTGGCTTGCTCAATTACTCCAAGCACTAAGAGGTAAGTCTGTGTAGTGGCTTCCTTGTGGCTATCACTAAATTAGTTCAGAGCCCAGCAACGATCCTGAAATTGCACAAGCTGGTATCGAGTTCCTGCAAAGACTGATCGGCAAATTCCCAAAGATGCTTCTGAATCATCAACCCGTAGCCTCATTAGAATTCCTGTTCATGTTCGCACTTGGTGCTCTTGGCGGAACCGATCCTCTACCAAAAGCTGCTGCAGCTGAATTCTGGGTAAATAACCTCTAGAGTTAGAGATTTCAATAGCGTACTAACTTCCTTAGGCAACACTCATCGGCCTTTCAGACCAGCCACCGGACATCCAAGCACAGCTCGATGGTGCCATACAAGCAATAGGACCACATCTCGCACAAAAACTCATCTTCAACTTCGGTGGCCATGCTGCTCGCAGCGAGCTTGACAAGCTTTGTGATCCTCTAAAGAAGCTTGTCGTGCGCCAAGCGAACTCCAAAGCTTGGTTCGAAGCCGCTTTACTTGACCCAAGCTTCCCGAGCGACAAGATCGAGGTTAGGGACAAGGAAATTTTCCTACAGAAGATAATGTAGTATGTCCCCTACCATTCCGATTGTAGACTGGTGCTAACTTCGCAGCTTGCGTGGCGCAAGAGGAACAAATCAAGTCGTCCGCGAGTTTTGGCTGTTGTGCCGAGGGTCAAATTTCGCATATGCATCTTAAGACTTGTGATGGATCCACGATACCCACGTTTGATGGTAAAGAATGAATGGATAGACGAGGTATCATGTCGAGTATTGATGAGATAAGAAATGAAATATCTTTGTAAGACTTCATCTTGTGCCTTTTTACTCTATGTGCAGCCTTCCTCTTTTACCAAAAACCACCGCGAATCATATTCAATCATAACCTAACGGAATCCTAATAGCAGGCGAGCGCCTCAAAGCTCCTAGCATTCTGCAGCTTCTAATCCGAAATATATGAGGGCTATAATTCCCATTTTGCAATTTCTTCATTCTGCAAATTTGTTCGATTTTGAGTGCTAACTTTTTCTTCTCTTCATTCATACCACAAAAACAGTGGAAGTTTACAACCCTGAATCCTCCATCCTAGACTCAAGCTTAGAATTACGAGCCTAAAAAGACCTAGCTAAGATGGGCATTCTACTTCCTCAAATGTATAGAGAATGACCAGGAGGATGACAACTGTACCTTGGCATGAAACTAGGTAAATCTAGATATTGATTGATCTTGTTCTTAGTCATTTTCGAAGAAAAGGTAAACGAACGAAGTGTCTAGGCTCAATTTTCGCATCTAAGAACTGAAGTTCCGAAGTAGCAGGTGATAACAAGACGATGGTCTCTCGATCGACATTCACAACAGCTACCTATGTTCTGCGATTTCAGAAGCTGGAGCATTTCCAAGAGTGAAGTAGGTTACTTTAAAGGGTGATGGTGGTTCTTGTGAAATTTGGAGAAGTGGGCGGAATAAACACAGATTATAGTATCTCAAGCCCCGTTGCCTTCAGCTCGTTCACTTCATTCATATCTGCGATTTCAACTTGGGCTGCCATTAACTAATTAGTCCGTTCTAACCCTATACTGAGAGACAAGGAACCAAGTGTTCTGAGTTACTGGTACGGCACTGTAGTCGTTTTAATAAGCTCCGACAATTTACTCTTCATTAAGTAAAGTTCAATATTAACTAGGAGGCTTTTCAAGAATACCCTGAGCATTCCCTCCCGGACCTGTATATAGACTTTGCTGACTATATAGCTTCGCAATTCATAGATTTGGAATCATGTCGGACTATCGTACTATCCAAAAACACCATTAAAGTCTAACATAATTCTAGCACTTCTCTGCGTGCAAGGCCTATACGGCCATCTTCTTCTCAAAAAAATCATTTACGAATGCTTGCAACATGCACTTTCCACATAACTAGAAGAAGGCAATGATTTAATTTTTTTCTATCATCATACAACCATATAGTCATTAAGCATCCTCAGTCGTCCAAGTCAAGCCTTCAGCTCGCAAGAGCAGTGCGGTGCTGCAGATAGTCCTTTCGGAACGGGTTGACATCGATTTCAGGGCCACGATTAAGTGGAGTCCATTTGGGCTCTTCCTTGAATAGCCTCATAGCGACAATGTACTACTTTAAGTCAGACAATAGCCCCACGATACAATTGAATACACTCACGTTCTTGTCGTCTGTTGTGAATCGGTGGTAGATACCAGCTGGCAGAATCTGACCTTCAATCAGTATTCTTCCTTTACACTTTCAAAGTGAACCTACGATTAGATCATCTTTTTCTAGAAAGATCCTAACCCATTCATCGCCCTCACTTCTCACATCGAAGAATCCGGATCCATCTCTAATATATCTGATCTCTTCATCTTCATGTATGTGCTCATTGAAGAACATCTTGACCTTCTCCTCGTAAACATCTCCCATCTTCTCTGGCGAAACGGTGATCACGTCTCTGTTTTTGTAGCTCCTATCGCTAGCTAGCTGATCGACATCTTGCTCGTTGTTGATATTGTAGTAGAGAACGCCGAGTTTCGAGAGGTAGTCTGCAGAGACTGCTCGTCCAGAGTCGTGAGGAAGGCGTTGGTCGCCCTGGCGCATGTCAGCTATTGAGCTCTTGCTTATTGATGTTCTGACTTGCATACCGCTTCGTTGTCAAACCAGTATGCCTTCATCTTGGCAGCTTATTCTTATCGTTCACTTCAGGAAGGAAAAGAGAATTCGCTCTTCAAATACTGTCAGGAGAAAGGCGAAGACAGAGCGTAGACGCCGAAGTGGTTTGGTCCTGCGTTGTAAGATTTTGGAGCGGCCGCCGAAAGCTTTCCATTTTCCCTCCCAGCGCCCCTCCATTTCATCATCGCACCTGATTCGAAACGCAAACAACCCCGCTATTCGCTGACTCAGGAAGAACGTGGCCCATGTGAATGGTGCAATCCAGCATAACTTTTACGAGCTACGAATCTTTCCTTCCTTTCTTTCGCTCATTTTCGAGACTTCCGCCAGTCAAAGCCACGATCGATGGCTTCCAACCCTGGCATACACGTGAAGTGCACCGTTTCTAGCATCTCGGGAACAGGTACCATATCGCGGTCGCCACGGTGGAGATGTTATTCATCACCAAGCGGTGAAGATATTTTGTTTGCAATTCGCGGATCTTGAGAACCCAGCCACTAGAGATGCAAGTGCATTAATCTTGTGGTATCGGATGCGCAGCACATCTGTTCGCATATACCTTATCATAATGCATTTCTAGATATCACCGAGAGACGGCAGATATCGCTAAATTCCCATATCCTGCCCTACTGGAGATATGCCGTTGTTCAACGGACCTGATTGTGGAAAGGAGGTCTCAGGTAGCCTCTTTTCGGTTGTTCCGGAAGCTTGTTGATCATTGGCTGAAGCCTAAAGAAGCACATGCTCATGCAAGATACATGTGGCCATGTATCATATGTTTGGACCCCACGCAAGCCCGGTCAAGCCACCAGGCACTGCTGTGGGATACGCTTCGGCTCCACAAACGGATCCTAATGCTGGAGACGCTTATGAGGCTGATGGCTGACAACAACCGCCCAGGACCTTGGCACCTCCTGGCCCAATTATGTATGCATTTAAAACTCGGGCATCTCCTTCCAGTTCTTGGCTCTGGGTGTGGCTACGCTACAACGGTCAATCTCAAAGTATCAACGTCTTGGCTTCAATTTTTGAGGAGCTGGAGACTCTATTGTGAGGTCAACTTTGCGATTGCTTTCAAGACATTGGCTGGCCAGGCTTCATGCACGCCGAATGTGCTACTCGAGGACAAGTATGCATGGTTTCAGTATAAAGTTTACTGAGATGTCCACATATTATTGCTCATATTCACCAGTTCAGTAAGATACTTTGACTAAGACAATTTCCACTGCCTTTCTTCTTGCCCGCAGACACAAAGCATCGTTTTTACAGACCACCTATAAGGTCATCAATAGTCGTCGAGTCCAGCAAACAATTATCTCAACAATATCTTCTCACTGGTCTCCTTCCGTTTTCCCAGCTTTTGCCCTAGACAAGCATTACCTTCAAGACCATGTCTACCACAACATTGACCACCAGATGGAGCACCAGCTCCTCCCGCACACACAGATATAGCAAATCCGGCATTGGTGGTGCAGGAAACTACCGCAAATCTTCCGATATCCTGCCATCACCAGCGCTCCCCGCCATCACGGCCCGAACCATCGGCACATTCTCCACCAGCATTGGCGGCGCGGGCAACTATCGGGATCTTCAAGAACGACCCATTGTTTCCTCATCTTCAAAGGCTGGGAGAGAAGAAGCCCAACGACGGGCTGCAGCGAAGAACTGGTATCATGGGATTGGAGGAGCTGGAAATACGACTGGCATCAAGGATAAGAAGGCGAGCAGTGCGGGTTTTGACTTCGGATTGGGCGGAGGGAGTAATGCAGATAAGATGAGGGATGGATTGCTTGGTGTCTTTTGGAGAGCGAGCGGGGCGGAGCTTGTTCCGGAATCTTCAATTGAGTCGTTGTCTTTGAAGGATTAGTAGGGCAATAATTGTGGGGCTGGAGTTGGAGTTTCGTTTTAAGGATTTGGGGGAGCAATAATACCCTTAGGCTTAGAAGAGTTTGAATTTCATCGGGCTTTCGTTCTCATGGCTTGTCACGCTCGACTTAGACATTCAGTGCTTGCCAATTTCAATGCTCGACTGCGCTTCTCGCTTTCACCCTAGCACAGGAATCCTATTTCAACAAGTCCAGTATTGTATATTACATTGTATATTCCATACTTGTGAGCATCAGTAAGTACTCGGAGCAGCCCTACTTAGCATGCTTTCACTACAGGATAGCCGAGTTACTCCCATCACCTACGAAGCATAAAAAGCCATCCCTAACAACATCACCTCTACTTTCTTTTGACAACGCCTGCATTCCCTTTTCTTGAACTAGACCCCCTCCTCTTCTCGCTAAGCTCTCGCTTACCCACAGCATTCATTAATCGAAACCCCATAAACAATAGCTCAAAAAAACAGGTACAAAAGATAAAAATAAAAAAGATGATGCAACCGCCGTGAATCGAACACGAACCTCCACCTAACTCAGGAGAGTGGAAGGGTGGAATCCTAACCACTGAGATGTTGTTAGTCCAAACTCTTTCTTGTTGTGTGGAATAATGCTTACTTGGACCACGGAAGCTTTGAGGCCATGATTGGCTATTGTGGAGGCAAAATTGGTTAATCAACCTTATAGCGCAATTCGAAAGGTTGGCGGTGAACTTGGGAGTGGGATGGAAGCGCCTGTGGCTATTGGCTGGGAGTTCGTTGTGGGTACGAGAATGAGATAGGGTGGGGGCCGTAAAAGTGGGGTAAGGGCATTATCGTGATGATTTGGAAACTTTACCTACTGTGGTATTTTGATACTGTTATGGTAACATGTCACATCGGATAGTGGGCACTGTATGAAGATATATTTTTGAGATTTCTTCTGTCTAAAGCACTATTTTATGGGAGACAAATAAGCCTTGTTGTACTTCTGAGTATGCCTACCTACAATAGGCTTGCCATGGCGGGCTTTCTATGGGCCTCAGAGTTTATACCACTTGCCATTATAAGATGAGCAGACTTTTGCCCATCATCCAGACTTCGTGGTATGAAAGTAGACTGTTTTCCCCGAAGACTTCTCGTACCGCAGCCCATACCGCAGCCCAGCGACTAGTCTTCGTAGGCTGGTCTGTCAACGCAAGGACTCTGCCTTAGCCTTTCACTTCAACTTCTGAAGTGGTAGACCTCAAGTCTCTGCTATCCAAGGATAGTCCTCAGTCCCAATCATCATCGTCCTCGTCCTCCTCTTTCCTGGCCTTTTTCACTCCCCACTTCACACCGCCAGCGTCTTCTGTGGCTTTGGCTCTCTGTATAACTCCTGAGCTTAATAGCCTTGCCTCCAAGTCCTGTGTCGTGAATGTGTCCGGTGTATAGCCTAGACCCTCGAAACCCACAACCCTATCAACGCTCTTCCCATCAACAAAAGCCAGCACGCACGGCAGAACCTGGACTTTTAACTTCGTGACGAGGAACGGCGCGTTCTCCACATTCATTTTTAAGAACCGTGTATCGAAGTGCTTCTGAGCCAGACTCTAGAACAAAATCAGATCTGCAAGGTATCAGAAATGCAATTCATACCTCCAAATGCCCATCCATGACTCCACATCTTGCAAAATCGTCTTTTGCAAAATGTACCACAGCATATTTGACCTCGGTCGTCAAGTCCATCAACGCCTTCTCCTCTTTGATCTCCGTGTAATTCCCGAATCCCTGATTCTTCTGCGATTTCGCTCTCGTAAACTCTGAGTGCAGCTGCTGAATTCGTTGTTCTCTGAAGGCATCTAGAGCAGGAGAGTCTTCGAGGGAAGCAATGAGAGCATCTTCATCGTCCGAATTGCCTGTATCAAGGACCCTCGCTACATGCGAATCTATGTTTGCCATAACTCTTGGGAGTGTGAAGAGTACTGCTCGAACGGTTGGCTAGAACGCGTGAAAAGTACTATAGCAATTTCGTGATGCAGGTTCAACGCGACGCCCACCCTAGTCCTAATTAGGCCGCATGTATAGACCCCTTCTAGCAACGTATTTCATGAATAGGGGACAGTTTCTTTTTTGACTAAATACGATCTGCTTTTGTTCCTATTCTGACTTATGTTTCTTTAATTTTTATTGAGCGTTCTCACTGTCACGGAGCCTGAATTTTGTCAAAGGCGGTCTTGCCTCAGATCCCTGCACCCTTCTAAAATTAACCCGCTAAGAATTTAGGAGGAGAGGCCAAATTCCCATCAAGAACTACAGCATTTACCCCCTTCGACCCTGAACGACATCTCAAACTCTTCGCCATTCCCGCTGCTCGACCGATGCTGCGATAATAACGTCCTATTCTTCTGCGACCGCCTGCGACTTCGAATTCGGCAGAAAACCCCCGAACCCCTTTTGTGACACTTGCGCGTCAACCTCAACTTGTCCGTACCGTTGTGACAAAACCCCCGAACCTCAGCAACAATGAACGATAAGAAGAATGAAGATTATACCATCAAGATGCCAGAAGTTGAAATGCGCAATTTCAATGGACGGTCATCGCCTTCACAACGGGAGCCTTTCCTGGCCAGATCGAATTCTGGCCCTTCAAGGTCGGGGCCTCCCAAAGTACTCTCCAGCATCACAAACAGCCCCCCGATCTCGATTCTAGCATACTGTTTAGCTTCGATATCTATGACAATTACCAACAAGTACTGTGTGTCTGGGCCTAACTGGAATTTGAATTTCTTTTACCTTGCTATTCAAGTAGGCCTTTAAGCTTCCGAGACTTGCAGCAGGCTGACCATATATAGTCTCTTGTCTGCATCATTGCTATCATGCTTTGCAAGCAACTTGGTTTGATCACAAGTCTAGCACCTTTCGATACAAAAAAGGCGAAACAATGTAGGATAAAAATACCTCAGACGAGTGGTAGAAGCTAATTAAGTTTATAGGGTTCCCCATCTCTCTCCTCCTCGTTGGTATGATTTATACCAGTACCAAGGCTCTTCAGTTCTTGTCTGTTCCCGTCTACACAATTTTCAAAAACTTGACCACAATTGTCATTGCATACGGAGAGGTTTTGTGGTTCGGAGGAAGCGTCTCTGCAACTGCTCTCTTCTCTTTCGGGCTTATGGTTCTAAGCTCTGTGGTTGCCGCCTGGGCAGACATTCAGAATGCTTTGTACGGAACTGCAGCAGCGGCTGGTTCCGATGCTGCTGTGGCCCTGTCTAGTTTGAATGCTGGTTATGCTTGGATGGGAATGAACGTTTTCTGCACAGCAGCATACGTCCTGTCCATGCGCAAGGTTATCAAGAAGATGAACTTCAAGGATTGGGATAGTGAGTTCTAAACACCGGTAAACTCCGATACTTGCTAACGTCTTCGCAGCCATGTTTTACAACAATCTCCTAACTATCCCAGTCCTCTTCCTCTGCTCTCTAGTCGTGGAAAATTGGTCATCTGAAAACATTCAGAAGAACTTCCCAATAGAGTCCAGGAACAGCCTTCTCGTTGGTTTCATCTACTCGGGTCTCGCAACCATCTTCATCTCGTACTGCTCAGCCTGGTGTATTCGTGTTACCTCCTCCACCACCTACTCCATGGTTGGAGCGCTGAACAAGCTCCCTATCGCAGTCAGCGGTCTCATTTTCTTCGCAGCACCAGTCACCTTCGGAAGTGTTTCGGCCATTATCATCGGTTTCATCAGTGGTATCGTTTATACTTGGGCTAAGGTCAGACAGAGCCAAATGAACAAGATGACTCTGCCAACCCAACAACCAGTCATGAGCGCCAGTTCGCAAAGCAACAAAGATGCATCGAGTTAATAAACGATTCTGCATACGAAGCTATTTAGCAGCTTCCAGCATCCTCAGCGAGGTCCTACCTAATACCGGCAACAGCTTCGTTGAGGCTCCGTGGATATTTCTTGTGTATTATACTTTTACTTTGTTCTTCACGTTTTAGAATTCGGGATGCAAGGATTATAAACATGGGCGTACATCTGCCTGGACTATTTGCGGCTCGAAAAGCAAGCTTGTGATGAGGGTGGTGATGAGGTCGTTTCTTGAATGCTTTTGAGTCGAGTCATGGCGCAAATATTGTAGGGATTATTAGCATGCTGAGGCGGCAGAACTACGAATAATGGAATCTAGACACCTGACTTTCTCCGTGTCCCTTCTATTTACAAGTATCTAAGTCTAATGCTCTATCCCCTTTCGAAACTGATTTTCATAATTTGCTATCCTTCCCCTTCGCTCCTACAATTGTCTTCGTTAAGGTTCCTCTTGCAATAATTTTCCCTTCACACTTCACTTCCCCCTCACAAAAAGCAATACTCTTTCCTTTTCTCACTACCCTCCCTTCAACTTCATACGAGTTTCCTTCCCCAGGCACGGAATTCAAGATCTGAAAACTTGAAGCGATAGTTGCAGCTGATTGTCCATCAGACAGGGTAGGAATAAGAGCTAAGAAGCACGCGGAGTCGATTATCAGGGATGAGATGCCGCCGTGAACGGTATTGGAGGGTGTGAGGTGTATAGAGGTTGTTTTAAAGTTCAGAATAGCTGTTGGAGACGGAGTATTGGCTTGAGATATGAGTTTGAGGCCAAGAGTTTGATGAATGGGAACGTTTAGGACGTCTTGTGTGAGCTTCTTCGCGTAGGATGGCGGATCCGAAGAGTTTGTAAGTGTCATGTTTGCTGGTGGTGTTAAATATGGTGGATAGGGCTTGAAGAATAGGTGAGATTGTGCCATCTTCATCCAGACATTATTATAGTATTTGGTCTCAGAATTGCGAATTATGAGATAGACATCGAAGTTGTGGTTGGGACTTTCGTGAACCTCGGCTGATCCAATGACGTTGCTTGGCGCGTCTTCAAAAAATGTCGTGTCTGTTTCAAAAATTAAGAACATTTGAGTTGGACTTGCGCTTCCACAACTACTTAATAAGAGCCTCTCAAGTCCCGACTTTCTTCAACTCATGGATTGGCGATAGCCTACATTTTCTTTCCTTAATATCAAAATGTCTGCAGTGGCTTCTTTCTCCAAGCCCGAATCCTCGTACGATTTCCACCCCTCCTCTCCAACCCAGCTAACTCCCTCAGTCTCTCCTTCACCCAAGGCCTCCTCCTTGGCCAGCTCTCCGTCGTAATCCTCATCGGCGCCTTCATCAAATTCTTCATCTTCGGCGACCCTCCCACCCCAGATGTGACAGCCGCCCTACGAGCTACAGAACGCCGCTCGCGAACCCTCGCACACAAACGCTCTCTCCTCTCCCTCCGCACATCTGCCCCTCGACACCCCTCGCTCTCCAAAAAGCGCTCCAGCGTCTTAAGAGCTCCGCCGCAGCTCACTACGAATACGATTTTAAGCAAGACATATTACAATGTTGACAGTCATCAGCCAGAGAGCTTAGACTGGTTTAACGTCCTTATAGCGCAGACAATTGCACAATTTCGCAGCGATGCACAGCATGACGATGCGATTCTCACTTCTCTTACGAAGGCGTTGAATGGGACATCACGGCCGGATTTCTTGGATGAGATTAAGGTTACGGAATTAAGTCTGGGAGAGGATTTCCCGATATTCAGTAATTGCAGAGTTATTCCTGTGGATGAGGATGGCATGAGTGCTGCTGGGAGAGGAGAGGGACCTGGGGGTGTGCCCAGGGAACATGGCAGGTTGCAGGCACGGATGGATGTTGATCTTAGTGATTTTATCACGTTGGCTTTGGAGACGAAGCTCCTGCTCAATTATCCGAAGCCTTTGGTTGCGGTGCTGCCGGTTGCGCTGGCGGTCAGTGTTGTGAGGTTCAGTGGGACGTTGTCGATTAGTTTTATACCAGGGAGTCCGTTGAATGCTACAATGTTGGCGTTTAGCTTTTTGGATGATTACAGGTTGGATCTTTCGGTTAGGAGCTTGGTGGGAAGTAGATCCAGGTTGCAGGATGTGCCGAAGATTGCTCAGTTAGTCGAGGCGAGGTTGCATACTTGGTTTGATGAGAGGGCTGTTGAGCCACGGTTTCAGCAGATTGAGTTACCTTCTTTGTGGCCGCGGAAGAAGAATACTAGGGGAGGAGATGATCCGCCATCTGAGCCAGCGAGCATGAGTAGAGCGAAGGGAAAGGAGATGGAAAGGGATCTGAGAGAGGAAGCTAGGAAAGAAGTTGAGGCTGAAAGCAGGGCAAGAGGAGAAGTGGATAGGATAGAGCAGGACGGGCTACGATGGCGGAGAAGAGCCATGGGCGAAGAGTATTCGATGCCAGGAAGTATGCCGGGAAGTCTGCCCGGTATGAACATGACATGAATGGATCTCCCACCCAGATCATACCTTTCCGTTATCAGTAACCACAGCTTCCGGCCGCACTGTACACGGGAAAAAGACCTCGGCCGAATATCAAAGGGGAGCTTGGATGTTCGCTCTCGCGTATCCAATGCGAGCTGCGCAGAATGAAACCGAGGAACCGTAAGCATCATCATGCAGGACGACACTATCAAGGGGTCCACCGATGCGGGAGTACAGTGATCACTCATGATCGGGATTTCATCGAGTTTCGAGGGGCCGACGGCGCAAAGAGAGTTCCGTGGGGAGGGAAGCATGCATGCAAGACCCAATACGCTCCAATGGAAAACGAGTCCCGCGACCTGGTGGACGACTTCAGACTTTTAAGCATAACGCCTCGGGTGCTATCAGATGATGGGATGACCGTGGTGGATGCACCTGAATGACACTCGCCTCTCGCCGTTGGGCCAAGGGTTCGGCCACGCGTACCTCGATTACTGTATTCTAGACTTTGCGAAGGCACCAATCAGCTCTCGCGAGACTGACACTGACTTGTGCAATCCTCTTATTTGTGAGCGACTTATGCAACGGACAATCGGCGCCCGGTCTCCGACAGGGTGCGTTCCCAGGCTTCTGCGCGCAGGTGCTCAGCCATGCTCTGCCATGCTCTCACTGCAGTGCAGAGCCGGCGTGCTGCTATCCCTAAAAGTGGTTGGCGTGACAGAGGAACTACAGTCATGAATGCTCTTTCCCAAATGGCGTAAGGAAGGCGACCGTGTAGACGATGGGCGCAGCAAGAAATGCGCTCTTTGGCAGAGGCGAGGCCGCGCCATTCAAGAACCCCTTAAACATTAGAGCATTCCCATCCCGCCAAATAGAGATTGACCTGACCTCACTTGACCTGGAGCTGAGCTGACTGTTCGTACCATGATACTCGCCGACTTTCGATTCCTCCATAATTAATTTTAGAATATTCTTTGTCCGGAATCCAATTCGCTCTTTTCATTAATAAGATTCGAAACTTTAGGCCAAATTACCTTTCTTGGCGTATCCCTGCCAACTTCGGCCTACCCTGCAAACGGACGACGACTTTTTTTGTATATATCCTCAGCCACCTGGATGCAGACCTGAAAGTTTTCTACTCTTGCGACCTGTAGGGTATTCTATGACCCAATAAATCAACCCCCCGTGTTGTCTCACAACCTCGAACCTCCAAGATGCGCAAAGGAACCCTCATCTTCCTTGGCGTGAACCTCTTCATCATAGGCCTCCTCCTGAACGCGTTCAGCACCCTCATCGGCCTTCTATTCGAAGATGGCGCCGCAGATGCCATCACTCGTGCTGAGATCCCCGCGCCAGGCTCAGACCTGATCGAGAATCGTACACAAATGATACCGAAAATCATCCATCAAACCTATATCAACGCCTCCATTCCTCTCCAATGGCAGGCAGGACAGCAGTCTTGCATTGACCTGCACGATGATTACGAGTACAAGGTACATATCACCGTCTTTATAAAGATGCCCTCTAGCTAACAAGACACAGCTCTGGACCGACGACAAAGCTCGCGCCTTCATCGCCGCAGAATACCCTTGGTTCCTCGCAACCTTCGACTCCTACCCTTTCCCCATCCAACGCGCCGACTCTATCCGTTATTTTGTCCTACACTTCTACGGTGGAATCTATATCGATCTCGACGATGGCTGCAACCGCCGCCTCGACCCTCTCCTCAGCTACCCAGCTTGGGTTCGCCGCACCGTCCCCACAGGAATCAGTAACGACGCCATGGGCTCTATCCCCCAACACCCATTCTTCAACACCGTAATCGACAGTCTCGCCGGCTACAACCGAAACTGGTTCATGCCATACATCACTGTTATGTACAGCACCGGCCCGCTCTTCTTGAGCGTTATCTGGAAGGAATACTTGCGTGCCGAACGGCCGCCAATGGAGCATGTGAGGATCCTGATGCCGGATGAGTATAAGGGCTTCGCGTGGAGTTTCTTCAATATCTCGAAGGGAAGCAGTTGGCATGGCAAGGACGCGCAGACGATCTTCTGGATGGGTAAGCATTGGATGTTGCTTACCGTCTCTGGATTCGCGTTAGCCGGTGTAGTGGGAGCGTGTCTCTGGTACTGCTGGAATATGTGGGTAATGAAAGGGAAGAGGACGAGTCCTGGAAAGAAGAAGCTTGGGTTATGGAGGAGGATAAGTGCTGGGAAGGAAAGATACGAGTTGGTTGATCGAATGGCGTAAGCTGTTTCTCAGCCGCAGCGAACTGGCTAGAGATTGAGAGCTAGCGAGCTGGAAGGACGCGGAGAGACGGCCCTCGCTAGTGCAGCATATAGGGCCCGATAGACTCTCCGAGCCTCGGTGGAGGATGTTTGTTTCGTGCATATGGCATGGAGTTTTGGATGATGCCTTATGACCGGCATGGTTTATTGCCTATAATTTGTAATGAGAGGAATGTGTATACTATTCCACCTACATCGTTCTCGTCAGGAATATATGATTTTCTGTGCCATCGACTATTTTCGATGTTGGAGCGAGTGCTCATCACTCACTGCATCTTTCTCGAATGTCGGGTCCGAGTATAGATATTCTCGGCTCAAGAATGTACTTGTTTTAGTCGAGATTTTTACTATTTTTCTAAAATATCAAAGGACATTCTTATCACCCGCATTTGCAATCAGCAGATCTCATTAAATAATCCTGGACATTCTGCTTTTGCAAATGCTTATTTCTGACCTGATATATTTATCTATTGTAAATGTCGGATCTTACGGTACATTTTCTCGTTTCAAAAATGTTTATATACAAGCTAATACTACTTTTATAGTTTTCAATTATTTTGAACTATATTCTTATTACCTACATTATTAATGCAAAAAGTTACAAAACAAGTCCCGATATTGCTTTTCCCATTTTTACAATTTTGATACTATTTTTATTACTTACATTATAAAGGTAAGAAGTTATAAAACAAGTTCCAACATTGCTTCTCCCATTTTCACAATTTCAATCCTATTTTTATTACCTATATTATTAGCAGCAAATATCACAAAACAAACTCCCACATTTCCCACTAGCAAACACTCATCTCTAGCCCAGCACGTGCATCTAAACACGTTATATTACGTGATATCCCTTAACTCTCCATCAGTGTGTGCTCTTCCTCGCTACAAACGCCTATAAATACAACCAACCCCTTCATTCACATCTCCGCAGTTACAGATTATTCCCTGCATACAACGAGAATACGAGCAGGTAAGCCAGGTTCCGCCTCAGCGACCTCCGTATCCATACTAACACCTATCACAATCCTTTTCTTATTTTTTTTTCTTTTTCTTTGAGGTTTTTTTATAGTATGGATATAAATAAGAAGTGGTGTATTAGGAGTCGTCGCATGTTTCGGCACTGATGAGGTTGGTATTGAATGCGGGGTGTTGACGGTAGTGAGGTGTAAAACTGCGGCCAGGACATGGGCGAAAAGGGGTTTTGCGGGGGGACTGCTTTTCGCTGATTGTTTGTTAAAGGGGTGTTTTGTTTTCGCTAATGAGGGGCGCTTTCGTCGGATAGTTGTTGGTAGTGGATGTTGGTTTGTTGATGGTGGGAAGGGACTTAAATTGAGCAGAAAACATCGGTTGAAAGTTATTTTTGTGGGTTTTGCTTTCTGCTGATTATAACTTCTTGTCGCGGATTGTGTTTTGGATGGGTAATTGTCTGGTTTTTTTTTTATCAATTCTCTTGTTTTTTTCTTTCAAGGATATTGTCACCCTTGTTGCAAGTACCTTTTATTTGCAAAGGATCTTCATTCCATTTCTTGTCCTCTAAACCAGAGGTTATACCTACAACTCCCTAACACTCTAGCAGAAATTTCAATACCCAGCCGACGACATCGCTACTCTCCCCTACGATGTCTCTGGAACATCAAAATACCTTCCGACCCTCACATGTCTATACACCTCGCCCTGATCCGAAGTCGTCAAAGTACACTGAAGCGCCATATCCAACAACATCTGGTGCGGGAAATGCGTAGGATACATAGCCATGCACTCACGCGGTACATCATATAGCACCATATCAGCAGCTACCTGCCTCAGTGGGCTACTAGGTCCAGTCCTCTCATACGCGTACGAAATCCAGTAGGTAGACTAACTGTCCTCAGCGAGTTGGACTAGATAATCTATGACTTGATTTTGGAGCCGAGGAATCATGAACTGGTCAGCTAGGAGCCAGTGTTGAGTCAGAGCGCAGAATTGGACGTCGAAGGGCGTCATGAGGTTCAGATCAAGGGTCTCTTCGTCTTCCCTTAGGACTCGAGGGTAGTGAGTGATCTTGAAGGACTGGGTGTAGAGCCATTGGGTGAAGAGGCGGAACGAGTCGGGGTGGAGATCGGAGAGGACGTAGGTTTATGTTTGTCCTTCGGTGGAGGAGCTGTTGAATGCGGTGGCGAGCACGGGGGAGCTTTGACACGCGTGTTCTAGCGTTGGAATTAGTGAATGTCAATCGTTGAGGGGTGGTTGAAAGCTGTTACCTTTGTGGACGGCGAAGGTCTCGGTAATGCCGTCGAACCCAACCTGGAAGGTCACCAGCTCAGCAGGAGAGCTATTGATTGTTAGTGTTAATGGAAGGGACAGGAATGGGAGTGCTTTACGAGAATTCTGGGCCATTCCATAGCGTTGGTGGGTTAAAATTCATGTCTTTCGCTATCGCCTACTCCTAGTTTTCTTCTTCCGGAACATCATAGGCCCTCTAAGCTTATACAACAATATATAAGCTTACCATTTATATCTGTGATGTGCCGCAACCAGATGAAAGGCGTCACTAGACATACCATACAGCTCAGTGAGCACCTCTCTCAGAACGCTATTTGTTTTGTTCCCTCTTGCTCACAATCCCACAAAGATCAAAGTTACTCAAGGGCTGCATTTTGCAAGGAAGGAATCAAGAGTTGGTCCCCAGGGACTTAGAGCTAAACAAGGTCAAGCTTTTTTTTTTGCTGAAATGGGTGTTTGCTTCTTTTCTCGACGTAGATTGTTTTCTCAAATCGCGCGTAGAATGATCTTCGCTGGCCCTGACACACATCTGAGAAGAGGTTACAATAGTCTGTGAATACAAGTGGCAGTGAAACGAAAGCGCGGGTAGAGATATCTTCCAGTTAACATATTCGAACTTCAAAGCACGATCGAACCAGGGAATAATCGTCTGTCAAATACCAGCATGAATTTCTATATCGGAAACTGCATGAGTTTTGAGCTGAATCCCTACACAACCTCCGGGACGAGATATGCCTCCCCCGGAACGGGAAATTTATATGGCAGCGTTATTCTACCCCGTATCAACTCGTCTTCGAGAGTACAAATAGTATCACGAAAAGCCAACACTACGTCAACAAGGGATTCCTTCGGAATAGTTGCAAAGTCTTCCAACAGCTATGCAGGAAAAATGCGCACCTATCAAGGACATAGCTCCTCAGCGGGCTGCCGTCGGCAGTATGGTCAAGAACATACGATATCCTTCGGTAGTAACGTGCTGGCGTATCTAAACAAAACAGTCCATCGAGTGTTCTCATTGCCAGATTCTGCAGGGAAGGGATGAGGAGGCGGTCCGCTGCCACCCATAGTTGAATAAGATCGTATTCATCAATATATTGAGCGCTGTCGACTTCCGTTTCCGTTTCCGTCTCCGTTTCCGACGGGACGGAAGTATCGTCTCCGTCAAGTTCAGAGTGATTCGGGGATTGAGCTCCAAGATTGTGACTACTCGAGGCAGTTTCGTAGCCATCGTCACTCGCAAAAGACGGGCTCGGAGAACCTAGAGTATCGCTATTCCCATCATCGGCTTCACTATCTGCGTGAGAAAAGACGTCGATATTCTGTGAGTAAAGCCAAGCGACAAGGAGACGACAAGCGCCAGCAGAGATGTCATCAAGGCGATAGCTCTGGGCTTTCCCTTCCATAGAGTCCCCTTCAAATGCAGCCCTCAAGACGGGAGAGTAGTAGCATGCAAATTCTATTCAGGGAATGAGCGATTGCAGGGTCGGGGTCGTTTGGAGAGACGGGTACCTCTGTGAACCATAAATGGTTCCATTGGTTCTTCCTCGTTGCCAATAAGAAGCGTGACCATATCGGTAGGGTTACTGGTGCATGTTAGAATTTTGGCTTTAAAGATTGGGCAAGCATACGAGAAATTGGGTTTGCTTAGCTTAGGCTTCTTTGCTTGATGGCATGACGAGGGAGTTGATCCCCTCTTCCGTGCATTGGAAGGCGCCATTGCAATGTGCCGGAGGTGATGAAGCTCAACAGATATATTGATATTGTTTGAAAAAAAAAGTTAGTTAGCAGGAAGGAGCAGTTTGACACACAGAGAAATACAATTTTTAAATTGAATAAAGCAGAAGACACGTGGAGGATGCTAATCACGGGTACCAGTGGAAGTCTGAAGTCGTGACGCACCTCTTTAAATTTAGCAAAACTCGTTCAATGTAACTGGATCAAGCATAGTTTTGACAACAGACGTATGTGGTTCTCTAGTATCATCTAGTTCTGCTACTGCATCTTCGATGGCTACCGCTTCGAGCGCTACTCCTTCAATGCTAGACATGCTATACGAACGTCTTGTCTAATCTTGGATTAGAAGATATTGTGGAAGTGTCTCTGTATGATCAGATAGCTCCTTGAGTGACTGCTACTAACGATGTCATACGTAAGGTCCACATTCTGGTCAAAATGAAATGTAAGAGATCCTTCCAAATTCTCTATTGGTGAAAGAGAAAAACGAGGCTAAAAGTGTTCTCGAGTAATACAAAAGCTCAGAACGCTTCATATATCTATGCTCTGTTTGTACAAAGTAGAAGTTCTAATCAAGTATAAAACAATTTATTGTCTTGAACTTCCGCACATCAATGGTATCAGGTATTAGAGGTCCCTTCTCTGAACCGAGCCCCTGAAAATCCATCCCCACACCCCACTAGCGCACGACCCCGCCAATGCAACCAACCCCTCAGCAAATCATTCTCCTTCTCTTCCGCCTCGCACATAATGCAGCCAATCGCTGCGACCTGTGGAACGGAACACATACGAACGGAGTGAGATAAGATGAAATGGACTTCCAAGATGGTGCTGTCATTCTTGGAGAGCAAAATGGCGACGCCCTGTCCGAGATGTCGCCCGAAAGCAGCAATAGCAACGCCAAGTCGAAGCTCCAGCTGCCCTTGAGCTGCGACCCACCCGGGCCTGGCAATCCAGCGAAGCAGCTTGTATGGATTGTACGTATGATCTTGCGCCGTATGAGGGAATATCTCCGTTTCTAGTACACTTCCCGAGCCTCTTTAGAGATGTGAGGAGAAAGTAGGACTTCAAGCTAACACATACGTCTCCAGATCTTCGGCAGTACTGGCCACATGGGCCGCAGCCTCGTCCGCTCCTGTCTCAACCAAGGCGACATGGTCTGCGCTGTCGGCCGAACCTTTGAAAATACTCTCTCCTCCATGCAGAACTGGCATGAGAACTGCCTTGGTACCCTCTGCGATGTGCGCGCTCGCGAATCCGTCAACGAAGTCATCGAGACGGCCATCTCGCATTTTGGACACGTGGATATTATAGCGAATTGTTCAGGATATGGTGTTATTGGAGCGTGTGAGGACCAGGATGATCATGAGGTCAGGAATCAATTTGAGACGAATTTTATGGGCACGTTGAATATTTTGCAGTTAAGTTTGCCGTATTTTAGGGAGCAGGGTGCAGGCAGGTATCTCATTTTTAGTAGTACGAGTGGTGCTTTAGGTGTGCCAGGCTTGGGACCGTATTGTGCTACAAAATATGCGGTGGAGGGATTGATTGAGGCGATGCTTTATGAGATTGATAGTTTCAATATCAAGGCTACGTTGGTGGAGCCTGGGTTAGTAAGGAGGGATGAACCGGATTGGGAGAGCAATCCGTTGCCAACTTGGGGACACTTCTTGATCAAGCCGGCTAGTGAGCCGTATAGTCACGCTACATCTCCGGCATTGCATGCGAAGAGGATGGTCCAGTGGCTGGGAGATAAACAGCCTACGAGTGCGGTCAAGTGTGCAGAGTTGGTGTGGCAGTTGGGACATTGCTCGTATCCACCATTGAGGTTATTGTTAGGGAGTTATGCCATTGAGAGTATTAGGGATAGGTTGAGATCGATTATTGAGGAGTTGGAGGATTGGAAACATCTACATTTCCCTGTGGCACCGGATGCCCAGCTAAATGAGGATAGTAAGGAAGAGGATGGCGAAGATTCAGGGCGGATGGATATAGGGTCGTAGGGTTAAAGTTAGTTTATGTAATGTTCAAAAAGCCATTCGAATATTGAGAAGCTTGTTAGCGTCCCTAGAGGTATGGGGACAATCAACATCATCGTTATCTCTGTGGCTCCTACGCGTATATAACATTGCCAGCTGGCTAGAATAACTTCCACAATGAATAAGATGAATTGGTATCAAGTACACACTTTAAACGCCTAAACCATAACTCGTCTCTGCATCCTTATTCAAAGACTCCTAGTCTCGTGCTCATATACGCCAAACCCCTTTGTATGCCTGTCTAAATCTGATAGTCACTTTATCGTACTTCTGGTGCGGCTGCAACCGCAATCTCGTTGTTGACCTCATCCGCCGTCTCCTCTCTTGGTCTTCCCTCGAATAGTCGTCTCCACCACATGGGCGGGTCGAGTGGTCTCTGGCCATTGTGTAGTGGTGGCCAAACGTCGCAGAAGAAATACCACACATGCCCGATTACTACTCCCATAATCTCATCTTTGGGAATCATGCCATGGACCACCAAGCTGAATAGCATCAACACCCATGGCAACCAAGGAGCTGAGAAGACCAGCAGGCCGAGGAAGCTCAGCTGAGTGTCTGGATTCCGTCTAGACCATATGTACACGAGTGTCGAAGACAGAGGGTGGCCAAGGAAAGGCATAGACACTAATGGTGATAGACATATCAAGCATGTCGTCGCATAAAGTAAGAGCCATGAAAAGTGTGCGGGTGAGCGGCCGGACGACTCTTCAAGTAGTCGTGAATATCGAGTGAGAAAGAAAACGTGGAATACAAGGTCGAGTGATAATGGGCCAAAATAGAGGAAAGTCGTGAGGAGTCGCCAGTACTATGATAGATGTTAGTCTTGCTTCCGTCGGCCCTTGGAATGTTGGAAACGTACCTGGGACTTTCCGAAGACTGCGCGAAAGCTGTAAAACAGCTGGAAGGGAGTGACTATTTGGCATTGAACCAGAGCGCTCGTTAGAACAGTAGCTGTAGTCCACCATCTCGTACATAATGGCACTATAAATATATGGTCAGCTCCAGCCCATTTCTTTGTATAGTAGAGGAGATCGTGAGAGCTGCATGGCTAGAATAATCCAGGCAGCTAGTGCTAAGAAAGGGGCTTCATACTCTCCCACCACCATGTCTCCAGCGGGAATCCTGCTTGCCCACCTATTCCACCGTCACCTCCACCCATCATCTGATCCATGTTGTCCGTGAGAGGGGTTGAGTCAGCCTCCTGAGCTTGATGAACAAAGACGTCTGCTGAACTTCAGATATGAATGGCGGATGTCGCAAAGCTTCTGAGCAAGCTCAAAGCAAAATACTACTCATTGATGAAAGAAAGTGATTCCTCCGTCAGAAGCTGCTCCTTTATGGAATGATTGAAGTGGCCTCTTCTCGGAGCTTCGTTATCAAGTGAGGTGGCGTTATCGGATTACGGCTACGGGAAGCACAGCCACACTAAATTGGATACCCAGTAGCTGTCGCCAAATGTCGTTGCTTGGCCACACCCTCGAAAGTAAACACTAGACCTCAAAAGTCGCAACACATCTTTGAGTGGACCAGGGCATTGACATTCAATATCGATCTTTGCTGTTGGGCAAATTGAAGAAGAGGCAGATTCTTGTTTCTAAGTGGACTGTGGAAACATTGTTTTTCCTTGTTGGTGCTGTCCTCGAACGAGCTCCCCGCGTCGACGCGAAAGCGACAACCCTCCCAGCCACTCAATTTCGAGATCAATCGCACGAAATCTGAGTCGCATTCCTCGAGAACGCAGCGCTCCGCATTATTGGTACATTCCGCTGATATAGCAACGCGAAGACTCGCTTCTTTCCAAGATGTCGCACGCCCAGAAGCGGATGCGAACCCTTGGTGAATCGTCAACACCTGTGAAGAGAGGTAGACCCTCGGGCACGACTGCAGGCAAGACTACACCGAGTATGGGTCCAAAGAAGGCAGGAAAGAGATTGAGCTCTGGGGGAAATAGAAGAAGTGCCGTTGAGCGTAAGTTGCGCCTCATTCAGGATTTTGACGCGCCAGCAAAGCAGAGCAACATTGCATCCGCTTCCCCTCATGCATCAATACTGACTTATTCATACTAGCTGGAGATCCAGTACCAATGCGAAAGAAGCGTCGCTATAAGCCAGGTACCAAAGCATTACAAGAGATCAGGAAGTTTCAGCGTTCGACGGATCTATTACTACTAAAACTGCCTTTCTCGAGACTTGTAAGAAATGTCCGGATAAAGCATGCAAGCAGAACTGATGAAGATAGGTCCGCGAAATTGCTCTTACACTACGTCCCGTCGGAGAAGGAATGCGTTGGCAATCGCAAGCTATACAAGCACTCCAAGAGGCTTCTGAGGCATTCCTTGTACATCTCTTCGAGGATACTAATCTATGTGCTTTGCACGCGAAGAGAGTTACGATCATGCAAAAGGATATACAACTGGCACGAAGAATCCGAGGCGCTTGGGGAGGTCTGGGCTAAGCTATTGTTCTTGTTATGGTGCTGTATGATTTGCTTGTTCAACCACGGCGTTGAGGGGGTCGGTGGATATTGATGCATGGAGATGGAAGGTACTTGGGTATAGGGGGCAGCTTATGTGCTTCAAAATAGCTCAACGCCGTATTCAATTCCAGGCTCCATTTGAGTCTGCACTTTTTGTGGGTATAAACGTCCAAATAAAATCCTTCGTCTCTCAGCTATATGTCACAGTTGTGCCATCCTCTGCTGGCTCCAGTAACTCCCATCTGCACTTGATATCACTCTTTGCAAACATGTCAAGAATGACATTTGCAATTCCATCGAAGTTGTCAGTTGCCAATGCTAAGATTGTAGGTCCAGCACCGGAAAGACATATCCCACATAGACCAGGATGAGATTTTGGTGTTACCGATTGAAGAATCTCGGGCAAGCCGGGGATGAGACCTTTCCGATATGGCTGGTGTACTTTATCTTGCATGGCAAGATATATTTGGTCGGCGTCTGGAGGTGATCTTCCTAGAGCAGATGGTAACAAGGCTATTCGCTGAAGGTTGAACACCACGTCTGCTCTTGAATACGAGGTTGGTAATACACTTCTTGCTTTTGCCGTGGCAACCTCGAAATCAGGGATGATGGCAATGGCTTTGATCTCTTTCGCCCACGGAAACTTCATATAATGGCCGATACCAAGAGGAGGTTCTGGAGGAGCGTTTCCAGTGTCTACACCGCCAGCAGGTTCAGGGAGAACTTCGCTCAGGGGGATCTCCTTTCTTTCTGTGTCTTCTGGGCTCAGATCATTGAGATATGTTCCCACAAAGCCGCCGTAGAGAGCTGCTGCAACATTGTCCGGATGGCGTTCTATGCAGATATTAGCTAGTCATTTTTTTTGTAATAAAGAAGAGCACTGCACCAATCATCAAGCAATAATCCAGCATTCTTGCCTTTGTCAACCCCAACTTCCCAACCTCATTCCCAAGCACAACCCCAGCTACCACTGCGGCGCCGGAGCTCCCCAAGCCCCTTCCAAGCGGAATGGGATTTTTGATGTGAACTCTTGTCTCGACAGGAAAAGTTCTTTGGCCATGGCACCTCAGCACATATAAGGCTGTCCTCGTGATCAGATTATTGTCGGCACTCAACGGCACCTCGTCTAAGCCTTCGCCCTCGTATGTTATCACGCAATTCAAGGCTGCTTCAGACTTCTCTAATTGGGCAATTTCCACGCGTATTTCAAGCCATATCGAAAGAGCAAGTCCTATGACATCGAATCCGGGACCAATGTTCGCGGACGAGCAGGGTACCTCTGTAGCAGGAGTTAGTGACTTAGTCTTACAACTCAAACACAAAACACCATACTTATCAAGATTGTCATGTTCAAGGCTGAGTGTCCTGGCCTATCTGGGACAACGAGGATTGAAAGTTTGTGAGAGGAGTCAGTCTAACAAATTTCACGCCTCAGCCTTGTCTTAGAGCCTTAGCGTGCCGATAGCGGGCTTTCCCCTCCACTAACGAGGTTAGACCCCTCCAAAGTTTTAGTAGGGCTGGATTTTTTTTGTCGCGACAATCACCACGACCAGCAAGGACATTCAAATTCCAGCATGGAGCCAATTAGTATCTTGCCTCTTCCCGCTGCTTCGCGAGAGGCTCTCACCTATGCTTCTGCGGGCGTCAGTATCGAGGCTGGGAATGAGTTTGTTGAGGAAATTAAGAAGGTTCGCGATGTCCCAGGCCTCGGATGGATATTCAAAAACTGACCACACGTACCTAGATTGTCAAATCTACGCGCAGGCCAGGAGCCAACGCCGAAATTGGCGGATTTGGGGGTGAACTGGACTTGGACGCGGCTGGTTATCCTGGCGCCCCTGTTATTGTAAGCTCGTTGTCCCACAATCTCAGGATAATTAGACTAACAGTCCAGGTCTCTGCCATTGATGGTGTTGGCACGAAGCTCATGGTCGCTCAAGCTATGAAAAAGCATGATACAGTTGGGATCGACCTAGTGGCCATGAATGTCAATGACCTCATTGTTCAAGGAGCAGAACCCCTCAAATTTGTCGACTATATTGGCTGCAGTAAGCTGAACCCGGCGATCCTCAAAGCTTTTGTGTCCGGCGTAGCAGCTGGCTGCAAAATGGCAAATAGCGCTCTGGTAGGAGGAGAGACCGCAGAAATGCCGGGCATGTATCAAAATGATGATTATGATGCTGCGGGCACCGCCATTGGAGCCATGCTGAAAGAAGATCGCCTTCCTAAGATGGAATTAATGGTTGATGGGGATATTCTGCTTGGTATCGCATCAAATGGCGTCCACTCAAATGGGTTCTCACTCGTGCGAAGGATTATCGCGCGCGCTAATCTCTCATATCATAATCCTGCTCCTTGGGACAAGGACACTTCTCTTGGTTTGAGCCTCCTGACGCCGACAAGAATCTATGTACGGCCCTTACTACCAGTGGTCAAGAAACACCTAATCAAGGGACTTGCACACATCACCGGTGGTGGTTTAACTGAGAATATCCCTCGAGCATTACCTCGTCATCTCGCTGCCGAAGTTGATCTTTCAATGTGGAAAGTACCTCCCGTATTCAGATATTTGAAAGAAGCTGGCAATGTATCTGCAGCAGAAATGGGCAGGACTTTCAACAACGGTATTGGCATGGTTGCTATAGTCAGCAAAGAGGACGCTCAACAAGTCATTTCGGAACTTGAAGCTGCTGGCGAGAAGGTCTACATCATTGGAAGCCTTATACCACGTTCAGCCGAGGGCTGTGTATTAAAGAATATGGATGCATGGGAATAGACAGATATTTTCTGATATGGCGTTCAAGAGATACCAAAATGGGTTGGATCGTTTTTTTAGGCATAATCTGAGCATAGTTAGGCGTCCTTGCAAATAAATCAGGATTTGCACTCAACATCCACTTATCTCAGCGATGTCTAGAGTATCTTATGTACATAGGTATCATAGAGCTGAAGTACTGAAGCACCTACCTTACCTACCTAGCTAGGTACCTAGGAGGCCGGGAGTCTTGAATCCGACCACGTGACTCGGCCGAGCAAACCCGAGAGCGAATCTTCCGTCAACCACAAGGATTTGCAGGTCCAACCAATATCAATGAATTGAAATCATACAGTACACGCGGAGTCCTTCGTTATTGTGCTATTCGTATGGCGCCGGTGTAGCGAATCGGATCTTCAATACATACTTTCAAGGAGTCTTCTTAGCCATCAAATCTCGGGGCATGTATACAGCCAGACAAGGAGTCGGAGTAACTATTTTATGGCTAATGCCCTGCGCACTGCCCTTATACATTCTAAACCACGATGAAGCTACTTCAGCAAGGGACTAAACATTGATGCAATATGTCTCGGAGACCACAAACTTGTGTGGATTGTGCACGCAGGAAAATCCGATGCAATAAAATCATACCCTGTGATGTTTGTGAAAAGAGGTACGTCACATGTAGCCCCTGTACTTTCCATCTCATTTGATACTGATACCGTTCTTAGAGGCTCTGCTCATACATGTAGACGAGCTGATGTCACGGATACTGTTGACAGGCAGCGAAAATCTACCTCACCTAGGCTTGGGAAATTGCCAACCAATCCAGCACGGCGGAGCTCGACAGTGGAGCCTCATATTAGTGAGACCCTGTTGAGCTTAATGACTACGCTTTCCGATAAAGTCCAGAGGCTAGAAGCAAAGATTGATAAAATTCAATTGCCAAAAGGCTCTGATACAAATGACTTCAATGCTACCCTGGGTCAAAATTCAGCACCCTCAAGTCAGTCCGAACGGCCAACCAAGCGAGCAAGACTTCGTCACGAAGAAGCTACCCAAATATCATCGACTTTGCGAGAGAATGTCGGACCTGAAGAACATGACTCAGAACTGAGGGAAAATGCTTCAGATGCAGAAGTTGAAGATGCTGCTACTGTGCTCGAATTCCTTGCTTGGGGCCGGTTAAAGGATAGTAACCTGACCAATGGTATCCGCGAGCCTCCAAGCATCCACGACTCAGCAAAATATCCGGACACGCATGTTTTCCTAGGAGCACAAGCATGGGATACCTCTCCGTCCTCAATCCCCACGGAGAGCGTCGCCATGGAGCACCTGCAGATTTCGCAGATTCAAGAGCTCCTTCCTACCAAAATGCAAGTCTTATTCCTTTTTGAATACCATGCAGATTGGCTCTTGTTCATGCACTGTGCGTTCCATGTTCCTACATTCAAAAAGGAACTTGATCAATTCTATGACGACGACCATGGAGTCATCAATACGACAAGTGCTAGGTTGCAATGGACAGCCCTTCTTTTTGCAATCATAGGTGGAAGCATGGCGTGTGTGAAGTCGCATCAGAGTCCAAAATGGGGATTTCAAGAAGATGAGCAGAGTACCCTGGCAAAACGATGGTACCAAGCCTCGATTGATTGCCTCAATGCTGGACGCTACCAACAGTATCACAATATTTACAGCGTTCAAACAATAGCCAGCTCTACCATATGCGCTCATATCCTTGGGTTCTCCAACTCACAGTCTGTTCTCCTAGCTTCAGCTGTCCGGATTGCTCAGTCACTAGGACTTCACAGACTTTCCTCATCGAAAAAGCAATTAGCACAATCGGAATCGGCTTCAAAAATAGTTCAAAAGGAGCTGGGCCGAAGGCTGTGGCAACAATTGGTTGCTCAAGATTGGTTTTCCGTACCATTCTCTGAAACTTACCTTGTTAACCCTTTACACTTCTCGACTAAACCACCAATGCACTGCGACGAAGAGACCATGCAAACCTTGCCAATCTCCCAACCATCTATAACAACATATAACAACTTCTTGTTTCGAATTGCTTCCTTTATGCCAGCTTTGCAAGATCGGTCATCCGAAGCACACACGCTTGAGGCGAAGTATGAGCAAGTCCTCTTATTTGACAAAATGATGAGAGAGCTTGTAATGACACAGTTGCCTTCTTGTCTGAACAGCCAGACCCAGATCGATCCTCTCTGGCCTTCATGGGTCGGCGTCGCTCGTAGATGTTTGACCATCACGTCGGCACACAAGATCATTATGATCCATCGTAGGTTCCTTGGCATGAGTTTTCGTGACAAGAGATATTCGTTCACTCGAAAGACATGCTTAGCCGCTGCTAAGACGATCATAAATGAGATGAAACAAGATATCCAAGATGAAAGCCCAATACTTTGGTAGGTCGATCACCTTTCCGAGCACTAGTCGTACCTTCTGTACTGTTTCTAGACAAATGCATGTCTCATTACTCTAGAGACATGACTCTTACTCTCTTAAAATAAGTGGAGGCGGTATGCTGAATCGAAAATCTGAGGAATAGGACAACACTCGCATTCTCCGTCGCCGCTGGTATCATATTGTGTTTGGATAACTTCAATCTCCATCAGTCTGCCCATGAGTGCGAAGAACATCGACAGCTTGTCACTGATACGATCACTGCCCTTTCACAGAGCGTAGAAGTAAGCTCGATCTCTGCCCGAGGAGTACGACTATTATCGGAGCTGCTGGCCGAACAACAAAAACATACACAAAGCACCAGCAATACCTCGTCACACACTCAACAACAGCATGATGACGCCTCCATGAATCCTTCCGGGAAGAGCTTAAATGTCGCGGCGTTTGTCAAAAAGTTCTGCGAAAGCGATGCTTCACCGTCAGGCAGTTCTCCTATTGCGAATTCCCACATGCCCCTATGGCTTCAGCAAGAGGACCCAAATCAGACTTATCAACCTCTAAGGAGCCAAATTGTAAACGAGGAGATATTTCGGTCTTTTAACGAGAGAAATTCCTTTGCGAATTCTCCGATCAGGACACCGCAGCCACTTTTAAATATCGACTCCACCAGCAGCCGTCAAAATCCCGCAATCGCTCCCTTCTTCCAACATTTATCAGACTCTTTTGACTTTCGAAGCCTGAATTGGTTTGATGACCTTTTAGGCCTTGCTCCGTCAAACTCAATTTGATACATTCACCATTATTGATCACTTGGTACATCTCTGTGGAAGATGTCATATAGACCCGAGCGACTTCGGACTTTTTTTAGTAACTGTTTCATTTATTTGACGAGCCAAGGAAAGATTCCATCGCTTCCACAACTCCTGCTGTATCCTCGAGGACCTGTTGATGTCCAGAATGAACGGTTTTCAACACCACCTGGTTGCTTTCTCCACCAATGAGCTTCTGTAGATCAACTGATCTCGAAAGTGGTGAGATCTTGTCCTGATCACCAGCAATAAGAACAGTAGGACACTTTATTTTGGCATAGTCCGGATCAACATGGGTCTCTGCGCAAAGAGCTTTACAGGTTGCAGCGTAGCCGTGTGGCTCCTGTGAACTAATCATTTGTCGCACTATAGTTCTAACAAGATCAGATGAGCTCGATGCCACATTGTTGGCGATGGTGGAATCTCTGATTCCCAGAATTCCTTCCCGTGCTTTTGCCGCAAGACCAGTTAAGTGGGCCACTGCTGCAGGAATATGCGCTGCAGATCTCCCGGCGCCCATCAAAATAAGTCCCTTTACAGGGTATTGTGATGCATAATGCATAGCAACAATGCTGCCGAGAGAGTGTCCAACGAGGATTGGTGCCTCTCCGGACTCTCTTGATTGAATGAGGGATACTAGATCTTCGACAAACTGTGGTACACTTGGGGGAGTTTCGAATGTGCTAAAACCGGAGCCGGGCAAGTCGAACCGCAGCAGAGTGAACCGTGAAGCAAAGTGGCTGACCAGAGGCTGGAAGTAATTTGTTGTCCCTCCAAGTCCATGCATCAAGATCATAAGTGGACCAGTACCGCACTCTTCGGCGAAGATCCGTGAGCCATTGGTAGTCGTGTGGAAATAGATCTTGGAGTTTTCGGACATCGTGTCGGCCTTGAGAGGTGATACACGTGATCGAAGTATGCGAAGCTCACTCGAGATCTGCTTCTCAAGTGAAATTATTTATTGTCATTCTTGTAGCCTGATGAGGTCTTACTTCGGTTGGATCCGTCGATTAGGTTCGGCCGAGCTTTCATAACCTCGACCGAACCCTTATCTCAAGAGTGGGGTGGAGAAAGAGACGTCCAGCAATCATGAAGACTTCAGCAAGGCTCTAGGAGCGTATCAAGTTGCGGCCGAAGCAACCTAGTAAAATCCGACATTTAATGGATGATTGTAGAACTAGCCTCTCGTCTTGGAAGAGTGCGGTTGACTTTACTATTTGAACAACCTGGTGGAGCTTCTCTGACCGTCAAGACTCTGTCAAAATATCTTATCGTGTCAGAGGAACTATCACCAGCCGATTTCAAAATGCCCTCCGCCGTCAAGGATATTCGGGTCACTCCTATGAACCACGGACCCAAAAGCAATGTCAATTTTGGAGCAACGGTACATGGCATCGACCTCAACAGTCTTACTGACTCCGATTTCGAAGTGATACATGACGCGCTTCACAGGCACAAGTTGCTTGTCTTCAAAGAGCAACCTGACATGCTTCATCCTCGAAAACAATATGACCTTACACGAAGATTTGATCCGGATGAGACCACTGGTGGCTTCGCTCATGGTGTAGACCCATATCTCACTTCCCATAACGGTGTTGACATATATGGATTACCAAATCGTCCTGCAATTCCTGTACAACCTCAAGTCCATATTCTTGGGCGAGGTGCCGTCCCAGAGGATCACTATCAATTCCCTCCTGGATTTAAGGTTAAGGGTATTGATCACCACTACTTCCATCTTCCTCCTCACATCCCAGCCGAAGAGCGCGAAGCAGGCAAGTCTCGCTTCTATCAATGGCATTTTGACGGCTCTTTGTATAATATCCCTCCCCCAAGAGTAGGTTGCCTACTTGCTGTCCGGACCCCCAAAGGACCCGATGTGAGAGTACAATGGGATGATGGGACAGGCACCGAGTTGGCTATTGCTCCAGGGGCTACTGCGATGGTCGCTGGATCTCGTGCGTTGGAGCTCCTGACGCCAGAGTTAAGGGAAGTTGCTTACAATAGCAAAATTGAATACGCACCTCACTGCTTTGAATGGATGTCGACAGCGCACAGCACTCGCTTGGGTCATACACTCGAGACCGAAGGGTTGGAAAAGCCGTTGGACAAGTTAAAGCCGTGGTCAAAAGATAAGATTTGCACTTACCCGATGGTCTGGAAGAATCCCGTCACTGGAGAAGACAGCCTGCAGATTCATGGACAAGGTGCTTTCAAGCTGTTCCTGAAGAGCAGTCCAGATGGAGAAGAGACTGTTATCGACGATCTAGGAGAAGTCAGAGCTTTCATGCATAAGTAAGCCGGTGGTCTCCATGATGTTGATTCATCACTGACATGTGAAGAATGATGCGCCCAGTCCTGGAACCGTCCAACATTTATGCTCACAGGCATGAAGAGCGGGATGTTATTTTGTGGTATAATCGCGCTTTGTGGCATAGCATCGCAAGTACCCCAATGGAATATTCTTCTACTAAGCTGACGGCAAGACTAGACCGAGTTTCCTGAGTCATATGGACCTAGAATCATGCATCAATGTAATGTTGCTGCTTCAGATCATCCTGTTGCTGCCAGAGAAGTTTCAATATGAGCTGAAAGAAGAGCTAGTACATGGCGAAATTCGTGCAAGTCGATGTCCCTTTCACATCTATGTAATTAAATTATATTGTCGGATTAGGGGTTCGTCTCGCATCGGCTCATCTCGGGTTTCACTCGATCTAAGTTAGCAGAGAGTGAATGGCCTCTCCAGACTTATATTTCTTCTGAAAAGTATTTGCAGCCGTTTCTAGAAACTAGCTCTCGATTTCGATACCTTCTATAGCCAACTAACGAAGATCTTCTGATTGTAGAACAAATTGGGGTGGAATGATAAAGCACTGACGAGCCAGAAGAACTCTTCCCTCGTCTATCAGCCAGAGAGAGAAACGAGTGTAACCTCTACTGAATTATCCCACGTCAGCCTATCTTGTGATCATTTCAGAAGCCAGTAAGAACCTAGCGCCAAGGTAATAAAAAGTATGGCACCCTTGCAGACCGACTTTCTGAAGATTGGCTCACCTTCGCAGAGGAGAAGCTAGACCGAATGCATTAATTCAGGTTTGACTAAATGTAAGGACGTGCTAACTTATATCTAAGATTTTATTTCATCAGCTAAACGTCCAGACATCTGCATACTTGCTCTCTACTCATTCACTAGACGTTAATCTTAATTTGGTTGAGTTTTCTCCTCTGACGAGCTCGAAATCATGGATTCGCCTCAAGCAAAGGTCAATCGAGCAATCATCTATTCCGATCCTCCTACTACAGCAACCAAAATCGTCGAGCTCCCTATCGAGAAGCCCGGTCCTGGGCAGGTACTTGTTAGATTGTAAGTAATTTCATTCCTTCTTCCAGGTTTCCGATGTCTCCAAGCTTGTGGAAGCTCTTTGGTACGGAAGGCGAGAAATACATCCCGTGCAGATATTGCGGGGTAGTTTAGGGGCGACGATCAGGGGTAGCGAGAGGTGGGGAGAACCTTATTTGGGAATTTGATTGCTGATGCTTGCTCTTGGAAATAGGTTTTATTCTGGCGTTTGCCATACAGATCATGGCTTCTGTACGAATTCTTTTGGGTTTCCGGCGCCTGCTCTGAAAGGTAAGCAGGGAGGTTCTGAAGTGTATAGACAGGCATTGACTTCACAGTAGGACAAATTGGGGGTCACGAAGGTGTAGGAGAAGTGGTTGAGCAAGGCCCCGGCGTCAACGCGCCAGCTATCGGTGCGAAAGTGGGCATCAAATACGCTGCTGATGCTTGTCTAAACTGCGGTATTGCCTCCTCCAATTTTTGGCGTAAAGGTCCGCTAACAGCACAGACAACTGCCTCATCGGTGGTGAAACTACATGTCCCTCTGTCAAGGTCTCCGGATACTATACTCCAGGGACCTTTCAGCAATACGTCCTCAGCTCAGCAACCTACGTGACTCCTATTCCAGACGGGATCGACCTAGCTGGCGCTGGCCCGCTTATGTGTGGCGGAATTACAGTCTATACTGGACTCAAACGTGCAGGTACTCGATCTGGGGACTGGGTTCTCGTTTCTGGCGCTGGAGGAGGGCTAGGACACTTAGGAATCCAGTATGCAAAGGCTATTGGAGCGAGAGTTATTGCTTTAGACCACGGATCAAAAGAGGCTTTTTGCAAAGAATTAGGAGCAGATGCATTCGTTGATTTCACGAAGTTTGAGAAAGATGAGGACTTGAAACAGGAGGTGTGGAAGATTGCTAAGAAGGGTGTCAAGACAGTGTTATGCTGTGCGTCTAGCAGCAAAGCTTATGCCCAAGCTATGCCCTTCTTGGGCTTTAGAGGAGCATTGGTGTGTATTGGCGTCCCAGCCGGAGAGCTGGTTGGAGTGAGTGTGGGTGCTATGATTGGGCGGGAATTGACTGTTTTCGGTGAGATGAAAAATTGAACGTCGGACGGAAACTAAGCTAACAAGAGACAGCAATCAAGGCGGGAAACAGACAGGATGCGAAAGAGTGCTTAGAGATTGCTGCGAGAGGCTTGGTGAAAACGCATTATCAGTTGAGAACGATGGACAGCTTGACAGATGTGAGTGACCAACTGGCAACTGTCCTTCAGAAAATGGCGTTGCTAATTCGAGACAGATTTTCAACGAGTTAGAAGCAGGGACGATCCATGGCAGAGCTGTCATAGATTTGAGATAGCACAAGCGGAGTCGCACTTGCTGTACTGGAAGAAGTCGGGTGTCGCGAAGCCCTGAGCAGGTGCACTACCAGGATCTTCCCATATGCTTTGCTGCGCTCGCTGCCTTGCTCCCCTGGCTGCTGCTCACTTGCTGCTCAATTGCTGCCCAATGGACAAATATATGATGAATATTCTGCGCATTCATTCACGCTCTGATCCCGTCTGATTTTGATCTCGATTCGCTAGATGATAAAGTGTTTCTTCTCCAGTCAATTTCCCTTTGATCTAAGTGCCGCCTATTTGCCGACTAAAGCCTTCCTACGAAAATCACGAGGCGAAATGTTGGCGACCGCTTCGTCTGCCGCAAGAGAGCCTGGTTGAGAAATTTTTTCCTCCGATGCGCATAACTCTCGGCTTAAGCGGGCTGACCTCTAGGCACCCTAGATTTCCGTTTTGGGTGATCGAGGGGCTGAATGATAGGCGTTCTTTGATGTTGGTGATGATTGGCTTTGCTGCAGCCACCCTTCCGTGAAACACGTTGACCGCAGCATTCACACTGCCTCAAATTCTGGTGGTCACCAACCGACTTCACATCGCGGAGGAACTGATTTTTGACTTTGAGCTCAACTAGTTTCACTATGTTTCCTCGTACTATGGCATAATGTCAGGACCTGCTTTTGGATTTTCGGTAGGCGATTTTATCGCCTGTGCGAGCCTCGTCAGGGACGTTATTGCTGCTCTGAACGATGCGACGGGATCAAAGGCTGAATTTCGAGCGTTGATTGAGACTCTTGCATCTCTCGGGCAAGCTTTAAACCTTTCCTACGCTGTGTGTATGCAATGGAATGCATCAGACTCCGGACTCAGATGCGACGACAGAATCGTTGCCCTAGTCAAAGAGATCACCGATACGCGGGAAAGATGTATAGAATTGATCAAAACATTCCTCGCGAAAGTCCAACCCTTCCATGACAGCTTCGTGGCCGGAAGGGGAGGTCGGGTCCGACAAAGCTGGAGGAAAATCTCATGGTTGTTTAAAAAGGATGATGCCAAAGCCTTGAACGAGAAAATACAGAACAACGTACAGATTCTCCAAGTTTTGACAAATGCGCTGCTCCAGTAAGACACCAACCATAATTATCATAGAGTTCGCTGATATTTGAGGTAGCACGAACTTTGGACTGCAAGGGAAAGACCTGACTTTGGCGGTGGACAGCGTGCTCAAGGGCGTGACTGAATTGAGCAAAACAATCAGCTTGTCATTGTCTGTACAAAACCCAGCGGCTGTCCCAAGGAGTTTAGGTTATGCTTGGCCTACATCGCCCACCCTGGCGGAGAATGTTCTTCTACTTGACGCAGTGGGAAGAAGTCTGCTGCTGCCCATGTTATTCATGGCTTCTCCACTTGTGAGAAATACGCTTCTCCGAAACTTAGAAAGGAACTAATCATACCCGTTAATAGATATTTCATGACCTGGTAGGCATTATGTATAAGGGACTACCTGGATACCAAAAGATACTGCGAAGAGAATATACCATAGCGGACGAGGATTCTGGAGGTGCTTTGATAGATACTAAAAAGTGGGCAAGTTGCATACGTCCTGGTATGCAGCTATCTCTAAATGTAATTGTCAAGGTTCCATCATCATGGAACATACAATATTGCCCGAGGTGCAAGACGCATTCCATTGGTCCCCCCTTGCGAGGAACAAGAACAATCTGGTTGGTATATCTCAGGCATATTAGAGGAAGTAGCGTTGACAAGATTGAAGTCACAAATGTCAGTTGACATTCAGCCTCTTTGATATAGAGAAAATCGTGGATAAACCTCTTGCTATTGAGGGTGTCCATGAGCGGCAAGACGAACCCGAGAGGAGCACTAATCTGGCAGGGAATCCGTCGAGGAAAGCACCTAAATCGAAGCGTCAGGGAACTTTTGAAGACCCTGATTCTTATTTCAGCAGAGTTCACTACCATCGCGAGCTTATCAAGTTTCGTGAGGTGGCTGGTGCAAGCGAGAGCAACTCGGAGGATGAACGGGAGTGGCCAGAGCTTGACATCGATGAGCTACCCGAACTTCACAAGGCAGCGGCAAAGGGAGACATTGCCAGAATTGGTGATTTGCTTGACAGTGGAGAAGATATCGAAAGCCCGCTCAAAGAGGAGAGGGTGTACCGTTACGATGGCCTGCGATGGTGGTTCTTAGGGTGTACTCCTCTTCATATAGCCTCTTGGTTTGGGAAAGGCCGATCAATACGGCTGCTGCTCGACCTTGGAGCCAATATCATGGCGAATGATGCGGACTCTGCAAATGCGCTGCATTATGCAGTATGCGGTGCTAATCAAGGAGGCATTGCCGTGCTACTCGACAATGGAATTGATGTGAACAAGAAAAACCTCAACGGAACCACCGCCATCCACCTTGCTTGCTACTTTGGCTCACCATTATTGGTGTCATTGCTACTTTCGAAGGGATCTAACGTAGCAGCTCAAGACAATAACGGGGAGACTTCGCTCCATTGGTGTTCCACAAATGGACATGTGGACGCCGTGGAAGTTCTTATTGAATATGGGATAGACGTTGATGGTACTGACATGGACGGCGTTTCTTCACTTCACTTGGCTTGTGCTGAGGGTCATTGTGAAGTAGTGAAGGCCCTGCTGACATATGGTGCTGATATTGATTTGGAAGATGGACATGGACAGACTCCTCTGTTTGACGCAGTCTATTTCGGCCAAGAACAGGTCCTCTGTCTTCTGATGAACAAAAATGCGCAGATTGGACGAATCGACAAATATGGCTGTACTCCATTGCATTACGCATGTATGAAAGCGCATCTGCCTATAGCCAGGGCTCTTGTCCATAGAGGTGCATCACTATACGCACGAGATCTTAATGGGGACACACCACTTCATTATGCATGTGGTCAAGAAAACGAAGAACTCGTCGATTTCATAGCTGAGAGAGTCGACGATGTCAACGCAAAGAACGAGAATGGATGGACTCCACTACACGTGGCTGTATCTCAAGGCCATCATCTCCAGAATATCCGTGTTTTGATAAGGCATGGCTCAGTAATGAGTGTAGATGACAAAACGGGAGTGACAACACTTCACATGGCCTGCGTTGAAAAGGATGCGGAAGTCGTCCGTGTTGTGCTAGAAGCTTTCGGGAACATTGATGCTGTTGAAGTTGATGGGTTCACAGCCTTGCATTTTGCTGCTATCGCTGGACATTGCAACATTGTCCAACTTCTGCTGAGCAACCAAGCGAACGTGCTATTGCAAAATAGATGGGGCCAGACACCTCTGTTCGTCGCAGCCTGTAAAGGCCATGAAGACGTTATTGAACTCTTGCTTGAAGCTGGCGCCCAACTATCAACACCTGATTTCGAGGGTTTCACGCCGCTCTACGCAGCGGCGTTCAAGGGTCATTTCTCGGTCGTGTTGAAGCTGCTAAATGCTGGGGCTAATATCCATGCTCATTCTACAATAAATAGACGTGTCCCTCTACAGGCCGCTGTCTACTCTGGGAATGTAGAAATCATCCAAGCTCTACTCGAGGCTGGAAGTGATCCTCTTAGTAAAGACCGCGACGGAGACACTGTTCTAGATTATGCTGGCTGGTGGAAAGCTAGTAAAGAGATTGTACAGTTGCTGGAGAAGTATACGGATAAAAGTCGGGGGAGAGTGTTTCTTTTGCGGTCAAGTTCTGATTCAGGTGAAGAAGAAGTCGACCCACAACATCTATCTACAGACGAGGATGACTGGGAAGATGTTAATTCAGATTCTGAGTCTGCTTCGAAATCATCATCGGAAGACGAACCTCTCAACGAGGTGGAGGGAGTTGCAGAAGACACAGGAAGCAAGGTGTGCGTGACTGAGAAGTGAAGCGGAACAGGAATGTATGGCATGTGTATAGATTTCGGCTCATTATATGACCAATGCAAGAAAGATTAGGGGACAGGTCAATTTTAGTTACATACTGTGTTTTCATAGATTCCTAGGAATGTAACCCCTATGCGTATCAATAAAGTCATGTGAAATAGATGTACGCTATCTAGGTATGCTTGAAACATTCAAAAGCTATGAACATAACAACAGCTAGGAATCGAGGCAGGGTACGGTCGTGCTTTTAAAAGCTTGAGGGCTTTGTGCAAGGTTATCTAGCATATCATCTCCTAGCATAGTTGCGGCTAGAACCCTACACGTCCCTTGCTAATACTATAACCCAGCGCTGAAGAATTGAGAACAGAGATCCCGCCGAAACGGAGGCTATCCTGGACCGCGACCAAGCAGCAAACGTGCTTGCTGAGTCTTGTACCAGCCTTCCCTTCACAATCCACCTCGACACCTAGAAAATGCAAACTAGAGGAAGGCGGATCTGTCCATAAATAGGACCCAGTAATCCTAGGTTAAGGATGAAAATAAGAATGACTCCAAAATAATTTCAAGTCAGTACAGGTTCAATATAAAATTCGTTCATAGCAGAGAAATGCCCGTTTCTTAACAAGGTCAGGATCAGCCCTAGGATCATGCTCGGGATTACTCCCGGAGGGACATCTTTGCACTTGAGATAGGTCTGGAATTTGCTTTATCTCTGATGACTTTCGAAAATGGAAATGGCATAAAAAGGCTTTATGACTCGCAGTACAATTATACGGTGGGCGCTGGCCAGCCTTGGTGTTTGCACATATGCCAACTCCCGAGACATACGTGGCTCTCGACAGGTAGGTGAAATTCGACGAAAGGATAGCTCAAATAAAGAACGAGGGAATGTGCTCTTGTCAGTCAAATAGAACGTATTCAAACATATTCTTTTGTAAATCTCTCTTCTTCCCTTCCCAAGTGCCACGCTCATCGTCTGCAAATGAGGGAAAACGAGAGTTCCAGTATCCGTAAGTACCACCGACGTCCTCACTTCTCCTTATCGGCCGCCTGCTCCACCTAAGCTTTGCCCCATTTCATACCCAGCCTCTGCAAGTATGCGAACAAAGATCCCGCCTCGGCATCAGGAAAAGTAGACTGCCACCAAGCAGCAAATGACCCTACGGATACTAGTGTTAGCATATAGCCTCAACATTTTATACTGTACAAGAAGACATGATGAAATAATACTCACCCTCAACAGGTCCCAGCTCGCCGAATCCCAGCGCCTCTACAGCCCACGGCACGAGTATGACGAGAATGCCGATAGCAATGACCGTTACCAGGACCGCAGTCAAAACAGGATGTTCTTTGACAAACTGCTCAGCAACCAGCCGAACCTTATCATACGTCTCCTTCATAGATCCGACAAGAACCTTGCCAGAGTCGAGAGCTGACACGATGCCATCGAGGATACGGCGAGCGAGGCTCTCAGTCCAACTTGTGGTAAAGACGATAGATTGGAGGTGAATGGCGAGAGCATCGCTGGACTTCTCGAACGTGAAGAGTGTATCGAGGATGCGAGTCGCGAGCTCTTCTTCAGTAGGGTCGCTCTTACGAGGCTGCTGCTTCTCTATCTTGGTACTGGCGTAGGTAATAGGCTGTGGAACTTCGTTCGAAGGTCCTGAGAGGCAGTCGCATATGTTCTTGATAAAGTCCATGTTTTTACACGATGATTCGAGATTGTCAAAGGTAAGGAATGACGGACAGCTGTAGATGCGTTGGTTGCTTCTGAAGATGAGGTGCAAGGCTGGCGCTTACCTTGGTGGTCCTGTTTGGAAGTATGCATAGACCCGAGGAGCTGGGACATTCCAGCAAATAACATAACACCAATACTTGACCCCTGAACAATATGGGCCATATGCTGGGAGCAGTGAGGGCATGGTGCAGAGGGCATGAATGAAAAGTTAAGAAATAAAATGCACCACAAGCAGAGAAAATCAGAGTTCATGAGTTTTGAATTGACTTTTGATGCAGAGCTATCTCTCCTTCCTAGAAGATGGATCCTTACACGAAGTAAGATTCCGAAATTTGGGTATCATCAGCTTCCTCAGTTTATGCCAAGTGCTGCTCTAGATAGATACATGCTCATGGTACTCCGGACGCCCTTGTCACTGCTCTCTAGTAGAAGAAACCGATAATCTTTCCGGCGACGTGCTTGCGTCTGGCCTCCTCGTGGTCCATAATACCGGCAGAGGTGGTGAGGACGATATAACCAAATTGACGAGATGGCAGAAGCTTCACGACCCACTTCTCGAGATCACCGAGACGGACGTTGTATCTTGGGGAGATGACACCGGTCTTATTAAGGCTATCACGGCGTTAGAGGGGGCTATATTACCAAGAAAGTAGAATCAATCTTACCGGCCGTTCAATTGGATGACGATCTTACCAGATCGGTGATCATCAACCTCCTCGAATTCGCCAATATAGCCTTCAGAAGAAGTCAGTATGTTGCGAAAGATTAAACGTGTAACGTCAGGAGAAAAATCAGAGAACGTGTAAGATCCTCGCAAATGATATATCGGCAACTTAAAGGACTATGGTCGTTGTGTATATGAGACCGTCATCTAGTTATCATGCCGAATGGCGGATCGAAATAAACCTTCCACATACCGTGCTTCTGCATGACGCTGAGGAACTTGACGATGACCTTGGAGGATGGTCGGATCAGGACTTGTCGCTTTCCGGATTTCTCGGCGTTGTTGATGGCATTGAGCGCATCGTTGAGGACGGAGGTCTTAACCATCTTGTCGGATTGAGATTCTCAAATCGTGTAATTGGAAATGAGGTATCTGCAGAAGCTGTGTGTTAGCCTTCATGGGCTCTGAGCATGGAGAGTGCCCTCATGATTGACAAGAGGGTTCTTCAGCTCGTCGTATAGAGGAGAGCAGTGTCGACATCTTTCAATTGCGAGGTCGCATTGCAACTCGAAATTCTTCGAAGAGCTCAGATCCCGTCGCAAATTGAGTAGATGCCGATTTCTCCCTCTGCCTATCATGAAGGGCTTTCGAAGGGTCCGCTGGGGCAATACATACCTCAAGATGCGTTTCTGCGTGTAGGTGGATGGTAATAAGGTTGGTCGTCGTATCGTGGAAGAAAAGTTCGCCCTGAATTTCCTTCGGATTTGGTGTGTGGGCGCTAACCATTATTAGATCTAGCCCAGAGCTTGCGGCCGTGTCAAAAAGCGGCACTGGATGAGGACTGCAGCTGTCGGAGCTTCAAAGACCTTCGTTTGGTCAGACAGAGAGGTCAAGTCAAAGAAAACGTAAAAGCCAATCAAGAAGTATTTTACAAGACGAGAAGTTGTTGACTCAAGCATCATGAAGTTCAAAGTATATGGTCGCAGCTTCAACAGGCAGAGGAACAAACTAAAATTCAGGCATGATATAGTGCCGCTTTTTACTGCCCCTGCGGGTCAGGCTTCTTTGCAGTAGCGTCTCGCTTGGAAGGCGCACAAGACAAGAAGTCATCGTCGCTTCCTCGAAATATCCTTTCCACAACGAATTCTTCGAGGACCGGAAGATATCACACACAACAAGATGGTAGGTTTATGCTTTGACACGTGGTTCCCATAGCTAACCCCCATCTTGTCTGAAGCAGAAGAACCCCAATCCCCAGTCGTCCAGGAGGCGGACGAAGTCGAAGTTTCTGGCGATGCCGCATCCAAGGGTCAAATGTCAGTTCTCGATGCCTTGAAGGGTGTCCTCAAGCTCGCTCTCATGCATGATGGTCTCGCACGCGGCCTGCGCGAAGCTTCCAAGGCTCTGGACCGACGTCAAGCGCACATGTGCGTTCTGAACGAGGCATGCGAGGAGGAGGCCTACAAGAAGCTGGTTGTTGCGCTATGCTCAGAGCACAAGATCCCCCTGATCAAGGTTCCCGACGGAAAGCAATTGGGCGAGTGGGCTGGTTTGTGTGAGTAGTGGCAGGCCATTATGTTTACACAAACGTTACTAACATCTACCTAGGTGTGTTGGACCGCGAAGGAAACGCACGCAAGGTTGTCAACTGCTCTTGCGTTGTCGTCAAGGACTGGGGTGAGGAGTCACAAGAGCGATCGATCCTTCTCAACTACTTCCAGACCGAGCAGTAAATTCAAAATGGGATGATCTGAATGGAGTTTACTTCCGGCGGATAGACATTTGGTCAATGCTAAGGATTGCGGTTTCGCTGTACTCATATGATGCATCATAGGCGGGCAATTCATTGGCATCTGGGCATTCGAGAATACTTCGCAGAAGAGGCGCTTTTGTGATTTTGGGACATGTGCACCTGTGAGATGTTTCGCGCCAGACTCCAAGACACTAACTATGGGCCCTATTTCCTTCCTTCGACCATTAAAATATGATATCCAAATCCCGTTTTCACTTCAGCATATTTTGGGGCCGCCGTTGTGCTGGCTTCGAGTTCGAAAGCTTTCTCCTCGAAAGCAGCATCGAGGTCACCTCTCTTCTTCCACCCCAGAGCGCCACCTAAATTCATCGTTAGCAAATGTGAAACCTGCTATTGAACCCTGCTGATTGGCTATATTTTCAGAACATACCTGCTCTTGCTTTATCCTCAGAAAACTCCCTTGCGACATCATCAAACTTCGCACCGCCCTTCAATTTCTCGAGCGCTTCTTCTTTCTTCGAATGTTTCTCACACTGAGAGCTTGTCAACTGCCAGCCCGCAATTCTTGGTCCAGGAGCTGTACTAGAATGTGTCGCACATTGATCTGCTGTGCGCCCTTAACCTTGCCTGCCTTCTCCTCTTTCTCCTCCGACTTCCCTTTTCCCTTGCCACCTTTCGGTGCGCCGCCCTTGTCGCCGACTTTTCCCTTTGGCGGCATCGTGGCAGATCTCGAGTCGGTGTTTGGAGAGATTGTTGTTTGGAAGATGTTTGCGCCAAGCTCATGGAGGGGCAAGGACGACCCCGCTAAAAATTCTGGGATGTACCTGCCTACAATGATTTACTCGTTAAGCTACAGTTGAGCCTCACAGAGTCTGTAAAACTTGATATTGATATATTCGATAATTTCGTATCTCTCTTTCATTTTATCAGGATTCTTTCTCCCAGCATTGTTTTTGTGGGGCTTGATTTGCAACACTCTTCTAGGAAGAAAGAACTAGTTCAGAATCAATTCTTTCAACCTCGAAGAGTATCTCCTATTCTACTTCATATTCTCAAAAATGGAAGCTCTAGTATTTGCTGAGGACCTAGTTGGTACTGGACCCCAAAAACTCGCTCGACGAGATCCATTCCACAGACTTGTCGCGGACTTATCCAGAATCCTAGGTCCATCGTCAGGGCTGGATTCGGAGGATGTGGACGTCGAAGAGCTTCAGCGGCTGATGGAAAACTATGTTTCTGTAGAAGCAGACTGGAGTAAGTATGCATTAGCAGATTTCACCCAAGGCTATACGCGCAATCTCGTCGACGAAGGCAATGGGAAAAGCAACCTTGTGAGTCCACCTAACCAACATATATGGTTTTTATCTAACGAGTCCGCAGCTGGTTCTCGTTTGGAGCCCTGGAAAAGGAAGCCCGATACACGATCATGCCGATGCACATTGCCTAATGAAAGTCCTCAAAGGCTCATTGAAAGAAACCCGCTTCAACTTTCCCAGAAACAATGCTACGCCACTTGAAGTGATCAAGGAGACTTTATACCATTCAAATCAAGTCACATACATGGCCGATGAACTTGGACTCCATAAGATATCGAATCCAGACCCGGAGAATGTTGCTGTTAGCCTGCACCGTAGGTCACTTGACATCATGGCAAACATGCGAAAGTCAATAGGGCTAACACCAGACAGTTTACACCCCACCAAATGCTGCGAAAGATGGTTGTTATATCTACAACGAGATAACTGGAAAGAGGACACATGTCACACAAAGCAACTTCTATTCGGCCCACGGCAAGAAGGTCGGATCCTTCCAGACCATGAGATAAACCCATGCTCAAGGTTAACATCGCGCTTCTGAGAATTGATTTTTGGCATAGACCGCGTTTAAACGATAGAACATAAAGACTTTTGGGGTTTCAATCTGGGTTTAGAGAAGGCGCATGATAGGTAAAGGCACAAGGTCGGCTTGGACACTAGAGACTCGAGGTATGGAAACGGGATAGCTCCCGCTGACAACCATGGGAATAGACATCATCTACTTTCATGCCCTACACTAATGCACGCACACATTTGGATTTTGACCTATAATTCAATGATTGTTGAAAAGGCGCGATTCTTTCTTCCTCTTCTTTCTCTTTTCCAACCTGTCCTTCATATATCTCCACTCCGTTCTATTTCATCTCCACAGCGCCGCAATGCACGCTTGCCCTCCAGAAACAGCGCCCTCTAACGAAGTTACTGACGCTTCTCTCCGAGATTCAATCAAGACCTCCAACCGCCTGTCTCAAGCCATGAATTCTCATGTTACTTTGCCTGGTGGCCAAACTTCGCTTCCTCCAAGCAACCATCCCACCTTGATCGCCAAGACCAGCGGTACAACCCCATACAACCCCACCACCGCCGAAGCCATCATCTCTGCACCTGAAGTCACTATCTCCTCTCACGTCGCCGACACCAAAGTCGCCGACAAAGACACTACACAAGCCTCTACTGGAGCTCCTACCACCGAATCAGCCGTCACACCCGGCATGTCTGAATTCGAAAAAGCAGCCGCGACAAAGCAGAGCAAGGAGAAAGAGGAATCCGAAACCTTCATTCAGAAGTTCGCTGCCAATCAAGTTGACAAGAAATTGCTGAGTGCCAAAGACCCGTTTTTCATCAATTTGGTGGCGACTTTTAGGGCTGAGCAAGCACAGAAGTTGGCGGAGGAGAAGGAGCTTGCTGCGAGGGAAGCTGCGATAGCGGAAGCCCAAGGTGTTTTCAATGGGGGAAAGAAGAGGAAGCAAAAGAAGAGAGGGAAGGGATTCAAAGCTTGGCTTGTTGCTGCATTCTGAAGTTCCGTTCTATTGACTTCCCTTCATTGATTCTTCATTCTATGGAAGTTCGGGCGGGCTGAGAATATGGAGTTGTATCACTAGCGTCTGCATATTGCTATCTGAACTATCCACTTATCTAAAAGCAGTAAAAGAAGTGACAGCTTGCAAAGTGTTACAGTCGTACTGGATCTGTCATGCATGCCAGCATAATTCATGCCCTGTGTACAAGCCAACGCCATTTCAAATGCATTTTTACCCATATCTCGTGATCAATTCATGTTCAATGCAGAACACCCTTTCAACATGTGCCATCCATTTATCTTCCAGAGGTGAAGAGAGGGTTGTAGCTGCGTACACCACCAGCCTTCATCAACTCGCGCAGAGCCATGGTGGCGTAGTGGCTGGTAGGGAGAGAGAATGTTAGAATGACTGCAATGCGGCCTGGTTCGGGTTTGCCACCGTAAGAAAGTGGAGATGATGGGCGTGAAGTTGATATCTCTCCTGCAGGACGCTTGTTTCCTTGTTCTGGAGTGCTCGGAGCTCCGGCAGTAGCCTTGATGGCGACGGGCGAAGTTGGCTGGGCAGCAGGCTTCATAACTGACAAGGTAGCTTCAACTTTGGCTTCCATAGTTGAGTCTTTGAGGCTGACGACCTTGTCCTCATCCTTAGTAGCGCCGACCTCGAGCTTCTCCTCACCAAATAACTCGACTGACTTGACTCCGGTGCGTCGTGCCGCATTCTCTTCTTCCGTCTCGGCCCAATTGTCCTTGAACGATGGGCCGTCAGCATTCTCCTCTCTCAATTTAGCTCTCGAGGCATCAGCTTCTGCGGCTACTGCTCGGTCTTGTGTACCAATTGTACTCGCCAGACTCTGCCAACCCATCATCTGAGCCGAACCCGAATACTTAGCACGAGCTGTAGCGAGCTCTTGGTTGCGGATTTGTTGATACTTGGGGCTTGATTGGCCACGAGAACTAGCAGAAGAGGCTGGAGAGGTGGCTCTACCATTCTCCTTCTTGACTACCTGTTGAGATGGACCGGTATGGGCGGTAATGTCTCGCTTCTGCTGAGTCTGGCCCCCTGATTCTCTTAGCTTGTCCAGATCAACATCCATAATCTGCGCATAGGCGTTGTAGTAGAGGCGGGTCTCAAAGGAGATGTCTGAGACTTTGCCCATGAGGGGTCGATATGAGCCACTCAGGCTGAAGTCCTTCTGCGCACGACGCATGTTGGCAGGATCGATGCCACCGCCACGCTCGCTGAGCATGTACTCCCGGTAAAACTCACCGATGTCGTTATCGGGGTAGTTAACATCGAAACCAGGCGTAGGAAGGACTACATCGAAGATAGAGTATCTGCCACTCGCAGCCTCTTCAGCAGTCAAAGGACGAGCTCGTTGATAGATATCATCATGATTGACGGCGATGTCATGAGCGCCGGGATGGATGACAACCTCTCCATTTTCATCAACCTCGTCTCTTTGGGCAGCCTTCTCAGCCTGCGTGTTGATCAAGACGAGATCGCCCTTGATGACCTTCATACCATAACGAGCCAAGCGCTGGCTGGCCGCGAGGTTCCAGACAAGGGATTGATACGCATGAACGTACATTGTCTTCAAATTGCGGGAGATGCTGCTAAGAGCGCCCAGGAAGTCCTTTCGACTGTTGGCGAGATGCTTCAAGATTCCCAATTCCGCATTGAACTTCTTTGGCATATTCTTAACTGCATAATCCGCCTTTCCAGATTTGCGAAAGCGGGAAATGGACTTGGCGCGTTCGAGATCTTCCTTGTTGATTCTGTCTTGGACAGCGAAGGTTTCTGAGTAGAGCAATATCTTTTCATCGTAGGCTAAGATGGCGTTGACTGCGCCTTCGAAATCGCCTTGCAGGATCTTCAAGCCAACAGCATCGGTACCAACGACAGAAGTGCCAAAGCGTTGAAGGCCAAAGTAATTGACGAACCCATGTAGTAGAAGGCTCTCGACTCTGCGACTCACTATCGCCTGAGCGTACTCCAGCTTGGCCGCATCATCCATGCCAGCAGGAAAGCCGAAATCGCAATCACGAAGGGTGACGACGAAAAGATTGCCTTTGAGATCGCCCAGTTCCAGTCTGTGATCCTCATACTTGAAGTTGCCAACAAGGATGCCGTGAAGACGAGCGTTGATAGCGGCGACATTTTCTGCGGTCTGACGCCAAACGCAGATACGTTGGGCGGTAACAGCACGGCGGTCCTTGGTTCCGGCAAAGGAGAAGTCCTTAGCCTTGATCTTCAGTTCCCGAGCCAAAGCGTGGACAGCCTCCATCGTATCCTTATTAAATTTCGTCATATCCATCCAAAGATACTCACCACCATACTTTTCCTCCCAACCAACCTTGCCCTTAGGCTGGCTGTTATTCTGTCTGGGGGTCTGTCGTGTGGGCTGACGTCCACCTCTAGAATGGTATTGCGAGGTTGCAGCGGCAGCCATGACGACAATTCCATTCTTGTCATCAAGAGTGGTCTCGAACCGTGAATTGAAAATTCGGCGAAGCTGACCGTGAACATTGCCGCGGACAGCCTTATCATGAATAGATTGAGAGATAACTTGACCGTGTTGAACACGCTTCAAGGCTGGCTTGGTGACAATTGATTGGTGGAGAGCAAGGAGCTTGTCCTTGCCATCAGCTCCGAAATACTGAACCAAGAACTGCTCATCTGTTGGAGAGAGGGTGAAGGCGATTCCGTCTCTATCATTGGGAGCGACAGCTGTGACAACGATGGCTGCAGCATTTGGCGAAGGTGGGCGAGGGATGCTCTTCGTAGCATCGTCATCCTTGGTAGGATCGTTTTTAATCTAGCAGGTGTTACCAAGAAAATCCAATGAAAAACCTAAGAGTCTGGACAGGTGACTCAAAGTAAACCTGGAGGAGGGCTGAAAAGTAGGGCTTAACATACATCATCTGTAGTGCGTGGCTCAAAGAAGTCATCAGCATTGCCGTCGAAAAGGCAGACGATGTTTCCATCGAGAGTGATTTCGTGAACCTGGAAGTCGGTGTATCTATTTGATTGTCAGATAGTGTTCGCGATATGTTCAAGGTTATGTATCTCCAATTGAAACACGTGCGGAGAAGCGCTTGTTCGCGAAGCTCAAGGCTACATGTGAAATAACTGAGAATTTGAAGCTGAATGCGTGAGGGGGAAAAAGGAGATACTTGAGGGTTGTGATGATGGTAACGGTGATGATGATGATGATGGTGATGATGATGATGGCGATGATGGCGATGATGGTTGTATTGATCTTATGTGGTGGTGATGCGTGATGATGTGTGATGAGGGAGGGAAGGTGCACGCGCAGCAGAGCCTTGGAAGGAGTGCGCAGAGACAAATGTCGCACGATGGCGAAGAATGATACAGGACGCACCAAGAAAATTGATTGCTGGTGATGGTGAAGGCGATGGAAGGAGTACAGATAAGTATTGACAGTGTGTTCGCGGCTTTTGCAGGTGCATGCATACTAGGTCAAGCAGTCCAACTAGAACTGCGACCTCGAGGTTGTGCGATGTTTGTAAACAATGCTCGAAAATCCCAAATAACTCGATTGACAACGCGAAATAAAACCATCGAGCATTAAAGACAATTACAAGTAATGGAGAAGTTGCAAACAATGCTTGAGGTGTAAGAGAAGATAAGAAAGTTCAATCAACGCACCTCTGCTTCAGAGTACCGGTAAAACCAGGAGTGACTGCATCAATGTATTGAGTGATACCATATTCGAGTTCACGAGTTACTTGGATGGTAGTGCTAGAAGCAATGAGTTCTTTGGTGTCTCGAGGCATCTTGGGTTCTTGTGTAGGTGTCTTGGGTTCTTGTGTAGGTGGTTGTTCTATATTGAGTAATGTGTCTGATGTTGTTGAGGAGGAAGAGATTTTTTGACGTTTGGGAGAAGGTTCATTCTTTGGGTGGGAAGCAGTCATTTTATAGCTGTTCGGCTAACCGTGCAGCGCTCAAAAATTTTCTCTTACGATTGTCAAGTTTGCTCTTCTTAAGTTAGTGGTTATTGTTCACTGTACACAGCACTGTCATGGTGAAGGTGAATCCATCAACTTGGAGAATCTCGGCACGCACCCACTCGAGGACTAGCGCATATCGCTTAGCGTCAGCACGTGATAATATTACGGGCGGCCTAGAGGCCAAGAGCGCGGAAATGCCGCAGCACACTCGATTTAGTCAAGTCATTTTATTTGCCCACAGACAATATGCCTGGGATAACCTCTAACAGGACTCCGGACATCTAAACTCGTTACTCCTATTGATGGCTTGCCTTCCGAGGAACCATTGTATAGCGACGAAATGTGTCAGAACTCGGGGCGGCATCGTTGTTCAGCGCCCGCAACCATTTCTCCTTTTCTCTGATCTGCTTCTCCTCGGACAACATCCAGATTGCGTAGCTGAAATGTCCGACTTGTTCTCGCCACTCTTGTCCGACCCATTTTCTGTATACGTTCCAGAGATCGCGATGGTGGGGTCTTGGGCTTCGCATCACTCCGGACATAGGGTCTTGATTATCCAGTCTCTTGAGGATGATTGTGTAACGTTTGTTCTCACCCTCATCTACCCTATAGCCAAACTGCAGTCGTTCATATCTACATCAATTATTAGTTGCTGCAATCAATAGATACCTGTGAGGAGGTCTCTCTGAAGCGGGGCATTGGGAAAGGGATGTGTTTTCTTACAAGCCATCATAGCGAATTCCGACCACGGGTGCATAGCGACTCTTCAATTTGTGTCCTCGAAGTACTCGGAATGGGCCACGATGTTCTATGAATTGCATCATGTCTCCCGCATTTTTGTCCCCGATCACACTATATTGTGTCATGTTGAGCTCGGGTCCCTCTACCTCTTCGCCCTCCAGTAATATCAGAGCTGTCGGACCGTAGTTGGGGTTCAGCGTGACGATAGATGCGAGTGCAGTGATGATTCCATCCCGAGCCGCAGCAGCTTTATTCGGCCACCATCTGATTGTTCAAAATTAGTTGAGACTTCAAAGTGGTTCAAAGTGGGTTTGGGGGAAACTCACTGTCCTGGTCTGAAAGTCACTGCTCCCTCCTGCTGGGCTCTTGCCGCCGCGAAGGTGGTTATCGGAGCAGAGAAGACCGGACAAGTAACTGCTGTATTCAAGCCCATACTCATTCCTCTGAGAATACCCCCGCGTTGCTCTTCGTCTACCACCTGCGGGATCGGCCCATCCGTAGTGATATCTCTGACAGTCCCTCCTAGCATATCATTCATCCTCATTTTATCGATATCAGCCCACTTGTTCCCAAACATCCGCTGCCAAATGATATTCAAAAGTCCGGCGTTCTTCGAAAGCCCCATAGTGTTAAGGACATTAGATGAGGTGGCGTTGGCGATCATGCTCTCCACAAGCTTGTCCATGTGGGAGTCGTAAACATCATAAATCGTCATGGGATAAATATCTTCAATGAGAGTCACGAGAACAACAGACAGTTCATTGGCTTCTTCTGGAGGAATAGGTACTTGCCACTATATCTCTAGAAATTAGCTTGAACTATACTTGTTTCCTGGCAAAGCTTATTTGTTCTGGGGCTGATTGTACAGCTGTTGTCCCAATTTTCAAATTCGAAGACAAGCAAGCTACCCCTTAATATGATTGGAGAGTTATGCTCTTACCTCTATACATTCGCGTACGATATCGGTCAATCCACGAAGTTTGAGGTTGTCCCACGCATCGTCGACGAGATAATTATTTTGAGAATTCGTTGATTCTGCGGTAGACACAGGTCTCGTAGTAGCCGCAGCAGGAGAATCAGTAATATCTAAAGAAGCTGTTTTGGTTATTATGTGTATTATCATCTAATTGGTTAGAGGATACTCACCAAGAGCCAGCACTGGAGGACTTGTTTGAGCCTTGATATTATCGCTGCCTCCATCAACCCGTGTGTACAATGGGACTTGCTCCTCGTCATGGGGACGGCCACGAGTCAGACTATTCTCACTCTCCGAGCTGTTGCTTTCGGTATCCGAGTCCTCGTCAGATGAGGAGCTGTCGAAGTCGAAATAGGATTCATCATGTCTCCGGAATCTCAATCCTGTTTCCGCCTCGAAGTGGAGGGCTAGATCTCTTTCTGGGGATAGCGGGGGCGACTTTGACTCTTCTGGGTCCGTTGGATCGAATTCGGGGAATGGTTCGCAGAGGCTACCTGTTTCAGTGGCATTCTCGGTCAAGCCGTAAGGCATATGAACCGGGTCTGACGCCATGTTGTTGATGAGATAATACAAGCAATTGATTGATGTATTCCAAAACAAAATATGCTCTTGGTAGAAAAGTGTTGAGGTGCAGAGCGTGTTGCTCAGACGTGATGTATGGCGGAAGCGATTCGGTCGAGGAAGGAGCAAGCAACAACAAACTTTACCACGCTAATCACGAAAACGACACGAGATCATTACGTGTACGTGCGATGGGACGAGAGTGACTGACTCCAATCCAGAGTAGTTCTTGGAAGGATCAGACGAAGCCCAAAGCTTTGACAGCATGCAAGAGATTGGGAGTTATTTATCCCCCATACCCTCCGCCTAATCAGCCTTTGGCCCGAATTAAATATCTCCCTTAGCTTTCTCGTATCAGCAGACCAAAGACCCTTACTATGTGCAGGATCTGATTTATTTGTCTATATATTCTGTAGCGTAGTTCTATTTAACTACGAATTCATCTACGAGCATTCCTCTCCGTCGGCTAAGCCCCCATCTCGCGTCGGCCTTGGCATAAAATGCAGGATTGGCCGTTTCATCCAAAAACTTAGTGCAGGAAGTTCATCTCAACTGCCTCACAGTGAGATATAGTGGTTCCCTGTCTACTGTGATTTCTAGTATACCTATCTATTGAGCTTGGTTGTCTTCAATAAAACTCGCAAAGCACGGAAGCTGAATAGATGAGGTTGCCGTACTCTCCAAGCCCACTTGAGAAATTGAGCCCATTTGTTATTCAACATTCCAGAAGATTACATAGTGACACCTACCCTGACGCTGCCATGCTCCATTATATTCGTCGTTGCCAGTCGCCATATTTCGCTTCCGGAATGGGATAGGCAATGATCTTTGTATAGGAAAAATATCAGTCAAGATCTACCTTCTTGAAAGATGTCGTAGAATGATGTACGTAGATTGCAGTTTTGAAAGAGTATGGATTTTCTTCAAAGGCACACAGTCCAAGGTGCGACATCTTTATGTATTTCGCCGCATGCGCAGCTTCCTGTCGTAGTCCTTTAGTCGAGCAAATAAGGGGTTCGTTTCGCGGGTTTACTTCGGCATCTGAGAGAGGATTATTTTGGGACGGAAGAGAAGGAGATCCAGGATGGGAAGTTGTATCCGAGCATGTTAGCTAACTATTTTCCAATACTAGAATGTAGGGTCGAGCAACTCACCACCTAGAAAACCACTAAACTGATGCGGGGGCAGGTGGGCGTTCTTGAGGCGTGACTTGGGTGCGTAATTATTAGAAGAGTGATGTTTTGTGAAGAGTTGTATTGCTTGACTTCTTGCATCAATTATGGAGTCATTGAACAAACTGAGGAGACTTTGTAGGTAGTGCCGTGCTTCGGTTTTGGAATTTGCATAACACAAGGAGATACACTCTAATGTGTATTTGTTAACTTGCCACTTAAAGTTGTTTTGACACGTCGATCCGCAACTCCTTGAAAGACAGTTCAAAAGTACGCAAAAGGGCAAGGAGAATATTTAGGAGCAATCTGTAGGGTTGCTTTTTTCTGGGAAAAGGGTACTGCATGGCTTTAGCTTCTTGTCTTACCTACCCGCCAACCCCTTGCAACTTTTTTTCAAGACCTTCAGACGAAAGCTGAGCTACGCTAAGTATACTGAGGCTTGAGCATGGGAGAATGATAGTAGTATCTAATGCAAGGTTTTCAGTACAAATGAAACTCGTCTGATTTGTATCCCGATATGGCGACACGAAAGATCAACATGGTCCTAGCAACAAATTTTCCAGCAATAAGATCTGTTTACTACTGTCTATCATAGGCTGGACGACATGAAAGTCAAAATATCCAAGGGCGCGATATCTACCTTGCAAGGCTCCAAGTTTATGTTGCTCGGAGCTGCAGAGTGCCTCTTGCCACCAATACCTCCACCTTGCAGACCTCCACCAAAGGCGTACCATGAGCTACCTCAAACAGCTAACTTCTGCAAACTCATAATTACAAGCACAGATTTTGATACTAGAGATTTTGCAATCGGATTGAGTCAACGCATCTGCCAACTACTCTGAGACCACTTCAACCAAACCTTGGTCTTCGAGTATATCCTTACAAGCTTCTGTAAAGCTTGTAAATCTTGCTTGCCGGAGGTATTTCAAGTCTGCTATATATGGCAAAAACAATCGAAAATGAATAGCTGAAGTCATTACTCCCACAAATTCTGTTCTTAGGTAGACACAACAACCCGACTAATGAATGGCGAACTTTTCCTATGTGAGAACCTAGGACGAGTATGTTTTAAGAATTGGCTGACTATAGGAATTCAGCAAAAGCACACCTTAACAAGAAACCATTCATCATCTAACGACCCTTTTAATCTGTTTCCATAAAGAGGTAGAGCAGGCATCTAATTGCCGCACCTCGTGAGCGCCAGCAACTTCATAAGTCTTCTGATCATGCTCAATGTTAAATCAAAACTTCGATAGCGTAATGAGCTTTCTATCAACTGGTGCAAAAGATAATTAAGTATCCAAAACAAATTCTAGGTACATTGCAACTTTTGTGAAGTCAGACATTCTGATAGCCTTGTATGCTTTAACATCGTTAACACTGAGATGAAAAATTGAAATTAGCTACAAGACTATTTAACCTTGAGCCATACTTGAAGAAGCGATGAAGCCAGCCTCGATGGAGAGGTGTAGGTTGTTGAAATAGGACTTGGGTATTGAAGCAACTCGAACAGCGGCAAGGTCTCTTTCCTACAATCTAATCAGCCTTCTCGAAAGTCCAATGGATGAGATTGAATCAGAAAGTCTGTGCTCAAACCATTCTTAGTAAAGCTCGACCATCCTGATCCACAATGCATAAGCATCAAGAAGCGAGAAAGATTGAGAGAACTGTCTCGTGACAAAATAAAAGCCTGCAGTACAAAACAGCGCAGAATTCAAAACTTGATATTGAACACCTGAATCTCCATCGAAGCTGGCTGGCGATCATTTATATTTTCTCTATCTTAGGCAAGCATCTAGCCCGCCCCGTCCAACCCGAACCCGATATGCCCAGAAACCCTAGTTATAGCTCAAAGAATCATCATTAAAGGGCCTTAAAGTCTCGCTCGCATCATGGATTGCTCTCCTCACAACAATACTTTTGTACAATCGATGAGTTTATCATCATAATCGATACATCTTGCAGTTTGATCCACCAAGTCCTGATCCTCGACCTCGCTCAGAAAATTCGACTACGAGCTGTTCTTGGTATACTTCGCTTTACCGAACGAAAATGGAACGTATCGGTATTTGATCATATGTTGGATTTGTCTCCGCACTGCAATGCATGTTAGTTCATCCTCTGCTCTCCTCTCACCTCGCAACCTTCTTATAGCAGTCGACTCCCGAGGGAAGGATACGTACTTGTCAGCGCAAACAAAATCAACCAGTAAACCACCAGCACGGGCCAGAAAACAGGGACATCGAAGATCGAGAACCAAGTGCACACGAACCCAATGGTGATTGCCCTTGTAGCCGAATACCAAAATTTGAACTCAGGAAGACGGCGAATGAATGGTCTGAACTCCTCATCCTGTTTCGTAGGAAGACCACCGGCGGATCCATCCTCCATATCATTGTCTATCGCTTCGTTTGAGGGATCAAATTTGGGCTGGAGGAAGGCGAGGAAGAGGTTAAGGAGGTAGATTCCGAGCGAGTAGGCCACTTTGCAGAATTGTTAGAACCTGAAGCCTGTAGATGTAGAGTCGGATTTAGAGGCCTACCGATGTACCATCCTTGCGCGACGAATATCCTCGTGAAGAAAATCATAAGGAGGCCAACTGTTCCCAGCCATCTATACGGTACGTAAGGCGTCGATTTGTCCAACCATGCTTGGTATTGCTGTGGCCCAATTTCATCAGTAATTGCCCATCTCTAAACCATCCGGGATTCCTAAACATCCAAAATCGTTCAAGACTCACACGTTGCAGCCTCGAAGTTTGCGCAGTCACAGCCGCGAAAGGGGTTTGTTCCGGCTCGATAGAATCCATCTTTGCTTTCCAATTCTCCTTTTCTTCCTTTCCGTCAATCAACCTTTCTTCTAACCTTCAAGAGCAAATCCACGGTAGGCCAAGTGATGCACGGCGTTGTTGGCGGAAACTGGTCGATGTGGCGCAAACGTTCAGGACAGGATTCGTAATTCTAGTTTCCGTTGAATCGACACCTGTTCGCGTCCTCAATTTCAGAGCTGCACAAAGGCAAGAGCGGCCCGTAGTTGATCCGTCGTGGCATTATCACGTGCGATGGACGGCTCCGCTCAAGGAGCTTCGAGACAGGGGTAGCTCGGTCGACGTCGGCATATCGGATGTTGTTGCATGGCTGATGGTGGGTTGATCAATTCAAAATCATGGCAAGCTGGTCTTGAATTTTATTTTTTGTTCAACACAGACGGTCCATCGAGTTGAAGAAATTTAGAGTTACACCTTCACAAAGATGCTTTCATTCAGAAGTTTGAGGCCAATTGCCTCTCAATTTCGAGCTTCGAGCTCTGCTCTCCCCACCATAGCTCGCAGCTACTCCGCCTGGTCAGTGAAGTCATATGAGTATATCCAAACCACCGAGCCACGACCGGGCGTTGGCCAGAGTAAATCCATCTAGAGCTTCCTTATACTAGAAGAACATCAACTAACAACCTCCCGGTCACTCTCAACCGTCCCAAAGCTCTCAATGCGCTCTCCACCCCTCTAATCGACGAACTAAACCACGCCCTACTCGCCTTCGATAAATCCCCCTCAATCTCCGCCATCGTTCTAACTGGATCATCTAAAGCCTTCGCAGCCGGCGCCGATATAAAGGAAATGTCGACCCTGACCTTCTCCGAAGCATACACGAACTCCTTCATAGAATCTTGGTCCCTCCTCACCACCGCCATCAAGAAGCCTATTATCGCTGCTGTCTCGGGCCATGCGCTCGGAGGTGGATGTGAATTGTCGTTGATGTGTGATATTCTGTATTGTACTGAGACCGCGAATTTCGGCCAGCCAGAAATCAAGTTGGGTACTATACCTGGAGCGGGAGGAAGCCAGAGATTAACGAAGGCGATTGGGAAAGCGAGGGCTATGGAATTGATCTTGACGGGGAAAAGCTTCACGGGAAAGGAGGCAGGACAGTGGGGAGTTGCAGCCAGGACGTTTGGGAGCTGGGACGAGTTGATGGAGGGGGCTTTGGGGACAGCAGAGACGATCGCAGGCTATAGTAAGGTGGCTGTTGTGGCCGCGAAGGAGGTTGTGAATAAGAGTCAGGATTTGGGAATTAGAGATGGAGTGGAGTATGAGAGGCGAGTTTTCCATTCGTTGTTTGGGAGTGAGGATCAGAAGGTAGGGATGAAGGCTTTCACGGAGAAGAAGAAGCCAGAATGGACACATAGATAAGTAATTAGATGGTATCAAAATGTATTGAATGCTAGTATGCGCCTATGCTACCGAAGTCCTACTGTTGTGTCTTGGGACAATATCCAAACGCCAAATCCACCTCCCAACGCCAATGCCTTCTAAATCAATGTACATTCTAGATGTCCTCTTTCCACTCGTAGCCCAGAGACCACTCCTTACACCAACCAAACCAGCTTCGCTTCACACAATGGGATTCGTCAACATCGTCTGGTATACCAGATGTAGGAGTAGGAAGAGCTGGAGGTGCCGTAATAGCATGTGATTGAGTGGTTGTCGTTTTATCCTTGCAGCCATAGATATACCCAGGTGTCATACAGTCAGCAGAACTTGAAGTTGTCGAAGTCGTTGACTTGTCATTACAGCCCCAAACTCGTCCAGGTGTCTCGCATGTTGCAGACGAGGAAGAGCTTGTTGATGTCGATTTTGGATCGTTGCATCCGAACCAGCCTGGTGTTTTACACGTGGACGTTGATGTCGACGTCGAGGTCGAGGTCGACGAAGTGGAAGTCTTCGTAGCTGTCGGTACAGTCGAGCTAGATTTACTACTAGTCGTAGTCTTCTCATCATTGCAACCAAACCATCCAGGAGTCTTGCATGTTGAAGTCGATGTGGTTGTGACGCTGCTTGTGGATGTTGCACTCGTCGTTGTAGTCTCGTCCAGGCAACCCCACCAGCCAGGTGTCTGACAGGTAGCTGTTCGGGTCCGGGTCTTCGTCATTGTCGATGTCGAAGGCGGTGTTGTCGCGGTCTTACTGCTGTTACCAGTAACCTCTTTCCACAATGGACAGTCATAACATTCTGGTGTAAACTTGCATTCCGGAGCAACGGTCCACTTCTTGATCACATTCTCAATAACCCAGATAATTTTGTGGGTGACGATAGACACTCTTGTGCCGTTGGCATTGACGGTATCGTAAACGCACTCCCTGCCAGAATGGCATGCACTCTCCAAGGCATAGCCTGCATATGAGCACGTAGCAGTTGCTCCATTGCATGTTCCCATGTAAATGGGATCAGCATTCTGACCGAAATGAAATCCACCAGTGAACTCTCGCTGCCCTGGTCTCTCGGGATCTATTCCTGGAGGGACAGGAAGGCCAAGTCTGTTTGCAGGTAGAGCATCCGGAACCGCCTGAAACGTAACAGCCGGGGTTCCATATGTAAGTCCGATCAGAGCACTGACTGCACCTCCCAAAGAGTGTCCCGTCAACCAAATCTGCGCGTCGGGATACATAGCAGTGACGTTCTGATATAAATACCGTCCCGCAGCATAGTATCTATTTTCTTTCGTGAGGCTCTTCTTGAGGCATGTCAAGTTGCAAGTATATGTGCCTGAAGCACAGTCACAAACTTGACGGTAAAATGTACTGCCTTGCTGACCACAGCAGCAGCTAAAGAAGAGGTTGTCGTTCTCCTTGTCGTTCGTGGTCGTTCCGTCTCCATCCCAGATCGCTAGTGTGGTTCCCTTCACTCCTATCACAACGGTGGAATTCGTTTCATCGGCATATAAGTACCCTCGCAAACCATCACTCTCCCAACCAAATCCATTGTCGTCGGTTCTATTGAACCCTGCACCAGGGTCTTTCCAGTCTCCGGTGTCTGGTGTTTCGACATATGCATTTGCGGCCATTTGAGCAAAGGACAAGATCGTTCCAACATCCGTAACATCCGGCCCATCAATATTGTCAAGGGTCCATTCATCTACTGGTGATTCCCATACTTGAGAGTACTCTCGTGCTGCAGCTACTCTTGGATCCACAACTGACGGCCGCCTATCTTTTAACCGATGTATCTCCATAGAGCTCCCTCGGACAACAAGAGGTCTATCAACCTCTTCTCTACGGCCGTCATCTTGTTCCATCCATACAGCAGGCACATCTTTCGGTACGTCAAGCCTTAAATGGGCAGCGGGGCGGTTTAAGTCGCCATGGTGGAACACATGTCGTAACGTCTAAATCCTTTGTTAGGAAAGTCTATCATCGAGTAAGTTTATACTCACAAAGACATGTTCGTTATTCCGAGTGTTTGGTAGTTGTGGTTGTGCTAGAAAAGGAGGTAGAACTGCGTGTTGACGTCCCGCATCGGAGGCAACAATAGGCGTCGATAAGGCGAGGAACGATAGCAGTAGTTGGGCGGTGACTCTGCCTGCAGAAGCGCATTCTGAATACTGCTGCCGGCGTGAAGGCATCTTGAATGAAAGTGTCCGAAGTTCTAAAGAATAATAAGAGGAAAGGAAGAAAAAGAAGGTCAGCGATGAAGTCAGGCAGGTGCAAGTGATGATGAAGTGGAGGAGCACCACTCCGCATGCAGGTGCCCGTGCCGATCACTGAGTCGCGAACAAGCAATCACAAGGCCAAATCACGGCCGGGGTATGCATCCGTGGGCTGAAGAGCTCCAGGCACTCGAGACACTGAGTGCTCACATATTCGCGGGTTCATGACTCAAGATACCCACCGGCATCCAGGCCCTTGATAACAAAGAACCGCGTCATTTCTGTACATCAACCTTACTCAGGCTCACCTCTGTTGCTTCGGTATCAACGGATTGCTGGATGCCACGCTTTCGAATCACACCCCTCCCTCGTGGATATACCTTGACTGTGGAGATGTAATAGGCTCCCATATAGATTTGTTTCCTTCTCCTCCGCAATTCCTCTTCCTCCTATTGCACCACATTCGTTTACCCTGACCTTATCCCGGCTTGATCAGAGTTTCAGACGTATACAATTCATGCGACACCAGTGGGCGACAGCTCAAAAGGTAATCCTCCTCCCTCAACTCTTCCACATCTCCCCAAAAATGCAGGCGATCACTGACAAGATGGTGTTCTCGCTGCCAGACTTTATGGCAAGTCCAGACAAGAAGAGGAGTGACAACCAACGTCCTCGTCCACTGCATCTATCGAAGTCCTTCTCCAAGGTCGAGCCGGTCAGTCCGGATCATTCCACGCGGGGCAGCAGAGCTAGCACCATCTCGAATGGCGTAATACCAGAGGTGATAATGGCGGACAAGCCAAATGTGGTTGTGCACAATGGCAAGGCCAGGCGACAACCCGATGCGTTCGAGAAGTCCCCCGAGGACGAGGACAACGGAATAGTGGATGATGCCGCTGGGAAATTGCCAGATGACTTTGATGAGCTTCCAATAGAGCTTGTCAGCTTAAGTGATAGGTAAATCGTACAGACTTGTGTCAGATATACAAACTAACGATCTCACAGCTTTATAGACTCCTTATCTGCCAAGGTCCACCCCGTACCTCCATCTATCGACAAGCTTTCTACACTATTCCAAGACTTTTATGCTGTTGCGGCCACTCATATCAGCACTCACATATCTGCATTGTCATCTCGTCAGCATCGAGAGAGTTCGCCGGTGCCTTCAGTTACAAGCCGACTAAGGGCGAAAGCGGCGTCCATTGGCAACAAGGACCGACCGAAAATACCCCCGGAAAGGAGGGACTCTGAACAAATGCTTACCGTAGAGGAGATTGCAGAACGAAAGCGTGCGCGGAAGGTTCTTGAGCGCAAACGCATAGCTCTAGAGGAAGCTGTGGAGAGAAGAGTGACCGAAGGCATATATGACAGGATATGGAGACACAGGAGTACACAAGACGAAGCTCAAGATGAGAAACTACGGTCGAAGACTGCAGCACTGTCAGTAGTCGGCATTGGACTGACGGACCTGGGAATCGACTTAGGGCAAGACCAGGACACGGATGCTAGTAAGGACAAGGAGAGGGAAATTCGCAAATGGCTCGAAGATGCCCGGGAGGAACTCATTTTAATGAACGACAAAAAGTATCCTTTAGGCAAGCTTCAACATCTCAAAGCCGCTCACAAGAATATTGTTGAGACACTTTCACATTTCCATCCATCTTCATCCGCAGATGAAATCATGCCTATGCTGATTTACACGTTGATCACATCGCGACCAGAGGGAATCGATGTCATCAGCAATTTATACTTTATTCAACGCTTCCGAAACCAAGAAAAGATTGACGGAGAAGCTGCATATTGCTTAACAAATCTCGAAGCGGCGATCACATTTCTCGAAACGGTGGACTTAGCGACTTTGAGGGAGGACGAGGTTCCATCTGGTCCACCAAAGCCTGTTACACCAAGAGTGGACAACTTCGACCAGATGCAGGTCGGAATCAGTCCACCATCGGGTACCTCCGCAGCAGAAGTTACATCTGCAAACGCAAGCCCAACCATTTCGAAAACCGAAACTTCTCCATCGAGTACCCTTCGGCCGCAACTGCAAGTACACAACCGTCGACTCAGTGATATGTTCCAACCGCCAGCCATGCTGAACGTTGCTAGCGACGCCGTAATGAATACGGCTGATCAGAGTTTCAAGAGCATCGGCAACAGCCTGGGAGACAGCTACAAGTTCTTGCTTGGCAAGCTTAAAGAGCGTCAAGATGATTCGCCCGGCCACAAGGCGGAGATAATCGTTCCCAAAACCCTCGACGACGCTCGCAAGCTTGTCAGCACACCTCCGCTAGAGGATGCAGAATCGGAAAGTGGTGCAAGCTCGCTTCACACACCAGAGAATATCGAGGGTCGAAAACGAGCAGATTCAGGTGCCAAGTTGGAAGATAAAATGCTTAGCATGATTAGTGGCCGCCAGCTAGCTCGAGATAGAAGCACAGACAGCATCCGGAGTTCGGGCAGCGCTGGCAACAAGAAAGTTGCGTTCGCCGAGGAGGGAGATAAAGTTCCTTCACCGCTTCACAACGCCGCCCCAGCACCGTCACCATCAGGGACTCCTGCCCTTGTAGATTCAATGCGAAATCTTGGAAATTCGCTCAATCCTATGACTAGGATTGCTGGGATGGGAATGATGCGTGGCTTCGGAAGGGCGACGCCGACAAGTCCTACTCCTCCGCCACCAGCCCCGAGCAAAGGCACAGTTGAAGGTGATGTTGCTGAGCTGACAACGGTATGCTACTACTCTTACTTGCCAACAACTGGATGCTAACATTATTCCAGGCGTTCCCAGATCTGGCACCATCTCTTCCACCAAAAGAGATACCCAAGATCGCACCACCTATCAAGCGATTCATGGAATTGCAAAACCCGGGCGATATGAAGCTTAACGAAGTGTTGGAATTACTGCGGGATTATAGACGGCTGGCAGGGGCGCTCAAGGATATGGGTGCAGTATGAGTTCTTCAAGGCATACAGAACTGATTTGTAAGATTTCCCACACATCGACACTGATGGCCATTACTGGGCCTGATCTTTTGGAATCGAATCGCATGGTGGTAGGCATATGTAGGCGTTTAGGATGGCATCTGAGACGATTCATTTTGTCTCCAGCTAAGTCATGATGAAGGAATCAAAAGGAGAGCGATGCACGTACTATTGGACTAAATATTATTGTCTAATTGTTCGTGTGATCTGTTGTTATATTCATGTGCTACTGTATCCCTTCCACAGCGGACATATGTCAAAACTTTAATTAAAACACCGAGAGCAGATATATACCCTTAGAATATAACAAGCACTAATTACCAATCAGTCCATTAACTTCACCTAAGATCAATCCTTCATATAATGCACATTCAAATAGTGAACTTGTCTTTCTTTTGCCTAGCAAAGTAATTCCACCCGAAATTAACCCGAATTTCAGCCGTTCACCGTCCTCACACCTACTACCTAGCTAGTCAACAATTTGTTCTAGGAATCTAGGCTCAAGTACTAGTATATAAACACCTTCTCGCGAGGACATCCCTCTTTCAACCAACTATCAAGAAAGCTGCGCCAAAGAAACCGATGTTTGTTGGGTGTGGGTTTGTGGACGCTCAATGTAATGTACGGCACAAGGTTGTGATGTATTGGTAGGTTTTGGTTGGGGAATCTTGTTATTTAGTGTTGCGAAATAGAGGTTGCTTAGTTGGCTTTCACTTGTTATTGTCATTTTTTTCTTTTGCTGCCATTATTTATTTGTTGTTAGAGTGGATTAGTCCCTTGTTGCATGTTCAGGGGTTTGTTTATATAAATGTTTTTGGGATAGGATCAGGTGTTGTCTTATCACTACGTAAATGTGTGGATTGTGTAGAGGGGCAGAGATGATTTAGATGTACGGGTACAAGGTGCTCTTGCTTCGAGTTTTAAGTTTGTTTACAAAGTACCTAAGTCTATAGGTCATTCGTCGAGATTCGAATCCACTTTTAATCATAACTTAAACACCATCTATTACCAGAGCTTAGGGCCACAGAGCAAATGTCCAAATAATACTGGGAGATCGATGTGCTGTTCGAATATTCATTGATGAACAGACATCTTCAACATTAATAAGACCTATCTACACCCATCCTAACCTCCTCCCCAAAAACCCCACGCCTCCAACAGCAGCACTGAGACCTGTGAATACAATCAATCCTCCATACCCACTCCCATACGCAAATCCCGCCTGTCCACTCCACGGCTTATCCCTCAACAATGCCTCACTAAGCGGTCCAGATCCAATTGCACCAACTCCTCTCGCCGCACTAACAATCCCCAACAAAATGCCAATATCCGCACTCCTATCCCCCTGCTTAACCATCTTGATAACACCCGCATTCGTGCTCACGAATCCTCCTGCAAAGAATCCGTACACAATACTAAATACAACTAGCAATGGCATTGCAGTACTCAGACCCCAGAGTAGGAATATTGAGATAGTTGTCCCAATCGTGGATAAGAGGATCACAGTCGTGACATGGAAACGATCGCAGAGCATACCGAACATGACGGTTGCGACGACACCGGCTGCATTAAGGAGTGCGACGAGCAGAGTTCCGATGCTGGGTGAGAGGCCGAGAGAACGGGCAAAGATGGGGAGGTAGATGGAGGGGATGAAGTAGCCGAAGGATTCCATGACGAGGCCGAGTTGGAGGAGCCAGAATGAGGAGGATTTCATGAATGACAGACCGTAGCGGGGTGATTGAGAGGTGGGAGAGATGGGGAGGCGGGGTCGGAGGAAGTAGACGAGGGGCATGGCGAGGATTAGGAGACAGATAGACCAGATTCGAAGGGTAGTGCGGAAGCCGTATTTCGCGAGGAGGGCATTGAGGATGAATGGAATAGTGAGTCCGCCTGCACCTGTACCAGCCTGAGTATGGTTAGTGTGGTGATGAGCAGAAGAAGAATGGGAGACTTGCCCACATGATACCGTATGCTAGACCTTTGCGTTGGATAAACCATTCGTCAATGTACATTAGAGTTGGGTAATAAATGATACAACCTCCCATGGCATATAGAGCTCCTTGAGTGACAATTAGATGATTCACACTTTGAGCGAATGAGGCCCCGATCAGTCCCGCAGCCATGATAGGCATGCCGGCCCATTTTGATATGCTGGCGAGGCGAGGCCATTGCTTATATGCTGGAAAGATGACGAGTCCAATCATGTACATCAGGCCCTGTATTCCGTCAGCTATGAACTCATGCACACAGGGGAAGCACAAACTGTCGAAGTCGTTCCAATGACAGCAATGCCAGAGGGCCGAGATGAGAATGGCTCATGAGTGCTGTAGTACTCTTGGAAGACACCGAATGAGAATGGAAGACCTTGAAATATGTCAGTGCGAGTTTCTTAATCATGCATTTGTCTTGTCTTCTAACCCCAGACTAGAGACTCAATCATAAATCCAGCTGCTAAAAACAGCCATGCGTCTTTACCACCATCAGCTCGTGGCAGTGAGAACTCATTATGTCCCGTTAGGTTTTCTGGTTCTTGAATATCATCCTCTCTGTGGCCAAAATAGTTGGACACATCACTTAGAATGATATCATTTTGAGACTCCATTAACTGTCGAAATATTGAAATGCGAAATGTCTTTCGAAGAGTGTGTGTTGACGAGTTAAGTTATATGAAGAGAATGAAGATGGTGGATGAGGGGCAGAGAAGAAAATAATAAGTCGCACCCCACTACTGTCTTTGGTCACTGACGGGTGACTACCGTATTCGGTACGAGTAGAATGCCTGTAATTGGTGTTTGGCGAGCCCCTTTGTCAGCACAACCAGGCATGAGATTTAAGGGCGTGCACGGAGACTTCCTGCTTAGTGCGGGGCCTTGGACATCCCTCACCTCACTTCTTCTTTCTTTCTAATCACTACGACCACAGGATGTGAATCTTCGTTATCACCCTCTACCTGTTCAAACGTCGTGAAATTTGTCTGGCCGCCAAATAATTACCAGAGATACATACTTGTCCTGTCGTGATGCAAGTGCATGTTGACGAGAGAAATTGCCACATCATCACAGAACGCAAGAGGACCACTTTGCGACCATCTTATAATTGCGAATAGATTTCGCCGTGTTTAAACATTATTTTATATGCCTTTAAAGCTGTCACCTGACGTCGAAATATTGACCCATCCCTTTCTTTGGTTGTCTTTATTTATTTTCTTCCTCTCTTCCACTTACATTCCGGGTAGGAAGCAACATTAGTACATTAGTGCAATCGAGAAATGACTTCACCTTGATTGAACATTTTATCATATACCTTTAAAGCTGCCACTTGACACTTAACCTTTGAACTATCTTTTTCTTTCGTTATGTCTTGATTTCTTTCCTCTTTTCTTTGCATGCATTGACATGCACGATCCCATTGTAGGAAGCGACGTTGGACATAGTGCGATCAAAAAACGACGATGAGATCAGCAATTGCAGGTAGAGGAAGGATCGAGTCTTCCTTGTCTGGTACTTCTCCGAATATCAGGCTTGATCCATCCTCTTTCCCACAGCATCCAGCATTTTTACGACACCCATTCGACGGCTGATGCGCCTCATATATATTTTAAACAGAAACGTCAGTCTATACAACATCGAAACGGTATGTTCCTTCTCTACATCACACAAATAGTCGCAAAAGTATGGTTAGTTGTATCTTGGGTCCAACTTATCTGGTCTTCCTAGCATCATGTTTTTTGGATTCAAGTCTTGCATCACGCCCGTCAAGCCTATCTACCGAAGCGAACGGATTCAGGTTCAAAAGCCCGCTCAACCCTCAACAAGATTACAGGCGCAACCGAATGACCAGAGACCGCAAAATGGTCGCGTTCTTGAACCCATCGTCATCTTGCGCTCGCCCAAGAAAATCCCGAGACTGAGAAACCCTCCGGAAAGAGCATATTTCACAGCAGCAAGATCGAAACCTGCTACGCCGAAAGGGTCGGTCTTGACCAAGATAAGAGCCATCTCGAAGCAAACGTACAAAGGACGTCAAAGCCCACCTGTGCGAGCATATTTCGCCGGTTCGGCATCGAGTCCAGCACCTCGAGAAGATTCCGCTATGGCAGATAACATGACGGCCGCGACGAAATCAGTGCCACCGACCCGACAGGGAACACCATTGAGCCCTTTGTCAGAGGAGCTATTCGGAGATATCTTGGATTCAAAGCTACCTACGGTACCTCTTCGATGGTTTTCTGATTCCAGTTATTCTGAAGAAGAGATCCCCGAAGCCAAAATCCCATATGCTAGATCCCGAGGTCTACGACCAAATACTACACCAGATGTCTCATTCGGAGACAAGTCAAGTACAGCCGCCAATGAAGCAGACGTATTCGATAGTGTGGAATTGACGCCGCCAAATAACGTATTTCCTCCAGGCATAATAACTGTTGGTCGCGAGGATTATCACAGATCTGTTTTGTTCTGTTCCTCGTCGCTAGTAAACCTGGGTCACGGTGGAATTCTTGCAACTGAACTAGGAGCACAAGATACGATTGCAGAGTTCGTGATACAGATCACAACGAAGTCCAAGCCCCTCATCTTAAAACCTATCTTCGAGGCTCTTTCTGAAGCACGGTTCATCGTTGAGGTGAAGACTACGGTGCGTATCAACCTTGAGAAGACCGTTGCGGATCAGAAACAAACCGAAGAGAAAGACGTGGAGCTGTCGCGATACTTCCTACCGTCACGCCCTCATGGAAACAAATATGTTGAGATTCATGCAAAGGATGTCTGCGATGGGTTGAGCCCGGCCCGCGCGGATCTAGGGCAAATGAAGCACATGTCTCCATATTCGATCCTCACTTGCGATTGCCGCAAAGTCAATTTCGGCGCTCACGATCCTTGTCTAAGAACTGTCACCCTTCTAAAGAACCATCTCCGCCGAGCTTCGTTTGTGGGACGTCTTCCAAGGATAGTGACTGGAGAATGGATGGTGGGAGGTAATACTAAGCAGTGGGGAATACCGTTGGAGGAAGCAAAGGCTATTTGGCAGAAGATGTAGAGTAAGACACCAAGAAAGATCAGACCTCAGGTATCCAGTGGAGGAACATCATACAGACCTGTAGCATCAATTGATGCAGATATGAAACCCACTTTGCAAATTTTGCCTTCCGTGAATGCTACGTAAATCGAGTTGAGTATTTTTCTTGAGATTGTGGATTTCCAAGATAAGAACTTACTTGATGTGTTTAAGTATATTTCGGGCAGCCAAATTAGACATCTCTGCAATCGAAGAGCAGCCAAATTTTGCTCAATATCTGAACCCCCAATGTCATGGAGTCGATGCCACATTCTCAAACGACAGAACTCAAAATCAGTACCCATACAAAGCAACTTTGGGTTGAGGAATGCAATGGTATCAATCAGAAGGCTCTATCTAGTCATTGAAACTGAAAAAGCTTAGCTTCTTGATCCATCCATACTAATACACACATGCGTCAATACTACTCACCAGATAGCGCGCAAAATGCAGAACTAGAAAAATCAGACCAACGCCAAACATAAGTCCTAGACGAGAGAGAGTATCGTTCAAACCACATATTACAATTCATTTAAGGAGTGTCTAGCTATTAGGTAAAAATGGTCGCGATCTTGAATTCCTTCTCCTTCTCTTCTCTTCTTTGCTTTTCTGTTTTTATCCATCTCTCTTTGTCTATTCCCTTTTCATCTCCACCTCCATGCTCAATCTCGAAGACTGGAGATGGAAAATGTGCTTAAGCAATGATCTCCACTTTAGGAGCGGCTTTAGGAGCGGCTTCGCGCTTCTTTGATGTTGGGTAGGAGTCGTATGCTAGATAGAGATGAATATGTTAGTATGTGATCGATATTGGGATGGAATGGGTTGCTTGGTGGGCAGGGAGTATGTAAGTAGACAGGTAGGGGGAGATATCCGGGTATCTTACTGCCATAGTTGCCGTAATCACCATAATTGGCATAATCACCATAACCCTCTGGCGAGGCTTCAGGTTGAGGTTCGGGCTGAGCTTCAGGAGCTGCTTCACGCTTCTCGGATGATGGGTAAGAGTCGTATGCTAAGTAGAAATCAAAATGTCAGCACGTGATTCACATAAGAATAGAAATGGCAATTAGGAGATAGGAGGATGGGAGGATGGAGGAAGTTACTTACTGCCATAGTTTCCATAATCACCGTAATTGGCATAGTCGCCATATCCTTGAGGAGAGGCTTCGGGTTGAGCCTTTGCCTCGGGTTGAGCTGCGGGGAGAGCTTCAGGAAGAGCCTCTCGCTTCTCCTTGTAGGTGCCATACGAGGCGTAGGTCCCGTAACCGGTAGGGGTTGGGCTAGGTGTGCTTGTTGAGGTAGTTGAGGATACAGGATAATTTTGATATTCTGGAATTTGTTAATTGCTTGTTCTTGATTCTTGAGTGAAGAGTATGAGAGAGGAGGAACAAACGTCCGTAGGCTCCGTATTTGCCATAGTTGCCGTAGCCTTGAGGTAAGGCTTCGGGCTGAGCTTCGGGTTGGGCTACAGGAAGAGCCTCTCGCTTCTCCTTGTATGTGCCATATGAAGCGTAGGATCCATAGCCGGTAGGGGTTGCGCTAGCGGTGCTGCTTGTAGAGGTGGTTGAGGACACGGGGTAGTTTTGATATTCTGGAGTTTGTTATTGACTTGTTCTTGATTCTTTAGTGCAGAGTATGAAAGTTCGGGGACGAACGTCCATAGGCTCCGTAGTTGCCATAGTCTTTAGGCGCTGCGGCAACGAGGACTGCGGAGGCCGAGGCCAGGACGACGAATTGAGAGAAATGCATGATGTGGATGGAAGTAGAGAAGGAAGGAAGCTGTTAGAATTGATTTCTAAATGTCTGTGGAAGGTGATGAGTGATGAACGATCTAATGTCTCGGGGAGATGCGATATATATTGAGATCGGAATCATAAGGTTGAAGCTACCTAGACCAATGCTGTCCAAAAGGGGTATCCGAAGCTAAAAGTATAGGCCCAGGCTGTGCTTTGACAGAGATTCGTCGCCATCGTACCTAGCAATGGAGCAATACTAGGACCGAATGTATCTTGCCGACGTAATGCTCGTTTGACTAAATGCCAAGCCCGTATTCTAAGTCCAAAGTATACCTCACAAGAGAAGCCGTATTCACGCTCAACCAAACTTCTGGTTTGACGTGCTCGTGCGAGAGAATGATGAGCTCAGCACCATGTTACGTCGCAACAATCAGCTCCCAACTACCTCGACAGGCATCACCTGAGCGCTGACTACCGGCCCGAAACATATTGTCTGTGAAACTCCAAGGTATTGGGTGGCTTCGTGTCTGCATTTAGATATGTACACTTGTGCAGCAAACTGAGCTCGACATTGTCGATGATGCATTCTTTCATATGTGGTATATTAAGGAAATGAGCTTAAAAGGGTGCAGGGTCGGTCGATTGGACTCGAAGGATGGTCACTGGATCAAAGCCTTTTCATGATGGTGGTGGGTTAGATGGTAGAGTTGAAAGTTGACAGTTGCTGTCAGGTAGCATCGACGCTTAGCTTGCAGGGCACCTGGTGCTGGTGGCGGTGCGAAGCTAGGAAGCGACCCTGCGCCAAACGGAAATTTCCCGTTTAGCGGAGCTCCGGCCTCAACTTCGAACGCCGGTCCCACTAAATAAGCTCATTGCAGGCCCTAAATTCCATCTTGCTATGTCCAACCTCGAGATGAGATGTCAACAACACTTCAGAGCTTTCAACAACGCATCTTCGGGACAAGAGCCGCATTATCCATCTGTCGGTTGAAGTCAAAATCTTCATACCAAACAAATAAAGTTATTTTTAGCTTTAAAGATTCGCGAGATCGTAGAAAGTACCCTGCAGCGAGGGGCATTTGACGTGATGCGGGGTAACCGCTCCTCGTATTGGTTCGTAGTGAGATCGTTACCACCTTGCTTACTGAGCCCTGTGATTAGCCGCATATTAACTACACGCTCTTACTCGTATTTACTTGCGTTTTCTAGCGCTGCCGAGTGCTTGCGCAGCTCTCAACACGAGTGAAGTATCCTCGTGAGATTTTGGTAATTGTCTGTTTCTATTTGGGGCTTCTGAACTATGACGCTATGTTGGTGTTTCTTATCACCCTTCTCCTCCTTCAAAATTGATTGCATGTTCAAGTACCAGTGAATTTTGAGAAGAGTAAAGAAGTTTTACTTGTGAGAAAGTATTTCCTCGAATATGTCTTCAATGTCTTACAGTCCACTTCAAGACAAGACTGAAAATGATTCTCAAGGAGGAGAAGACTATGACCACCTGCTTCTAGAAGAAGAGTCTCTTCACAAAAAATTACCTCGAAAAATTCCAACTTCGGTCTTCGTTGTTGGCATCCTAATCATTTCCCTCCTTCATATAAGTTTCGGAGCATGGATAGGAAGTCGCTGGTCCCTGAACTTCAACGCCAAATGCCTGGAGCACGTTCAAAACTGGTGTAAGTTCTCCGCTCTTCAATTCACAAGCCCAAAACTGACATTTCCAGCTCCAATCCAAAGGGATGTAGATAACAGCTACCACACCGTCCTCTTCAACGGCTCTTTCATGAAACAAAATATCTTCAGAAAAGAAGCCAGCCCCGAAGTAGACTCTGCATGGGACTCTCTCGGCATAAACTGTACCCCTCCCTTCCATCCCCCCAAATCCCCCAAATCACTAACAAAAACATAGACCGAAGCGTAATCATCCCAGTAGCAGACGCAGCCCGCACCGGTCTCTCCCCCTCACAAGTACAAATCAACCCCTCTTACGGCGGCGGCTTCCCCGCCAACGTCGAAGGCCTCCACCACCTCCACTGCCTCAACCTTGTCCGCCAATCCCTCTACTACAACATCGACTACTACCGCACCCAAGGAACCGGCGCATTCGTAAACGAAGAACCCATCCTCCGCCACCACGTCTCGCACTGTCTCGACATCATCAGACAACAATTGATGTGCCAACCTGATACGGGTATGCTGGGACAGGTATGGTGGGATAAAAAGAATCCGAAGGCGTTTGTGGATTTTAATACGAGGCATCAGTGTAAGGATTATGAGGGGATTAGGAAGTGGGCGGAGGAGAGACAGGTTGAGGAGAGGGTCCCGGGGGATTTTTTGATGCCGCCGAGGAGGAGGGAGGATGTTTTGGATGGGATTCCTTGAGTGGGGTGTGGTGTTTGAGATTTATGAATTACTAGGAGGAGTATGTCTAGGCCAAGAAGGGGAGGTGAGCTGAGATGATGTGTGAATGAGATTGGGATAGGCACGAGATTGAGGAGATGAAGCTGGGGTTGTATCGCGTCAAGAACTAGGGTCTAAAAGAAGGCGATTGATTGAAGGATGTTGACAGAGAGTCTACCACGAATTGGACGAAGAGAAAGTAGATAGACAGGCATTGAAGGAGAATATCTCCATTCATAGCATAAGAATATCTCTCATCCAAGCCAAAAGACCACATCTAAACCTTACCCTCCTAGTGTCTCAGTCTCAACCACAGACCGACCTCTACCAAGAACAGAACATCCAATTCATTTCATTAACGAGTGACAACAATCCACCCTTCCTTACCCATATCCCAAGCAAAAACAAAAATCCAATTCATCTCATCTCATCACCTCATAACAATCTCAAGAATCAAAAACGAAACCGAAAACGGAATAGGCATCAAGCGACCCACAACCAAGCCAAACTAACATCCTCATCCCTCACTCTCTCAACCCATTTCTGCTCTAGTCGCTCTGTATACGCATTCTGACGCTCGTTCTTGCCTGAGGAGCTTCGAGATCGAGTCAGGCTGAGATTGAGATTGAGGATGGAGCGATGGATGCTGGAGGAGGGTTTGGGTGAGAATGAGAAAGCGGGAGATTTAGCCGCTGTACCTGTGTGGTGGGGGTTTGGTTAGTGTGGATAGTGTAGGATATTGGATTGTTGAGGGGGGATGGGATGAGATGAGATGTCATGTGACGGATGTAGAAGGAGTGTGTTGTGGGGTGGGGTTTAGATGGTGAGTAAGAGGTGGTGAGGAAGATTGGATGAGGATGTGGGTGGGAATGGTTCACGAGGAGAGAGAGAGGTGATGTCTTGTAACGTGACTTACCAGGGGATGACGCCCTCGTGCTCGCCAGGAGCGGTGTCGCTTTCATTTTTGTCTTTGTTGTGAGAAACATCTGTGAGTAGAAAATGTGTTAGATGTTTGTAGGTGAGGATCGAACGGAATGCATACGGTAGGTAAGGTGAAGAAGAGAATATTGAGTGGTCGGGAAGGACAAGGGAAGAAGGAAGGTATGATAAAGTTGGGAGGGGGGAGAGGGGAGGGAAGCGGCGATGAAGAGGAGATGGGAAGAAAATTATGGGTGGCCGAAGCGAAAGAAAAATGAAAAGAATATAGAACAAGAAGAAGAGGAAAGGACAGCTTACGTTCAAAAATTGCACTAGGCATTGATCCTTCGTTCTTACTTTCCTTCCTGATCCTTGAAAACGTAAATAATACACAAGGCCGACCGGGCCAAGAAACTCAAAAATTCAAAAAAAGACGAGTAGGCTATTTCGTAAAGGGGCGCTCAGTGCTTGCTGTCGTTGCAGGATCAAGGCCGACCAGGCCAAGAGGGGAACTGCTCGAGGTGGTGAGTTGAAGAAGCGTGAGACTGCTCAGTACGATCGTAAGTATGAAGAGTTCAAGGCTGACCAAGCCAAGTAGTATGATTTTGTTTGTTTGTTGGAGAGTGTTGTTTGATGAGGTTGTGGCAAGCTCGCTAGTATTCGCTAGGAAGCTGGTGGCGATAAAGGGGGGACGACGAGGGCTGAGAAGCGAGTCGCGAAGAGCGCTAGTGCTGCAGCAATAGGGTTGAGTAGGATGAGTTGTTCTGGGACGGATTGTTGGGACGAGGCTGGGACTTGGAAAGTCGAAGTGAGATTGATAATCTTGCTGACCGAGTGGTTCGGCTATATTTTTGGATGATGGTCAGCGATGCCGATAGGTAGCGAAAAGAGTGGAGAAGAATTTCAGAACTGACCTGCTTTGCGATCTTGGTGTGAGGTGAGGAGAGTGAGACTGTTTTTGGGTCCGATTGACCTTTTAAAGGCGGAGTGTCGGTGGATTTTCTGGGCACCGAAGCGTGCAGGAAGACGACGGAGGGCCGTGAAACATTGTCCGGAGGATGAATTTCGGTCCAGTCAACGACCTTCGAGTAATACAAAAATCGCCGGACAATTGATGTCTCGGTCGTCGTGAATGGTATATATGGTGAATGCGCATTTCTAAGTATGCTTGGTCAGTGGGCAAAAGGTGGCGGCTTGAGATGACCGATGTTGCTGACAGTCTCCCTCACGTCTACCGGGACAAAAAACAAGCTTGGAAATACGGTTTGGAGAGCCATTCCCTCCATATTTTACTCACTGTGTTGATTTTGGCTCTGTCTGTACGCGTTTTTCACTATGGAATTGGGTAGAGACTGGATGCTGGCGAGAGACTGGGCAGCACTTGCAGTTCCGGATTGGGATTCTTGTAACTATCCGGACATGGGGATGAGTATGGTCAAACAACGCGAAATTACAATGCTAGGAGCTGACAATTGCTTACGAACATACTATTTAAGAGTGTAAGGTCCCAGCTTTCTGCGACCTTCATTCTTTTGTCATTCAATTCTTGATGTTATACCCTCTGATTTGGCTTCGAAGAAGTTTTTGAAAGATGTGGAAGCTTGAAGGAGCCAGTACCAGTGCCACGCAATCATACGTAGAGATTCCGTTATGATATATGCGCAGTTTAATATCCAAGCTGAACTTGTGTGGAGGCAGGCGATTGAAGAAACTTCACCAGTTGCCTTAAAGACTCGTCTGACAATCAGTGATGGCGGCTCGATATCCAACTTCCGTATAGACGTAAAGCAACATTGGTTGCATATCTCCCTCAATCAATTTCTGTTAGGGTATCCTGACTTTGGAAACTTTTAGTAGAAATTGAATACTTATGATATCCAGCTACTTATCCGACTTTGGAGAAGTTAAAACCACCATACTTCAAGTGTCAAGCAAGCGGTAATAGTATTTCTTCGAACCATACTAGAATTTTTCTAGATCAAACACACGTAGCCATGCTTGGTGTTATTATCGATGTGCAACAAAAAATGCTAATGACGAACGCAAAGGAAGACATCAAGTTAGTGAACGTAGGGACAATCAAAATTCGGCCAAATGACGAACATTGGCAATGTGCGATATGCAACAAAACACCTCAATTCACAAAGTTACGTAGATTTCGGACATTGACGGAGAGCGACATGCAACAAACTCTTTCAAATCGAAGGTGAATCTGGCCAGGTGGTAGGTAAGTCTATGGCACGAGCCCTTCAAGCCTTTGTCCCTCACCTGGAGCTGTAGAGCATGCCTTTTTCCCGCGAGAAATTGACTGCGTGATAATGCTCACCGCCGCAGTTTCCAGAGCGAGGAGCGCTTAACAAGGCCGAACCAGCAGATCTGCTGGGCTAGTTGGATGACGATGGACGCATACGTCAAGAACGAAAATACTTGAAATCGCAGGCGGTGTCTGACGTCTTTGAGATACTCATTCAGTCAAATTTCTTGTTGAACGTGTCGCTGACCTCCGAAGACACTTGCCGTAGGGATTTGAACAGTTAGAAGAGTTGATGATCCGTAACCAGCTGCAGCGGCTTAACAGCAAGACCCTTGGAGTCTGGACCTTCTTTGCCACCAGCACTTGCTAGCTAAATCCCTGCGACAGCTCCAAGAAAGGAATCCAAATTCAAAAAATAATAAATAATAAAATAAAATAAAACTCCAAGCTAAAAAAAATAAATAAAAATTCAAAGATTCAAGCTCAACACTCACCGAGACAGCTACCGAGACACTGTATGCCATCACCACGCATACCACATCTCAGATTCCCGCTGCACACATCACTTCGAAACGCGCTTTGCATTCCCTTACGCAGGTACCATTCCACGACCCGGAAAATCTCAAATCCCACCACTCCTTCCCTTTCCATCCTCCTTCCTACCGCCGCAATTTCCACTCCACCTATAGCCAACTCCCTTTCTTGCAGCTTCGGCACTCGTCAGCCTGGTGCATAACCGTAGCTACTTGCCGCTGCTCGCTAGTGGCCGGGACCAAGTCTGTCAGAACTTTGATGTTCTTGATAGCGGGTGGACACTAAGCATCGTGCATAGAAGCCGCATGGAAGATGGAGAGAAGGACGGATGGTGGATACGGATCATGGATGAGGGATAGAAGGACCGATGTCCCGCTGGCGGTGTGTTTGTACTGTACTGTACACTATCTGCTTTCGGAATGTGTTGTCGGATGTGTTCTTGATGTACAGTACGTTGAGAATTTGCGGCTGGAGTCGGGATGGGGGTTACGTTGCATTTGACCGAGTCGTTGGGGTTTTGAGAGGGGAGGAAGAGGATGTAGGGGGTGCATTTTTGTTGCATGTCTGTATGATGTCAGAATTTTGAGAGGGTTTTCGGAAGGGAGGCTCGTGGGATGAGGGGTGGTGGTGGAGTTCGTCCGAAATATCGGAGTTGTTTTCCGATGAACGTGACTTTGGCGGCCAAGTTGCATGGGCTTTTGGGCTTTGAGGATATTTTGTTGCATGTCGATCGGGAAATTCGTCCGAACGTTGATATTAATCATGCTTGATGTTTTATGAGATGGTGGATGGAATTTCGGCGTTAGGCATCGGAAACTTCAACCGATATCAGCAACGCTCTTGTTCCTTTGGTAAAGTTATTTTAACGGTTGAGGTCCTGTGATAGCATCAAAGTGCCTCTGCATGCTATACCGATTTTGCTATGCTTTTGGTTTGATTCCATCTAGATAATCAAGATACTTTTGATGTGTAGGTAAGAAGCTAAGAGTGATCTCGTCTCGTATATCTGTTTGACCTTAATCTTTCAACATACTGTTGGAACCTTCAATTCTTAAGAACCTGTTTTGAACAAGCGCGAGCCAAACTTCCTTCGGCAGGGTTGCATCATTCGAACTCCTTTGACGGTATCGAACAATTCGCGGCGACGGCTTCGACGGTGGCTCTTAAAATTGTACGCCCACGATTGGTGTTGGCTTGCCAGTTAAATGAGAGATAAATAATAAAGCAATGTAAACCCTACAAAAGCTGATGGGACCGCATGTTTCGGCAGGTAGAGACTTCTTCAAACACCATGAAGCAGCACATTCCATTTCTGGTCCAATTCAACAACCACACCTTTTGTTGCACATCGTTATTAATGCCGGCATCCTCCCGATACATTCTCCTCGCATTATTTCATTTGTGAAATATTCCAGGGTTTTCTTTTTCCTTTGCAGATTATTGGCTTGATACTCTCATATCTAACGAGTTCCGTTTGACGGCTAGTGACATTCCCACTGCCAGTGGTGGAGTCCCAAATGCCGGTAGGCTGTTTAAGAATAGACCTAGTTTCAAGTCGTGTACCGACTGCTTGCCACGAGAGGCTCTTTTTTGGCTTTGATGTCGCCGAGTTGTGCGGTCACGTGCGGGACGGCTTTAACGGGTTCCCTCCTTTGGTTCGTTGCATAGTTAGCCTGCGAGTATTGAAATTGTTGAATATTTGGCTGAACGTATTAGTCGACGTGGTTTAAGAGATCTAGACTCTAATATCGTTTAGGCCGGAGTTTCAGTCCAATGTTTGGCGGTTTGTCCATAACTGCAGCTTCGTCGAGAAAGAAACCGGAACTAGACAAAAAAAAACAAAATCCAAATCCTCTCAAATACGGCCGCAATAAACTTTTCACGAAGCACTCGCTTTCTCTCCATCCTCGGCTTCAACAAGCCCCTCAACCATCCCACTACACCCCATCGTTCATCCCTCAAGCGCGGCTCAGTATGCAATGCAATATATTCCTTCATCCTTCATGATAAACTTCCAACAGGCACAGATCCTACATGCAGGACATAGTCTGAAACTCGTTCCTTCCCAACCCCAGATATCACTTGAATCCAGGGGTTTTGGCTGTATCGCCGAATCAAAATTCGCCGAAGAAGATAAATGGCCGGTGAGGGCATTTAAGAAATTCAAGAAATTTAAAAAATTCGAGGAGGGCAAATGCCACACGATCTAACCTTTGGTGGCCTGGAGTCTTGAAGCATTTCTTGGAGTTGCGGGGTGTCTGCTTTGAGGTTCGTGCCCTGATGTTGCCTGCTCCAGAGTTATTACTGCCACGTGATCTATAATTTTCGCTTTGTCGGTTTTTGTTGCACGTCGCGGCAGTTTTGCGCGTAACTGCGCACCGAGTCTGATATTGCGCATTTTTGCGCATTTTTTATACGAGCCGATATGTGATCACTGCTTCAGTCCGCAAACATGTGCGCGTTGTGGTGTCGCTTTAGCAGGGGTGGTTGCGTTTGATGGTAGAGAGCACGTGCGGCTCTTCGAAGTTTTCGAATGTCGTCCCTTCATACCTACTTGGACAATTGTCACTAGAATCCTTCCTTACTCATCTCAACCAACTTTGATGAACGGAAACTTCCAAGCCGGAACCGAGTACTGAAACCACGGATTTTGCTTCTTGACATAACATCGAAAATAGAGTTCCTCCGAGACAATCGGCCGATGGCCCGCCATTGAACACAGCCTGCTCACAAGGCTATCAGTACTCGAGTATTTGGATTTCAGCCTCGATCTTATGTCAGAGATCAGCACCCCAGCCTCAATTACCATATCTGGTAGCTTGGGAAGTTACAGCTATTGAAAACAGTCAGCGAAATGGACCCAAGCATTCAGAGCACCAAGGGGGGTAGATGTCCAGCAGAGAATCACATCCGCATTGAGAACCAAGATTAACCTCACGTCAGAGTCAGAGCCATATCCGAAAGTCGAGCACAAGCTATATCCGACCCGATCAGTGACCAGTTCGGGCGGGATGCGATACATTTAAATGGAAACGTCGCATATCGAATTATTCAGCCCCCCATCGCCAGTAGCACAGTCAGCATTCGCATCTTGCTCCAACCAAGGCCAGCAGTTTCCCTCCGCCGCTGATCGGGAAAACCTGATCAACGAGTCATCATGCGGAAACTTACAAATTGCGAACCCGACTCGTAGAGCAGCCAATAGAAAGCCCCTCGCACTTAAGGTTGTGCTCTGGCAGCTCTGCACAAAAGCGGGCTTTACTAATCGCCGGTCACTTCGCGCCGTTGCTCGGCCGTAACAGCGAGCGAAGCCGATTACTCATTTGGGGTCATGATGAGGTCGGGCTTCGGGTGCTTCATGTTCCCCAGATTCACGCACAACCGCGAGTGGTGAGTCGTGACACGCTCCAGTGATGATGTTCACGATTCTTTCCGATCCCCCTGATGGACAATCGTCACCTGGCCGTGCGGCGGCGTGGCTGCTGCGGATGGCAATGCCTGTGACCTGGGGCCTTTGCTATGAGGCACTTCTAGACTTCGAGTTATTTTCTTGATATCGGAGGGTATTGTGGATTGCGGCGTTAGGAGATGCGTTCACGAGAAATCCGCTGGGTTCGCGGGACGTTCAGGATTTATGATGGCATTGATGGCAATGCACATTGGCCACTTCCGCAGCAACCAAATTGGGCAACCTTCGAGAAGGTCGAGTGACGTTCGAAATGCACAGCATGCATCTCCATCTACTCCGTACATCTCCCTCTCCCAGATTCACAGCCGGGAAAACAGGGCCGGCTTCAGTCCACGGAGAAGAGTCGTTGAGACGCATGGCGATGACTCTACAACGAGCGAGCCAAAGCAGGAAGAATTTAGAGTTAACCCTGACCACTGACCAGGTAGGTAATCGAATACGCGAGCGAAGCGAACCCGACCCGACTCTGACGACGTAGACGAAGGAGGCGAGACGACGCACCCACTATGAGGTGCAGAAGAGCGGGATTTGGGAATCGGATTTGGGACGATCTGGTGCCAAGCGTGTGTATTGGATGTATTGGATGATGCCTGAACTCCTGCTTTGATACGTTACAGGCTGCTTACGTGCGCGCGCGAGAAGGCTGCGGATGGCTTGGTTTCCAAATCCCACTGGTGCTGTGCGATTCCCTCGCCCTGAGTGGCCGCTTCGCATGCTAGCCTCGTGGACGCACGGCATGCTCGATTTGGTATGTAGGCTGCCAGATTCTGAGCTGGGCGATTCGTCGCATCGTAGCTGCGTCGCTGCGTCGCAAACAGCAGGACGTTGCTGGCGACGTTGCTCTTCACCCGCAATTACGGGCAATCCGTCGTCTCGTCGCGGTGGAGGCTGAGTCTGCACCGTATCTAGTACGGCGCGGATGAATTGACTCGACTTGAATTGATCTCATACTGGCGAATTGACAGGATGGGGAGCAGTGTGGGATGAGCGAAGCATGAAGATCATGAATGTTCCTCCGCAATTCCTCCGCATGGCGTTCCAGACTGCCAGTGCCAGTACCAGGAAAGTAATCACCACCAGCCAAGCGAGTTCCAAATCATGAAAGGCCCCTTTAATCATCAAAGGGGTTTGAAATGAACCATTGGCGGATGTAGAATGCATTGGAAACACTGTGTTGTTAATCTGAATGGTGTCATGTCGATTGCTTTGTCAGTGAGACTGTCGAGTGCAGCAAATAAGGTCGTCGCGAGGGAGTGTCGCGCGTTTGTCATCGAACCTAAACACCGCTGAGGCCAGCGAAGACGCACCAGATGGAGTAGGAGGTAATCAAAAGTCCGTTCGGCGGAAGACAGTCTGGGTGCTGGGAGCTGGGCGGCCTGAGTAGGCTACCACGTCAATTGCCCAGCCAGGCAAGGCCGCACGAGTCACTCTCGCATCGCTGCATTCTGCGTTCTGCGTATTGCGCTCCTGCTTTTCTCGCGTTGCTCTCGCATTCGGAGGTAAGGCCTGGGGCCAGCGGTGGAAGGGCTTTAGGAGGCCCCGGGGCTTTTCGCTGGCTGAGGGCCGAACGGACTTTTGGCGGGCACAGCACCAGTGATGGGCACTTCAGAAATTACCTCTTCGGGTTAGCGGCTCGCACCTTTCGCAGCCACGAGGCCCCGGTGTGTCTATCCCACCGACTCTGGATGCGGCAGGGGTGCACGGGTGTGTGCCTGCTGAGAAAGCGAAGAAGGCGCGGGAGGGGTCGTGCGTAGGGCCATGACTCTATCTGCAGGGATGCCCGTTAGCAGCGCCGGCTCTCATCGTAATAACGCGGAGCTGTCGGGTTTTAACATAAGCCTTGTCGCTTCGGAGAACGGTGTGTGTTATGTGTACGAACAATAATCAGCTGAATACAAGAACACGCCGGCCCTCCTGACCAAGAGTCTCATTCTCACCATCAGCATCTTCACTCTACAAGTACAACACTCAAACACATACCACCTCACAGAAGATTCACTTGCAAGAACATCAACCATCACCACCGCACCCAGTTAAAGCACATTTGTGAACATTGACGCCTCGTCGCAGCCTATCCGGGAACCCTGCCGTTCACCGATCCTCGGCCTCGCCAAAAAAGTGTTTGCCTTGAGTCATTCAGCAGACCAAATCACAACATACAAAATGTCGACCCAATCCAGATCACCACTTTCCTTCTCCTCCTCAGTATCACCATTGAAGAGAAAGGCAATGTCTGTCACCCAAACTTACTACCTCGCCCACACTGCTCGAGGCAAGCTCTCTTCTGAGGCTGCCCGAGCAGATCATAACCTCCGACTCCTCGTCGGCCACGCCAACCTCCTCGACTCGTTGATGCTCGAACTCGCAGAGGCAGAGCAGGAGCAAGAGAGCTGGTTCAACCAATCCGTCAAGAAGGCCAGCAAGACCGAAGAGCCAAAGCACATCCAATGGGCAGATGCCATTGTCGAAGACCCCGAGGAGGATTGGCAAGCAGAAGACGCCGATTCCTCTGATTCCGACAGCGAGTACGACTCTGATGATGATATGGAGATGGCCGGTGTTGTCTCCCTCAGCCGCGTTCAATCACATCCAGTCACAACCACATCCACCGAAGTCGATGAGGAGTACGAAGATGACGGAGAGGAGGATTTCGAAGGCCTACAATTACACCTCACACAATCACACTCCGCCAACCCACCAGAGCTTGACAACGATTCCGACTCATCAGAAGATGAATCAATGCCACCATCTCCACCATCAACCTCGCTACCCACATTCTCCGAGAAGCAACAAATCGCAACCACTTCCTACTACTCCAAGTCCAACGCCTCAATACCACCGTCCGAGCAACAAGCCTTCTTCGACGAAGGCTTCTACCTCCCACAACGGACAAACCCTGGTTTAATATCCGCCATCAGCGTGTATTAAGCATCTGGGTTTCACGGCATCGGTTTACGAGTAACGGTTTTAGTCATCATCTTAGCGATTTGAGCGATCTCAGCGAGCATTGGGTCGGCGTTAAGCAAAAATACCACTTTTCTACATTTCAACATTGTATTTCATATTGTGCATGTCAGGGCAGAGAGAAGAAAGAAAGACTGGCAGAATTGGTTCACACCACTCTGGGAGTTAAAGGGAGGATTTCAATTTCGCAGTCTTTGGGATAACAGGATCAGGGAAGAGTAAATTGGGATCAAAGTGCTCCTTGCTATCATTGGCAAGTTGAGCTTCATACATATACAGATAGCAAATCATCTCATGAAAAAAACATCATAAATCCGAAAAACACCTTCACATTTTCAACAAAACGTTTTATTGTGCGCACTTCCACATTCGTGACATGGCATTTGTTGAATCCCGTCTCGACATGCAGTGCAGATTTGCCTTTCTCGTGACTCATTTGCCATACTTTTTTTTCTTCTAAGTCCTAACTCCTGCCTCGGGACTGACTGACTCTCCACAATTAAAAACTTCAAACAAAGAAAAAAGCAGAGAAAATTGTGATAGCTTCAAACTTCACAAAGACATTTCCAATCAACTAATCAATTAATTAGTTATTCATTAATCAATCCACTTCTTTCTCTACTTAGGACATCTAGTCCAGTCCAGTCTCTGGTTCGGCGAGGTCGGTCGCTTCGTTTCTTTCTTTCTTTGTCCTTCGCCGAGGCTTTACCAATCCTCTCCTCTCCATCCTACCCGTCCGTACCTCCGTACCTAAGCAAAAAACTTTCTTTCACGGATTCTAGGCAGGACTCTACTCAACTTCGTACTCGCTGCGATCGTATTCCTAATTCTAATTCGATACTTCGCTCTTTGCCCCAGCCTCAAGTGAGTCGCAACTCGCAAGTCGCGACCGCGCCGTACTCGGCGACTTTTCGCTCGCTCTGCGCAGCGAAATCCTAATCCTAATCCGAAGATGCCTGCCCTATTCCAACACACCGCCCTCACTCGCTCTTGCTGACTACAGCCCAGCCAAGGGTCTTGGTGTTAGAGTGCCAAGGATCGACAGGCAGTGAATTTAGGTGAGAGGTAAAAGTACGATGGAATGGGTGTGATTGGTTCGTATAAGAAGCGAACGAAACGAACGTATTCGGGATCGGAGTCGGGATTCTGGAGTTTGAAGGGACGTGAAAGCCCGGAACAGGGATGGGTGGGATACGGACGGAAAGGGGATATGGTTGCGAGGGTGGGGTGGGGTGAAGAAGGGAAGGAAGGGAGGGAAGGGTCTTGGTCAATGCACGCGCTTCCAATTTGCTGGGTGGGATGGATGAGACTGGGTGGAAAGAGAATGTCAGCAGGGAAGTTGGAGGTGAGAGGTTGGAGGTTCGATGATGTGGTGGGCTTGGTGGGCTTGGCATGTGCATGTGTGTTTGATTTGATTTTGATTCCATAAGCTTGATCGTGATCGTGGTCGGGTTTTGATTTGTGAGCGGAGATGCACGTTCTTGTGGGAATTGGAAATCAATCAGGATCAGGGTCAGGACTCAGGAGTGTCCTGTACTGTACTGTACCTAAGTAGCATAATCTGGATTGGGAAGTGCTGTGGGAGATGAGATGAGATCATGGTTGAATGCATTGGGGAGCGGGGGAGCGAGGGAGCGAGTGAGAGATCTCAAATCAATGAGATGAGATTGATAGTAAAGCATATCATCGTGATCCTCGTGCATGAGAACTGAGGAAAAGGGGATTATTAACCCCAAAAGCCAATCAGTGAGCCAGCGAGATGGCAGTTCAGCATACGAAAGGCCCGAGGAGATTCACTGTAGCGATGAGATTTAGGATCTAAATAATTGCGCTGCGCTCGCTGTTCATCCAGGGCAGGTATGTTAATTCGCATCTATCACCGAATGAATATCTATGATGCAGTCATTGATTGATTGATGCAGTAGTATCGAGTAAGGAAATTCGATGCTGTGACTCGTGAGTAAAGCAAGTGCGTCAATGAGTGAGTGAGTGTATTGAAATGCACTGTAATGTTACTTCAAAGTTCACAGTCACCACCAAGAAAATACTTCGTAGGGACCTACAGTACATTACTGCGCATCTATCTGCGCACCGCGTCTACCCGCGCACAGGCAGGAATCTAGACCTCGATCTCAGGCAAGCATTTACTCATTCAGGAGGCATGAGTGAGTGAGTGATTCACCACATCCATACACACCATATGCAGTGTACTGTACTGTACTGTACAGTGAATCACTCACCAGCGCATTACATGGTGTTGCATTCATTTATTCATTTATTCGTTTATTCGTTTATTCATTTATTTCATTGCATTTAATAGTGTGGGGTTAGTTGGAGTTTCGAAACCATCTCAACTGCACTCGGTGAGAGCGAAGCCGGGCGCGCGCCATCTGAAATCATGAAATCCAAAAGTCGGCGCCCCGGGAAAGCCTAAACGGCGAACCAGCCCAACCAAACAACACCTCCATCTCCACCTCCACCAACAACACATAAAGAGGGGACCTGACCACTACACTTTACCGACTGACCAGCAAGCCTCCCGTAAGCCTCAGCACTGTAACACACCGCTGGATCACTGGGGGTGTTCGCTGTCCGTTCCCTACGGTTCGGACTTGGCCTTTCCTTTGGCTGGGAGATGATACTCTATGGTGGTTAAAGGTAGGGCTGAGTCTCACTTCGGGTGGAGCAGTGAGCTCTTCACCGCGAGAGTGGCCAACCTAACCTACTTACCATTGCGATGGTACAGCACTGTCCAGCTTGGATGAGATGAGAGAGCGGGGCGAGCTCAGGTCAGCCTGGAGCCTCCTCACGCCCCCTTCGTTCGCCGAAAGGGGAAAACGAATGCTGGTGGACCGGATGAACAAACATTTGAGATGCGATGCTGGGTTCCAATCACTCTCACTCCCATCTCCCATCTTCCCGTCCCAACCCAAACCCAAACGAAACACTTCACCTCACAGCATGGCACAGCACAGCACATCACAGGTCAAAAACGAACTCCGTATGCACGACCAGCAATTCGTCGCTCCTTGATTTGATGCTTCGTTGATTTGATATCAACGCAAACCCATTATCGATCATGTGTGTGCGTGTGTTGGCCCTACCTCCCTAACCCTTACCCCCCATTACCTATTTAGGCCGCTTACGTGGGTTGACTCCAGCCAGCACGAGGTGAATCTAGATCCGCCGCCGTTCGGAGCGCGCTGTGATTTGCCCTCTAGTGCGGAACTCCCTCCCTCTCCCTCTCCCTCTCCCTCTCACTCTCACCTCAAACAAACAAAGCAAGCAAGAAAGGAAAGGAAAGGAGGGTGAGCATAAGCTCTGTCTGTCGGTGGTTGAAACTCTCTCTCGCTCCGAGCTAACCTCCCTCCCTCCCTACCTCCCCCACATCTTGGACCCCGATATCCTATTCCAATTCCTATGTCCGGAACCTCCTGGGTCATACCCGAGCCCTGACGCCTCTCTCGTACCTCCCGTCCAGTAAGAGATTCAGATTCCGGACCCCAAAGTTGGGAGGCCCATGGAGTCAGAACGTACGAGCCCATCACGTTTATTGGACACTTCGCGCGTACGGACTCGTGATCTGTATGTACTGTATGAATGAACATGAGGGGAAGGTAAGCAAGCGGTGCAGTGCAGGTGAGATATTGAGATGAGATGAGATGAGACGAGACTCGAACCGACCCCACGTTTCCCCTTCCCTGTCTCGTCCTGTCCAGTTCTGTACCATAATATATTTGGTACCAATTTGGGACGTTTGGAGGAAGGGAAGGGTCAGATTAGATGATCGGTGTGAATATTATTAGAGGTTGCGCGTCGCATCGCGTCTCGCCTCGCGGCGTTTCGCCGTGCGGTACGCGCACGGGGTAACGGGACTTGATTAAATCCCGTATTCCGAATTTAGTATGGGTGGGTAAGGCCACGACGAGGCAGTGGTCGTAAGGTCGTAAGAGCAATATACCGATGAGGGAGGGGTGGGCACTGGGCACTGAGCACAGCAAGCGGAAATGACAATATCATCTGATGATGCGGATCAGGAATCACACTGGTCTACGTACCCCTTTTCTCTCCCTTTTCTTTTCTTTCCTTTCCTTTCTTTTCTCATCTATTTCCTTATCTCGGTGCCTACTTCGTGCGAAGCGCCATACGCACGTTAAGAGGGCAACCTAGAAAGTGAAACAATGAGATAAACACGTGAATAGCACGATGATCATCATGATACTTCTATCTATGATCGGTACGGCATCAGGCCGATGGGTCATGTGCAACTCAGGCATGATTCTTGATCCCAAGCATCTAATCTCATCTGATTCCCAGTGGGGTGCCTCGCGCACCCTTGATCTCGCTGGCCTGGTGCCGGAGAACGGATTCGGTCAGCGAGAATTAAATCCGAGTGCGGTGCGGGTCCGGGAGCGGGATTTAAGGTTTGAGGGAGGGAGGGGTCGGATGCAGGGGCTAACCTTAAGTGTTATAGAGGCGGAGTGAAGCGAATGCGATGTGGGATGCCGGCGGCGGCGTGATGAGGGAACATGTGCGGTGCGGTGCGAGGCTGTGTGGCGTATGTACTGTACTGGCGCCTGTCCCTGCTAAAGGATGGAGCGAGGAGAGAGCCGCAGCATGATTAGAAAAGGCAGGCAGAGAAAGTCACCGAGGAAGGTCGGAGACTTAGTTATGGGATTAGATATTGAAGTTTTGAGTACTATCCTTGTTGGGATACGTCCGCAGGTAGATATGAAATCATGCTTATGTTGGGATATGATGTATGAGCTTGCATTTCAGTTGTAAGGATAGTTCAGTAATTCTTGAGATGAAGCAGAAAGAAAGGTACTGTACATTGGCATGGGTGTCCAGGCGCTTCTTGGGACACTCTCGGGAGCCGTCACATGATTGGGGTGGATTGGCAAATCCGAATTTATCTATAAACTGTAGCAGAAAGAAGACTGAGAGTAAACAATCATAATCAAGAACACTTCTGAAATAAGAACATAGCGCTGTTCATCTCTTTTCCATCAACAACTTTATGAGGTGATGCACGTGATATTTATAGCAAGAAAGATGCTGCTGTTGGCCACCCTTAAACGCTCGCTTAAGGCATTGCAAATCTGACTGCTTAATACCTCGGCAACCTCCGAAAGCGTATTGTGGTCGTCAGCTCGAGGAGAATGACTTTGCCTGAGCTTGTGGGTCTTAGACTCCAGTAATTCCCCACAGAATAAAATAACTTAGGAGACGAGTATATCCTGTGATGCACTTTCCATGGCCACTAGCGTGCTATAAGCCGCATTCCAAATTAAAAACAATAACATGCCAGGCTTGAAATGCTACAATACTTGCTACAAATGCTATCACCAAACATCAAAGTTCATCAACTTTCAAAACATACAGTCTGTCTCGCTCAACTTTTCTTCCCCAATCACTCTCCATGCTAGTAATCAACTCCTCGAGATCTCGTTCAGCATTTATATATAATCCACTCAGAATCCTCGCTCGCGGTTCTGCACATAGTGCCACAAATGTTCCGCTTGCGAGTCCTACCGCATGCCACGATACTTTGGTTGCTATATCTACCAATGTAGCTTGCATCTCAGGGTCTCTAGCCCAGTGATTTGGATCATTTTCGATTGGTAGAGCAGGGTCATGTACATAAGATGGTACTAGTCCGGGATCCACAGCAAAGGACATGATACCCTTTGATCTCATCTCAAAGTCGAGATGATGATGGAATTTAAGCAGCGCAGCCTTCGATACACCTTGCTGAGACATATGGGGGAGCTGCAAATGTGCAAATCTCGATACCGTGCTGATAATGATTCCCATTTGTCGCTCGACCATTGAAGGGAGCACTGCTTGAATGAGGGTAATCGGAACGCGAACGCTTGCTTCGTGATGAGGCCACCAGTCTTTCATGATATCAGACTCTCCAGCCAGAGGTCGTGAATAGGTGGCCGGGGTTACGTTGATCAAAATGTCAACAGGTCCACGGTGTTTTCTCACCAGCTCCACAACCTGCGCAGCAGCTGAAGGCTGCAAAAGGTTGGCTGTCAGAGCCAGCGTGGGTGTGTTGAATTTCTCCTTTATCTCCCGAAGCAGTGGGTCGAGAGATTCAGCCGATGGTCCAATGCAGCAAACACTCGCACCTGCCTGTGCAAATGCAACTGCGCTTGCTCGTCCAATTCCTCGATGTGCTTGGGTAATCAGGACGACTTTGCCGCTCAGTTGTTTAGCGAATCGAAATGGATCGATGAAAGGATAGGTGTCGCGATGCTTTGTGAGACTTGATTTGTTCTCCCATTTCACCGAAGAGCGAGAGACGCGAATTTCAGGACCTGCATCCAAAACTCCAGAAGCAGACGCCATAATGGGTAACTTAGAAGGAAGAGGTTCAAAAACTAAGCAGGCTACAGGTCTTAGTATATGAGGCTGAGGATCTAGTTGAAGATAGCAGACGAGGCTCAGACTTTCAAATATTCTACACCCCACCTTCATGAACCTTGCGGGCAGGTCAGCAGTCCAAGATTGCATGTGGACCAATGAACGCACGATGGCTCCATGTTCTGACCAGCCTTGATAAGGCGGACATTATTGGCCTGTGATTCGTCAATCTCGTTCCTCAAAACTGGAAAACATTTGGACGGCATTCACATCCTAGGGTGGCTGCAAGATCGCGGGTTACCGGCAGGATATTCTGGGGACTACTCCAGATACCCCGCCAGATCAAGCGTAATTTTCCACGCTAGTGATCTAGAGCATTCTCAGCAGGGCGTAGAGTCCCGCCTCGTGATTCATTGAAGTGCCAAGCATCGAATTTCTGCATGTTTTCCAACCGTTCCGGACGGAAAATAGCTCAGGTAGCGGATGCCTCTAAGGAGAAAGCAAATATGAGAATCGAAAACCTTGTTACCGCCGACTGCCACTAAAGCCAAGAGCATTGACTCAAGATGGTTAGTGGTGGAGCCCGTAGACCTGTAATGAGAGCTGGATAAAGTCCGTCCGGTTCGGTCAAAATATCTGGATTATCCTCGAGAACTCAATTGTGAAGAATTCTGCCATTATCTAGTCGCCTTCTATCGGAAAAAGGAATGTCTAGTGACTACCTGCCACATGCATCTTTCTCCAGTTCCTCTTCCAATCGTTCTGCCGACTCTTCCGTTCAAGGATGTCCCTTTTGCTGAGGTTTTTTTGCTGCCGAAGAATGGGGAATTTATGAAAGCCTCTCGTCCGGCCCGAGAGTCTGGGCGAGCTTGTAAAGGGGCGCCAAACATGTCCTTGTGACAGCCTCGGAAGATTTCGTAGCTTCTGCTTTTTGTCCCTAAGTGAAGTTATGCAGACGGAGAATAAAGAGAGTTTGAAGATCCCGAGCCGAGAAGGAGAGAGGAGGTCGGCGAAAAGAGAGCGCGAACGCCGATGTCATGTGATCGGGACCCTTCCCTGAGCATCGGAGTGTGCTTTTTGCCTCGTTCCATAAGTTTTCCGCATGCTTCAACTTCATGAAGAGTACGGCGATGACACTGTTGCTTTATACTGTGTGAAACAGAGTATATTCATGAGGCTAAGGTATCATTCGTCTTTTGCAGGAGTCGACGAAGTTTTGTGTCGCAGATTTCACAAGTGCAGAAGGTCAAACCAATTTGCAATGGCAGCAACACTTCTTGACTGAGACCTAAGTGTGTAGTATTTACCTTTCTAGGCTTTTGAATCCATAAGTGTGGGCTCTTGGAGCTAGTAGTCTGTTCGGAGAATTGTTTCTTGGGGCGCGTTTACGCTGCGTTCAGGGTCGCAGTCACTCGTCACTTCACTGAAATATTCACTTGAAGATATTCACACATTTCAACAAATCTTGTGGAACGCGGAAGTTCCGAGAGAATTCCAGGCCAAGATCTTAAGCTTCTTTTCTGAGTTATGAATAAATGTTTTGAACCTTTTCTTCGGCGTCCGAGTGAGGGCACTGCCTGCCGTCTAACCAAATCCAGAAATCTTCTTCTTGCTCTGTTCGGAAGGATTTACTCGGCTGTTTTCGGCGTTCGACAAGATGGAACAACTTTCCAACGTGCAGAATTAACAACTCATTCCAAGGTAAGTGGTGAACAAAATCGTTTTCCTGCAATAAAATAGAAGGAACAAAAATCAACAACTTTTTTTCAGCTGCATTTGCAGTGCAATTGGGCTGCCGCCGTCAATATCACATCTTGCGGTCACGATGAACTCGCCTATTGCAACACTGCCCGGTTTCCCCTTTTTCTATGCAATACCTATTGATGGTCAAATCCGGGAGATACCTGCGCAACCACAGATATGGCCCGAACAATTAGATAGTTTTACTGAAGACAACAACGCTTTCCTTCAGCTGCACCCTCCGCCCTATTCCAAACCTCCTCCATCGCAACCACAGCAACCAATTTCGGGTCCACTCCCAATTGTTCAGGAGATAGATGAGACTTTCATCATGATACCTCCTATCTATCATCCGCCTCCTGTTCCAGACGAAACGTTCATGCCAAAAACGACTCGATCGAAGACAGAACCAACTCTAATCACCGAGACCAAGACACAACGTCGAAAGATCCGCTATCCATCTTTACTAATTGGACGATGGACTCAACCATCATCCAGTAATCACGATCCACCAAGGCAACTTGATGACTACGGCAAGACGATACCTCAAAATTTTGAGATCATCCACAAGCGGAAACTTCGCTTTCCCTCACTCTCAAGCCGTCCATCATGGTCCTCATTCCGGCCATCATCAGTCCTAAGCCCACTATCGGCCTTAAGCCCGTTGTCGGCATCAACAGCCGCATCAACAACATCAGTTAACCTTCCACGAGTACATGAAATGCCTCCAGAGCTCGACGCTATCCAAACAGTGAGCCCGATCAGTCCCTTCACCGAGCTCGACTCCACGCCCATCAGCGAGTTGTCTTCTGAGAGCTCTTCACAGCAATCAATGCCCCAATTATCCTTTGAGAATTTGGGGCTATCTAGCCCTCCTATCCCTATCCCAGAACGTTCGCCGTATCGATCTTGGTATCCGGACGATGATGCGGGAGGTCTGTCTACTCAATCCACGGAGTCTCCTCGGCCTTACACGGGTGAATCTTCAGACGAATCGCTTCCGTCACCGCCAGAATTAGACTCCGCATCAGAGTATTCCTCCAATCGATCCTCTCAATGGTCCCAAGATTCATTCCAAGGAGACATCAAAGAGAACATTCCAGACATGGCGAATCTTCCAGCAAGACCGATGTCAGTCTTGCTCATGACTGAAGAAGAAGTTGCGCAGGCGGAGCTGATCGAGGACATCTTCTTGATGCTTCATGATTTACAACCAGGTTATCTGCATCCTGCGCATAGGCCGCAGCCGAATGTAGTGAGGGCCAGCTTGATTAGGCGGTATGCGACGCAGGTTGCAAATGCGGAGAGGTTACGACAACAGGCTTGTTAAGACACGAATTCTTCAATTTCGGGGGAGATTTTGTCGTTCCAAACAGGACTATGAGTGACGGAAGAATGATTCACGAGTTTTTAATTTTTTAGATCTGTTGTTTGGGAACCTTTAGAATACAGGGGGGAGTTATTAATACATATAACTGGTATGGCAGGAGTCTTTGCATCTAGTAGGCTTTGCTCAAGACGTACGAGTGCCATCGTCGGAAATCGCACCGACGATTACAATTGGCACCACAGCAAGACATTCGCTTGTATATCTCTTTTGTTGGACGGCAGGACCAGTCTCACTAGAGGCTGGATGAAGGTGTTCATAGCTGGACTACATTGTATGATACCAAATAGCCTTTCCAGGGCTGAGACAGATCGGAGCTATCTCCATATTTGCTTAATGCATAAACCTAAGAATGAATCACATGAAACATACTTCTGTTCTGCCCTTTACCTTTATGTTCGTTTCCATGCTCTTGTTTTGCTATTTATAGGACTCTAGTGTATCTGTTGCAAACTGTCTATGTAAAGGATCTGGGAAGAGCACAAGGTTTGCTGCAAGACTATTAACTAAAAGCACAACTATAAATCGGACTTTCTCCCCACGCCCGCCGATTCTGCGATACTTCGCTTCGATCAAGTGTCGAACTCTTATTTCAACTTCAAGCAAAGCTTTGTTGCAGATCGCAGAGGAAAAAGTCTTAGCTAAGTCAGCATTGCCTCAAGTTCAATCAAATTTTGGAAAATAAAAAATTCAACTAAAAAGAAGGAATAGATCGTGGGAGCAGGTAGAACATGAAAGTCCTAGGCACCTTGGATAGTCGGCTCCTCACCGGGTTACAAGAAGTGTTAATTCACCACTGGCGGACCTTCCACCACGCGGAACGTGAGTGGACCTTCTTCTTGCTTGGAAATACATGCCATACGGCCCTCTATTACCTTGGAGCTATGGGAGAAGGGGAAAACTTTAAGAACCATTAGTTTAATTACAACTATATAGGGCGGGGACAACTTCGGTGGTACTGTACTCTGCGCTTTCATCCCATGCCGTGCCTTCTAAAAGTCCGACTTCAAGTAAAAAATTGGAGAAGATTTTGTTGCATGTCGTTTGAGCAAATATCCGGCTAGTTTCCGGACAATGAGCCGTTCGTGTTTGGCGAAAATTATCTCAATTTCCTATTGACGTTCATTCGCTGTCCATCAAGTATGGATCTTCACGAATTAGAACTAGAGTAGGCTCATGTAGTGCTATAACAAAACCAAAACTAGCTGGGTAGGGTGTTGAAGGTATGTATTTCAGCGGTCAAGGCCAAACTCCTAGTTTAGTCATATGAGAACATAACAATGATACACTACTACCCCCGAACCTGTACGCTCAATGCTCTTTGATGCAGTTTCGTGTCTTCTTCTCTCATATTTATATAACTCTCCCGAACGCCTCCTTTTTCGTACCAACCAATGCTCCAAATCACCAAATGCACTAAGCCAAACTCCGACAAGAAAAGCAGATCAAACTCATTCCTTCTCATTCACGCCTATCCATGCATCATGACCTCTTCTGCCCTAACTCAATATCTCCTTCAATGTCCCAATCATCCCAATCCCCTGGCCCAGCAAACTTCTTCCACAGAAAGATACCCGCTGCTGTTCCCAAGCTTGCTACCAAAAACCACCCATCAAACCACCTCTCCACAAACCCGGGCTCAAGCGGACTCCCCAAGGCTTCGCTAACCACACTCTTCATTTCCGTCGGCAAATTACTCCTCAGCAACAACGCACTAGAAATAACATACGTGGCTGAGATCTGGGCAATAATCAAGGCGAGATTGGCTTGAGCTTGGTAGAGGAGTGAAGGTAAGACTTTGGTGAGCATGTGGAAAGTTTGAAGCACACTATTGAAGGAAGCAAGGAGGATGATTCCGGAGAGAAGGAACGATATTTGGCGGGACCAAGCGAGTTGGTCGAGGGTAGGATCGACGTGCTTTGCTAGAAGAGAGAGGATACGATTTATTGGGTCGGTGGTTGAGGATGTGAATGCGGCGTCGGGAGATGGAAATAGGATACGGTGGAGGATAGAGAGGGAGACAGTTATGATGCGGTAGATACAATATAAGGCGAAGGCGTAGGCTGAGGGAGTGACGAAGAGTTTGCCGAAAGCGGATGATGCTCGTTGTTTATAGGCGAGTCGGTTCTGGAGGAGGGAGAGGGAGCTTGCAAGGCTGACGGACATTGATTCGAGGCCAGAGATTTCGAGTTCGAGAGCTTTCAACTCTTGAGTATCAGCACTTCCGCGGATAGTGCCAATGACTTTGGTCATGAATCCTTCTGCTGGAGTGTCCTGAATTTTGCGTTGCAGAGCACGTAGTCTACTGCGTTTTGCGGCGAGCATGTCGTTCGTAGCATCGAGACCGGCCTGCTTTCGATTCACGTCTGCTTCCGTGGCTGGTTTCTGCTTTGCTCCAAATGTCTGCCATGGAGCCGAGACTGCTGCAAATCCTGACAGTAGAGCCATGAGAGATATCCCGATTATACCAACTCGCTCTAGACATGCTTCATTCAGGTCTTTTCCAGGCTGGGAAGCCATCGTATGGATATACGTCCCAGGAACACCTTTTCCCAACCACCAGAAGCCCGTCAACCATAATGTGAACCCACAACCTTGCAACGCCCATGTTATCTTCGGTATTCTCCCATTATTTCTTCTGAATGACCAGCCAGAACCGGAGACAATAGATTGCAATTCGAGAAACGGAATCAGAACTACCAGGGAGAACAGCAACGTTGGGACAACAATTTCCAATGCAAGCGTCCTCGCTGCTGGATTCAACGTATTCGACAATTCACAGAGGATCAACTCAACGAGCACAGCCGCAAGCGCAATGGTGGCCGAGAATGTGACTGCAACAACTCTCCTCCTGCCCGACTTCGCATTATGCTCAGCATGTTTCTGTCGCAAACTAGGTGGCGCATCGCTAGGAAGGTAATGCTCTTCGTCTTTCGAGGACTGTAGACTTGCTACCACAGGGAAGAGCTTCTGTAAAGCTATGCCGCTCACAAGGAGAAACGTTATAATGAACGGAATGGTGGAGAAGGCGATTGTGGTCGCAGACGCCGTGCGCATTGAACGAGAGTGGAATCCTGGTATTACGCAGGCATCGTCTTCGCATTTATCTGAGGAGGATAACATTGAATGGTATCGGCAGGCCCAGGTCGGTAGCCCGCGATCACATTGTATTTGGAGAGTTGCGAGGATTCTTCTAGGGAATCAATGTGTGGTCGAATTGGGTGAAACCGTGTCGTCAGCCTCGCGGCTTTCTTGTCCGTGCTCGTGGGGGTCTACAGTATTACGCAAGGGTTGACGATCGACAAATTGCATTTACCCCAACTTGGCGGTCTTGGCAAACCAAACAAGCATTATGGTCACCGATATGGTACAAGCATTGGACATCAGAAATATCTCTCTCTTCTGCTCTCCTATCGACAGTCTCCCAGGCCTAATCATCTATCTCCAGTGATGAATGCATCTACAATAATTACCGTCCTATCGGCCTAGGACAATCCCACCAGCCGGAAACTTCAAATGCATTTTGGGTATCCGGAGCTTGCAAACCAATACACAAGCTATGGGGTATCGTGAAGGACTCCCACCAGACATCGGTAATAGAAACTCCCTACAACGCCAGACTGAGATCAATCCATGACATAGGAACAGGGAACCGCAAGAGAGAGAAAAGTTAAAATAATTACACAAACAAACTGGAAGCCCTACTGGGCCGAGCCTGTGCCGTTCTGATAAGAAGGCATCGTAGGACAACATTCAGGTGACGAGGCGAGTGGGCGATGCTTTTAAGACCGAAGGTAGAGTGGCATCACTGGTGTTATTCTCATCGTCCTCCAGAGAGTCGTTCTCTTCATCTTCCATGTCCAAGAGTTGAAAACGATTCATCAGAGGCGCATCTTTCTTCTTCTTTGGCGGGAGATTTTCCTTGCGGGCTTGCAAAGGTCGTTCGAGAGGTGCAGCACATTCATCACTATCCCACTCAATCTTTGAGCCCTTGTAGATACTAGAGCTTGTAAGTCTATGAGCGGCCAAGCAGCAAACTTGAACTTACGAGCGACTCATCATGCAAGTACGAGCAAACATAGCATTATGGACAGAATTGGTAGAGATGTAGGCATTTTGACCGCCAAAAGAGACCTTAATAACAACGAGATTGTGGATATGCTCCAAATCATCGCGGATACGTTCTTCAGTATGTTTAGGGTTGCAATTGTAGATAACTAGGTTTCGGGTAGCTCCAATGGAGATCTTGTTGGCTACATGACCAGGGAGGATGAATTGGCGATCGTTCCAACGGATTTCGACCTGGGTGAGTGAAGTTAGTGCTGGCAAGTAATGGCAAAAGATCCTTGCGTACCCGCTTGCCCTTGATATAAAGATCATGGCGCTTGACGTGAGAGAAGAATTCTTGTGCGGCGGCCTCCTCTAAGAATGAAATGCTCGCAGTTCGGTCATGACCACGAAGGTATAAGTCAAGCAGCATGCCACCTCTCACTGCATCTACGAGGTCCGAATGAGTGGTGTTCTCAGGAAGGTTTGCTAGAAGTACCGTTCTCTTCGCAAACTTGTCGTGTTGTTGGCGTAGCCGACGAGATTGAGAGTCATTGTTTCCGCTACTCTCATCATAGAAGCCATCAGGTCCGTCCGGTATGAAAGCATATTCCTCGTTTGTCTGCGAGTGGGTATGAAAGCCATTGGTATTGTTTTCTCGAGGTCTGTAGTCGCTCCGAGGAGTGTAATTTGCATTTCGTCCAAATGTGTAGTCCTGGGCCTCTGCTACTGGGTTCAGAGGAATAGATTGTTGCGTAAAGAAGGATTTGTTATCCATTGATTCATCAATTGTGGCACTATTCCCTCCATTTTCGTTCGCAGGGGCATCGTCCTTAATCAGGATCTGTGGTGAATATATTAGCATAAAGGCTTGATATGAGAGGCGGATAGCGCAAAGATCTTGGGGCCTTACAGCGAGAGTCTCTTCGGCAATACCGCCCCTATAGAGATTGCGTCGTAAGTTGGCTACAAAGTTTAGTTTGCGTCCTAGCATCGATCGCAAGCAATCCCACAGCCTACCACATACCATACTGACGAGCGGAGCTCAGCAAAGTGTCATGATCAGTTTTGGGGATTGTGACTGTTGGGACATGAAGAGGAGTAGAAAAGTCGAGTCCGCCAGCATGGAATTGAGCTCTGTTTGGGAGCAGGAGATTGTTAGCCTCGTGTTAGATAGCAGTGTGCGAGCCAAAATCTGCATTTGGTGAGGGAGTATAATTCTTACTTGCGCAATAAAGTCTCGAAATATGCCTAAAGTACAAGATTTCAGGGTCAGCAAACTTCGTTCATTTTGTGCGAGGATGTACGAGCTCCATTCGTTCTGTGGTACGCCGACGCCCAGAGCAGGTCCATGTCTCAAGGCTCCAGAAACTAATAGAAAGAGGAAAGATTTTCGAGTATCAGAAACTTACCTTATCGAGAGTGACAGTTGCCATGTTGTCCATGTCGTCCATCTCACAATGGTGGATACAGCAAAAGTAGTAGAGGCTGGATGCCAAAATGTTGGAGTTGAGCGTTTCCTCGCGATCAAGGTTTCGCGCTAATGCAACCTTATTCTGCGAGACCCTGGCAAAGGAAGTGGACCCTCTCCGCTACCCCTTTTCAGCAGCGCATTCATGACGGGATTTCATTTTCTATATCCTGGGTTCATACTTCAATTTAATGATCAAGTGTTGATGTAGCAGTTTTTGACAATTCACGAATATCTCCATTAACTACTACTTTTTGTGTTCTGCCCTCCAGACCCGCCTTTGCTGCAGCTCGGAGATTACCCACTCGTAGCACGGTGAGCACGGTGAGCACAGCCAAGAAGGGTGTTCGAAAGTGTCGAAAGTGAGACCAGTAGCTAGTCTCTTTGGACGGATCAGCTTGTTTCTTTCTTGCTATGCCTGTGTGTATTCTATGCTTGTGCTCTTTCTGTGGGGTTTTTTTTGGCCTTTGGTACTTACCTTGTACATCCTTGTCAGTCGAATGCTGGTATTCCGGACCCATGTTTGAGAAACGAAACTTTCTGAACTACAAGAAGATCTGTAAAGTTACAACTTTGGTTGAGCCAATTATGTCAAAGATCCGAACTGCATTTTGAGAGGTCTGCCCTTGGCTGCCTGGCTTTTACGCTTGTGAGGTTCCTCAAGAGCCGAATAGTTAGCATCATCATGGTCTATTCTGGGGAAATTGTCTATGATATTACAGATGCGGGAGATGTTGATCCTGTGGAGAACCTCTTGCCGTGAAGGCTCTGTAGACGGCATAGATTCCACCAATCTTAGCATTTTCTCCTCTATTTTACTACCCTAGTATTCAGGCCATGAATGAATACCACCCTGCTGATCGAATATCTACTGTTGCTAGAGGATGGCATGGCTGTGTTATTTCCTAAAACATAATCAGCTCCACAATGGTACCATTGCTATCCAAGATACCTATCAAGTTACAGTGGCTGCTTGGAGGTACCAATTCACTTCGGCTGATGCATGCACCAGCTGAGAGAACTGTGTAACTGTCGTTTAAAAGGGACGGACAATTGCGCGGAGGAAAATGGGAAAGAATCTCACTCGGCAACTCCTGACGTAGGTAATGTGAAATGATCGGCTCATGGACCGTTTTCGATTTAAGGGTGATCTGGATCTGGGGTTAAGATATCGCGTGCGGCGTGGCACTACCCCCGCTAGATGAAGGTTAGTTAGGTCCAAGATGTAAGCCATCATCGCCACATCCTCACCACATCCTCGACCTGATTTGGAGTATTGCAACGGGCAACCTGATAGCTAATCTGCGGAAAGCACAAGGAGTACTCGAGCCTCTACACGAACTTGATTGTGATCTGCCATGGCTGTCTACATCAGTGGCCATGAAGTCAACTTGCAGCTGCGAGTCGAAAGAAAGCGTTCGGGCAGGTGGGTGAGAACCCGCATTATTCGTTCGACGGCCCATCCCCTAGGGGACACTACCATCAGCCTAGATTCGAGTTCCGAGGCTTGAGAAAATACACGCAACGACTGCCGTGATGCAACGCGCATTATTGCCATAATATTGCTTAGAGAAATACTCTCGACAGAGGTCATCATAATATGTTGAAATGTTTGAAACCGCGCGGCCCCTTCTTACTTTCCATTGTTACACAAGTTGTCTCGCTCGTTGATACAAGGATCTACCCATGTAGCCAAGTATAGCTCACAGCACCTGAATATCACTATATCCAATCTTTTTCGATGTCGTAGTAAGGTGCTCGGGATAGTGCCTTCAGTGAGGACCACTATTCCCCGATCAACATCTTTTTTATTATTTTTAAATCCGCACTTAATTTCTATCCATGTCCCGAAAAGTCTTGGGCTATCATGGTTCACGCGATATTCTCACTATGTCTAGCCTACTCGCAACGCCTCGTCCTAGATGTTGACACACGTTGGTCTCGTGCTTTCGTGGATTAGCTTTGTTGACGAAAGTACTTCATGATCCACCACCCCTCTTCATGATTGAGCAGTTAGTCTAACGTTCCTCCCTCAACTTTGTTGCAGATCATCGCTAAGAAAAATGCCTTTCTCTTCCCTGTTTGGAGCCCTTGTTTTGGGTATGCCTTTCGATTTTTCTACAGCCACTCTTACTGATTTTTGAATAGCTTCTGCCGTTCTGGCCCAAAATGCAACATACTGCCCCTCTGGCGGTGTTTGCTATGCAATCAATGTACCAACGACCACTTCATCTAGTAGATTTGGTGATATATACCTCCAAATTACTGGTCCCTCATCTTTGTCTTGGATTGGCCTAGGTCAAGGAACGTCGATGACTGGAGCGAACATATTAATGATCTACGCCAACGCTGCCGGAGACAATGTTACACTTTCACCACGTCTTGGTTCTGGAAACAGGCAACCTCAATCTGACACCGCTGCAGATGTAACGCTACTAGAGGGTTCGGGTATCTCAAACGGCCGGATAGTTGCTAATATCAAATGTAAGGCACACACATACTCTCAATCATTCCTCACTGACTTCGCAAGGCTCGAATTGCAATAGCTGGACCGGGGGATCCATGAGTTTTACTGATACGAACTCGAATTGGATTTGGGCATACAAACGGGATCTGCGATCTCATCCGACGATATTTCTGCCAATCTCGTCCAGCATAGCAACTATGGTAAAACCACCATCAATCTTCAGCAAGCTGCAGGTGGTAGCAGCGCCAATCCGTTCTTGACCACCATAGCAACATCAACCTCTTCATCAGGAAGCAGTACATCAGGTTCATCGTCAAGCAGTGGGGAGCCTCAGATGCCATCGGATTTTGATAATGTGAGGATGGCTCATGCTATCCTAGGTCCGATTGCATTCGTGCTCTTCTTTCCTACCGGGGCCATCGCCATGCGCCTTCTGAGCTTCCCAAGCCTTGTTTGGGTTCATGCTGGATGGATGACTTTCACGTATATCATTGTCCTAGCTAGCATGGGAATGGGCGTATGGATTGCAGTCGTCTCTGACCAAATTGATCAAGCCCATTCTATCATCGGGCTTGTGGTTGTAGGATCTCTTCTTCTGCAGCCAATCTCTGGATTCACGCACCACTTACTGTACAAGCGATCGGGTCGACCTAACGCGGCGACATATCCTCATATCTGGTGGGGCCGAGCGGTTATTACCCTTGGTATTGTCAATGGAGGTCTTGGTCTTCAGTTGTCTGGCAACACGGTCAAAGGCGAGATCGCATATGGTGTCGTTGCAGGCGTCATGTGGTTGTTGTGGGTGGCTGTCATGGTCCTTGCTTTCATCAGAAGCAGAAACAAGTCCGAAGGAGAGACAGGCGAAGCTGTCTTCCTCGAGAAGCAGAATGATAGCACTGAAAGGATGAGGCAGTCCGCTTCTACTCATCAGCATGCCAATCCTCTTCGTCTATCTGACTCGGCCGAAGATGCTTCTTCTGCGCCAAAACCTATGTTTCGCTAGATGTCATTTTGATATTGATCTCTTATATTAGAAGGTGATCGGGTTATCCTTTTCTGGAAACGGTTTGTTGAATTAGAGTATGCTTTATGACGTACATGAATTCTCTTCTGTTATATTTATTAGTAATTTATTATGCTATTTAGATACTTCTTGAGCAGGGGTAAGCCCGTATGTGTAGATATAGATTCTAACACTGATAATACATAAATGTTCTTACACGTGCTCCACAGATAGAACAGGGGGTAAGCCTGGGTACAATCTGTTCCAAGACGGTTGACGAGGGAAATTCAAAGGAGATAACCTGAATTTAAGTGAGTATGTGGGTCACGTGGAAAAACATTTGGAGTATTCAAAAACAAAATAAAGTCGTTCAAGATCAGTTAGAGAAGAAATCCTCGATATTTTTTGGTCTTGGCATTGATAATTGTTCCTAAGGCTTTTTTTTACCTAGTTCAGTCATGCTCGAGTCTGATATCCAAAGCGCACCAAATTTTCACGATTAGGGCATCGATAACCGAATATTGACACTTTCGACAAAACTTATTAGCCCCTCCATCCTCAAGTGCTGCGACACGACAAAACATACAAAATGAGCGCCTTCCAGAACGGCGGTGCTCCCGCACGAGCCATGGACGATGATTCCGATGTCGAGGAGGAGGCTCTTGCCGCCGACTATCGCGAACAGATCCAGTATGAGGGGATGGAAGAGTTAGAGCAGGTCAGCTCGATGAGCATGGCACAACAGACCGATGACATTCAGTCAAGACTTGCGGCGGCGGCACAACCTCTGGATTTCTCAGCTCCTCTTGAGGTCAAGTTTGCTAGTTACGACAATTACTGCAGCTTGTTCCATTTCATCTTGAACTCGGATGGACCAGTAGACCTGGAACCACCCTCTGTGCGCGTCTCGCAGCCCTTTCTAACCATCATTTACTGACCTGGAGATTAGTACTACTGGGCTTGGGATGTTATCGACGAATTTATCTACCAGTTCAACTCGTTCTGCTCGTACAGAAACCGAGTCGCGCGACAAGGCAACAATGAAGAAGAAATTACGATTCTCCGCGAAGCACCCAACACCTGGGGCTGCTACAGCGTCCTCAACGTACTATACTCCCTTATCCAAAGATCCCAGATCAATGAGCAACTGGCCGCAATGAAGCGCAATGAGGAACCCATGGCAGTGGCTGGTGATTACGGTTCCAAATCGCTGTACAGAATGCTTGGTTACTTCTCTATCATTGGATTGCTGAGGGTTCACTGCTTGCTGGGAGATTTCAGTCTCGCATTGAAGACTCTCGACGATATCGAACTCAATAAGAAGGCTATGTTTGCTCGAGTCATGGCAGCACACTTCACAACCTACTACTATGTGGGATTCTCATACATGATGATGCGCCGATACGCAGATGCTATCCGCATGTTCAGCCACATCCTCATTTACGTTTCCCGAACCAAGAACTTCCAGAAAAATGCTCAGTACGACTCCATCTCAAAAAAGAACGACCAAATGTACGCTTTGATCGCTATTTGCGTGGCCTTCCACCCCACCAGGCTCGATGATACTATCCACACTGCTCTCCGTGAGAAGTATGGTGATCAGCTGTTGAAGTTGCAGCGTGGTGGACCAGAGTCTCTTCCGATATTTGAGGAGCTTTTCCGCTCCTCTTGCCCAAAGTTTATTTCTCCCACGCCCCCTGACTTCGATAATCCAGAGCTTAATGTCGACCCTCTTGAGCACCACTTGGCTATCTTTATGGACGAAGTCAAGACGAACATGTGGAGCCCGACTGTCAAGTCTTATCTTCGCCTCTACACGACTATGGACCTGAAGAAGTTGGCAGGTTTCCTTGAGGTCGAGCCAGAGAAGTTGAGAGGATGGTTATTGGTCAACAAACAGCGAAGCAGACAGATTAGATGGACCGATAATGGACTTCTGGATGGTGAAGTGGTTAATTCCAACGATCTCGATTACGCCATGCAAGGAGTAAGTATCGCACCATCCACAGCAATTTTCCCAGCTAACCAATACCCCAGGATTTGATCCACATTTCCGAGGCAAAGGTTGGCCGCAAATTAGTTGATTGGTACCTCCGAAATCTGGCCCGTACATACTAGACACCCATTTATCATTGTATCCTGGGGTTTGGGCTCTTTGCATGGTATGGCGTATGGGGAAAAGCGGTCTGCGGTCTTCGGTCTCCGTGATGAGGATATGAAGATGATGGCTTACGTTGATTCCAGTGTTCTGAAATAAATAGACAAATCAATTATGATGGCAAACCCCAGATTCTCTCTTTTCCATCCTTTATGCATCGCATCGCCCGATTATGCGCCATGTGAAATTCACTAATCCACTATTGATGACAAGGCTGGGAAAACGGGGGCGCGGCTGAGCACTTGCCAAGCTTGGGCTGCTTGCTTGCCTTTGCACAGCTTCAATCAACACCCCGACATTCCCGACCATCGAAAGCTCCTACACCAACAAGTTTGCATCACTGTTGCCATCTCTTCACATCCCATCCCATCCATCGTTGTTAGCCCGAGACGCAACTTACTGCGGTGTTGTGTGACAAAGCCACTCGCGCCTTCCGATATCATGAGCTCAGCACGGCTAAATATTTGACAAGGCTTCTCAAGACTTCCTCCTCATTCCAACTCAACCACTCCAACCAAAGTCGATGTTGTTCCATCAATTTCAATCATCCGCAGTCTTACGAGGCTCAAGCTTGAGAAGACGAACGCGACTGAAGACTTAACATCTGGTCACGATGTCGTCGGACTCGTCGTCGGCTCCTACCTCTCCTATTGAGCCACCTGTTTCCGAAATCCCCACGCCGCCCATCTCACCACTGACGTTGTCTGGAACAAATGGGTCCTCCACGAGCTTCACTTCTGCTCGCCTAGATCCTATCATCGAACACGTCAAAGCAGATCACGTTCAGCCCAGGAAACCTAGTCTTCACCATCGAGTTTCATCCTCGTCCAGCGTCTCCTTCAAGTCCAGCGGTGCCCGTAAGCCTGCTGGGTCCAGGGCGAAGCTTCCATCTCGGGTGCGAGAACGCTCTCCTCCCGCTCCACCGTGAGTCTTCTTTCTCTTCTCTTGCTGGTTTTTGAATAAAAAAAAGTTCCAATCTCTGGGGCTCGGTTTAATTTATACCGGCCGGATCTACCAAATCACACGGCCCTACCTACTACTGCGATTCAGCCTTGAGTCGCTTATTCGCACCGGAGGACGGCCAAGTCTAAACAGCTCGGGTGACCTCCCCACGCTGCGATACCCCACCTCCGCGCCTGTGCTAGCATTTCTCTCATCGTGCATGACGGCAGAAGCTGTCCGCTTGTTTGGGTTTCCTCTTTCTGCTTTTGCTCTCTATTAACATATATGGCAATGGCACTGACTGAAGATCCGGACATCAGTAGGTTCCAAAATCATGTATCGTTCGATAACTTCGCTGGCGGCGAGCCAACGGAAAAGAACACCATTTCCTTCACTCTTAATGTCAAGCACAAGGGATACCAGTTTAAGAGACGATCTCGCACATTCATGGTTGGCATAGATGAGAATGAATACTCGGACATTGCACTCTCCTGGATGTTGGACGAGTTAGTGGACGATGGTGACGAGGTCATCTGCGTCAGAGTCGTCGACAAGGACAATAAAGAACGCAGACAATACCAGAAGGATGCAAAGGATCTGATGGTACGGATCCAGCAACGGAATGATGTCAACAAGGCAATTAGCATTGTGCTGGAATATGCGGTGGGCAAGCTGCAGACGACGTTTGGAAAGATGGTGAGTTTTACTGATTTTCAATTGCCTCACGAAGGAAAGAGAGTTGCTGCTAACATTCTTGTTACGCAGATCCAATTATACGAACCTGCTATGCTTATCGTCGGTACTCGTGGTCGAAGTCTGGGAGGTTTCCAAGGTCTCATAAATCAACGCAACTCCTTCTCGAAATGGTGTCTGCAGTACTCGCCCATCCCGGTGGTAGTAGTTCGGCCTACAGAAAAGCGATTAAAGAAGAAGGAGAAAAGAGAACGAGATCCAACTCGACAAGATTACGCTAGGATATTGAAGGAAAGTGGCATTGACGAGCATGAGACAGAGCTTGGTTCTAGGAGTAACAGCATCTTTGAGGCCCAGAATGAGCCGGATGTTGAGGCGCATGAAGTTGCAGCAGGTAAGTCAACTAAATTTCAAGAACTCTGATTTCAACATTGGAGATATTACACCGTCGACGTTCCCGCATCATAGGAGTCCTAATGCAGCTCCATTGGCAATCTGTCTGTTTGAATCTTACTCTATGATGCAATTACTGACTCTCGATTGCATTAGCTCTTGGACTCCCAGCCTATTTTGACCCGACTCTCAAGCCTTACACTGGCGACAACGAACGGAGCAGTAGGAAGTTAAGCAAAGCCGATTCAAACATAAGCGAAGCGACGACCAGCAGTCTATCACCAGATTCAAGATCCGCAAGCCCACTCGCTGTGATGAAGAGTCCAAAAATTCATCTTGAAAGCCCTGAGAGTGGAGAAGAAAGTAGTGAGGGTGAGGATGGCGAGGAAGCCGAGGAGGATGAAGAGGGGGATTTTGATGTAGTCCCTGGGCACATGCTGCTTGGGAACGAGGATGATATATCGGAGATTGAACGGAAAAAGAGACTTCATGCAATGGAGGTCGGTGAGGCTGCTGCTTTGGCTCGAGGTAGAAAAGCATCTGTTGGAAGTGCAGACAGTTCTGGATCAACACCAGGAGGTGCAGCTCTTGATGTACCTCTTGACGACGATGCTGATGGTGATGCTGATGATGACTTGGCATAGATTTATGAGGGAGTTTTGAGCGTTTGGTGTATAAGAGTACCACTTTAGCGAGCGTGCTGGATCTGGCTTGCATGGGTGACGGGAAAATTGTTTCTAGGAGAAGGAATGGCGTTTACATTGCGTTGATGCTAGAGCGGCTTTGCTACCTCACTTCCTGGACACAATCGATAGCGGAAATTCAGCGTATATCTCCCATCGAAGCTCAAAGCATATAGACCCGAGCTTCGAATACAAAGACTCAACTTAGCCGTGGTTGGTTCTCGGATTTCTCGTTCAAGTTCCTGGAAGTATCGTTTCACCAAGTGATGAAAGTCGGAATTACCTTCAATATGCCATTATGCCATGAAAGCGATCTTGAAAGCTCGAGAATTAGTGGAACATTCTTGTCTCCACCTGAACTTGAATTACTCTTTGAGATTGTAATATCTTATGTCTTATGGTTTCTATGTAATACCAAAAGCTTTCCATGTTCCCCCTCCGGCTTGACTTCGCTTTTCAGTCAGAATGCTGCATCTCGTCATACGGACGTGCTACCCTGTATGATCCAATGAGTGCGGCCACGAGTGTTAGGAGGGATTCGGAAGGGAAGTGTATGTTGGAAGGAAGATTTCGGGTCTTGGGTGGAACGCATAATGATCAAGTAATATAGGCCGACAAGGGCAGCTAAGGAGAAGACGTAGAAATTGCTTTAGTTGCAGGAGGGGAAATTCCGAGCGGTGGAGGAGCGCTTGATAGCTGATAGCTGACTTTCGAGGCTGGGGCTGACGTGCTGTGCGGGTGTGTCTGAATGAAAGCGGGCTGAGTCACATGATTTTGGTCTGCAGCTTTAAGGAAGCAGCGAAGTATGTGCAGACTTATCTGGGTGGATAATTTGAAGCCGGACTGCAGCTCAAATCCAGGGTACTGAGACCGAAATGGGGCAAGATTCATATATATTCACGTGATACGATAATCCCCGCTTCCTGATCTGTTTCCAACGGAGGTACCCCTGAGTTCGTCCATCTCCTCGACATAATCCCTTCCTTTAACTTCTTAGTAATTAGTATCTACTTGTACCATAGGCAGACTTTTTTGCGAGATAAATAAATATTATAATACGAAATCATTTCCCTTCTTTTTTCACATTCGTGATCGTGGACCTCTCAGCAAGCTCGAAAAACTCCGGGGAGGCAAAACATGCTATTTTAAGCGTTTGGCTCCGCTCGGCTCAGCACTGCGAGAACACGAGAAAGCCAACCCCTGCACTAAAACCTTCGCTCTTGGTCGTCCATGATCTCCTCATTTCTCTAATTTCCTTGTCTTCCATCACGACTCTCGCTCAATTATCCTCATATACTCGTTACTCTCGTTATTTTAGGCCTCACTCGTTCGGCCATTGCACGACTGTTGAAGGGAGAGAAAAAGTTAAGGTTAAGGTGCGTTTTGGAGCATACGTCGTGGCGTTGCTTGGTCGACAGGGGCTGTTTCTAACATCCTGAAGGAACGACCTGACACCTCCAGCCTGGTATACCTGCATCGATACTAATCTCATACGGTCGATCGTGAATACAATATCTTCGGAGGAGAGCAAGAGAGTGCCGCGCGAGTTCAAGAGATTGAGACGTCTTAAAGGGGCTGTCAACAAACCGGTATTTCACGATGCGGGCTTCACGAACTTCCCAACTATACTCGATACTCCTCCTATATCTCTCTGCATACGCTGCCGCATGGCCAATATGGCCAAAATGGTTACCTGAACTCGACTCGATTATTGTTCGACGACAGGATGGCAATAGTGAGCTTCCTAACAAATACACTGCTTGAGTTGTGAGACTAACAACAAATCTAAGACACAGCATCAGCAACTCCGACTGGATCATCGAGTACCGTGTCACCAACAGCAAAGGCGTCGAACTCGAACTCGAACTCGAAGTCAGGCGGCGGTAAGACCACATTCTCAATCACAGCTGCCTCATCTACAGGCGGCGGAAACAGCAATAAAACAACAGCCACCCACCATACCTCCTACGATGCGCGTCTTCCAGCCGGAGGTGTCTCAATGATGACTCCCGCTGTAGCCTCGGGAGAACAATACTTCAAGATTGGCGACTTTGTCACCTTCGGCTGGAACTATACCTCTCTGCAGGCAACACCAACTGCGATCAACGTGCTAGCTTCTTGCTCTGCCAACTCCCAGGTTTACACTATCACCATGAATCAGACAATTGCCAATAACACCGGAGCTGTGACGTGGGATACGGGCAATTATCAAGCTACGGCTGTGCAGAATCCGTTGTTGACGGAAACGTATACGCTTGTTATCTACGATGCGGCGAGTAGTATAAGTGCTACGGCCGAGGCGGGATATTTGGCTGTCTACGATTCTTATACATTTGGAATGTATACACCGCAGGCTTATACGCCATTGAACGAGTTCCAATGTGCGACATGCAGTGGAGCGTTGAGTGATATGGAGAGAAGGGCATTGGGGATGCTATTTGGAATGTGCTGTCTGACTGTGTTGAGCTTTACGTGGTTCGTGAGCGGAACGGGAATCATTTGGTGAGATTGTATGATGAGATGAGATTTTATTATGTCGAGACACTTTGGAGAAAAGTCGATATGGGAAGGTATTGGTGTAATTGGTTGAAATTTGACGCTCCTTTTTTGGACGGGAATATGGCGTTTATGGATTCATGGATATATTATCACGATTTGACTATGCATAGCTAGCGGAGAAGTCAATAGTAATAGGAGAAAATGGAAGATATTGTCAAGATTGAAGACATGTTTGTATGTTTTCATATGCGTTTCTCTCGTGCACAAGAAATTTCTATATGCCTGTTTGCTGCAGCCGATTTAACTGAGCTTCCAACCACGTTCCCATAAAACATCTCTCATATCCGACATCTATATCAACTTCAACGAAAACCCTCCACCCTTCTCCTCATCCTCCCTGCCAGCAAAAATACCACTGAAATCCGTAGCTTTGATTTCCGGCACATTCCCCCTAATAGGCGCATTCGGCGTACCCCTCCTCCTTCTCTTCTCCTGCCCCGCCTTACTAGGAAACGTAGGAAACATCTCTGCACTCTTCATCCTAGGCTCTTCCTTGAAAAATGCATGCTCTAATACCTGTTTCGCACTGGGTCTATTCGCCGGGTTCAAAGATAATAAGTCTATGAGTAATTGACTCCCAGCTTTCGTCAAGAAAGGGAATTTAGCTCTCAATACCGAGCCTTGAGAGACTGGGTTTTTGGGCAGGCGTAGGGAGCGTGCATTAGGGAGACGTTTGAATCCGGGCCAGGTATCTTCCGTTGGTATACCGCACAGTTCAAAGATCTTGGATAGTTCGTCGACTTCGTTCTTCCCTTGTAATAAAGGTTCCTTAGTGAGCAGTTCCCCGAATATACAGCCTATGGACCACATATCTACTGCTGTACCGTATCGTTCTGTTCCTAGTAATAACTCGGGAGCTCGATACCAGAGGGTGACTACTAACTGTGTCATTTTTGGAGAGGGGTCGCCGAAATAGCGGGCCATGCCGAAGTCTGCGATTTTTAAAACGCCCCGGTTGTTGAGGAGGAGATTGGAGGTTTTGAGATCTCGATGGAGGATCCAGTTGTTGTGGAGGTAGAAAACGCCCGAGGTGAGTTGAGAGAGGAGAGTCTTAATTTCAGACGTGAGGAATGGTTCGGACATGTCTTCGAGGAGGGTTTTGAGGTCGTGTTCAAGGAAGTCGAGGACGAGGAAGATGCTGTTTGGTTTGTTAGTACGGTTCTCTTCATAACTATAGATAGGAAATATAACGAATAGAAGGGAACCTACTTCTCAATCTTACTCGTATCCTCCCCCACGACCACCTCCTGTAAGGCAACGATGTTCGGATGCTCACAATCCATCAACGTCTGTATCTCCCTCAACCCAGTAACAGGTATCCCATCTTGCGCATTTTCCATCTTTAACCTCTTCAGCGCAACGACTTTGCCTGTCCTCGTATCCTTGGCCCTCGAAACCCACCCATATGCACCCTCCTCAATATCATTGAGTTTCTCATAATCCTCTACGCTTCGACATTTCTTCCACTCCGGCGCTGGGAACCTCAATAGTTTCGCAGGCGGCAGCTCCTCTTTGCCCTCCCTCTCACTCTCAATCTCTGGAGATATTTTCCGCCGTTTGGCAGGTCGAGACGAAAGCTCTACATTATTGGTTTGAGCGTCTGCGACGGCGGCAGCTTCACGTTCTGCTTGTTGAGCCTGCAGGGCTGCTGCTTCGTCGGCGCGGCGCTGTTTCTCAGCTTTCGCGCGCTTCTTCTCTTCTTTCTCTCGTTTGCGCTGTTCTTCGAGCGCGGCGTCGTCTTCATCATCTGCCCAGCGGGATTTCATTTTCGTACTCATCGTGGGAGCATTTGTAAGGTTGGATGTTTGGTGGTGCTATTGTTATCGAGGTTCGTCACTGTTGAGATCCGAGATATTTTTTGGAGCTCGAGGGAACCGAGCTTCAAACTTTTTTGAGACAATACCAGAGTACCGGACATGGGACGATAACAATCGGAGGAGACCAAGATGAGGTCGATTGTATCGAAACAAGTGCGGACTGCTTTGTGCAATGCGCCACGGTGGAGTTGCAGAGCTTCGTATGGTAGAGTGAGGTGGTCATCCTCAGAAGCTCGAGAATGGTCTACGCCTCTTGCCAAGCAGCTTTCTGAAGCTATTACAGTACCTATACCAAGTCTCTTCACGACATATACAGAATCATTGACAATATGACAGGCTACAGGACCAATTCCATTGGCATCATTCATGCGAATGTGCTTGACATCGGATTTGGGAGGATACTACATGTCCAAGCAAGAAGGACGAGACCAGTTCGGGCAAAAGGGAGATTTTATTACGTCGCCTGAGATATCTCAGATCTTCGGAGAGCTTATTGGGATCTGGTTCGTGGCAGAATGGATGGCTCAGGGCAGAAAGAGCAAGGGTGTTGAGCTGGTCGAAATCGGTCCTGGGAGAGGAACTCTAATGGATGATATGTTGCGAGTATGCTTGAACTTTCAGAGAAGCTATAAAAATTATTTACTGATAGATTATATAGACAATAAAAAATTTCAAACCAATGGCATCTAGTATAGAAGCTGTATATTTGGTTGAAGCAAGTCCGTCCCTAAGAGAAGCTCAGAAACAGCTTCTATGTGGAGATAATCCTATGACGGAAACCGCTATTGGGCATCAGAGCATAAGCAAATATGCAAATCTCCCCATAATATGGACAGAGAATATACGTTTTGTACCATCAGGTCAGTCGGTTGTGCTCCTTTGCTCATGATCCTTGCTCACGTGCTCTCAGACCAAGACAAGACTCCTTTCATAGTGGCACACGAATTCTTCGATGCCCTCCCAATTCATGCGTTCCAATCCATTGCGCCCTCAGATTCAGCTCAAGAGACGATTCAGACTCCAACAGGCGAGCACAAGCTCTCTCCCTTAGCTAGGCAACCCAAAGGTCCTCAGTGGCGAGAAATGGTCATCTCTCCCGCCCCTCCAGGCTCAACACACACCACTCTCCACACGCCCAAGTCACAGCAATCCGCCAACTCACCACCCGAATTTCAACTCACGCTTTCGAAAGCATCGACCCCCCATAGTCTCTATCTCCCCGAGATATCACCTCGCTACCGAGCTCTCAAATCCATGCCAGATTCTTTGATTGAGATCTCACCCGAATCTCACGCGTATGCCCAAGAATTTGCCAAGAGAATAGGAGGATCAAAAGAAGGGCCTAAACAGATTCCCTCAGGAGCAGCTATCATCTTAGACTACGGACCTAGTGACACGATCCCTACAAACTCACTTCGAGGTATCAGAGAACATAAACGCGTCTCCCCGCTCAGTTCGCCGGGCCTCGTCGACCTTTCTGCAGATGTGGACTTCACTGCCTTGGCCGAAGCTGCGTTGAGTGCAAGTCCAGGTGTCGAGGTACATGGTCCAGTTGAGCAGGGAATGTTTCTTCAAACCATGGGGATTAAGGAAAGAGCGGAGGTATTGACGAGGAATTTAAGTGGTGAAGGGGAGAGGAATAGGATAGAGGGTGCTTGGAAAAGGCTAGTGGATAGAGGGGGAAGTGGCATGGGGAAGGTGTATAAAGCTATGGCGATTGTGCCAGAGAGTGGCGGAAAAAGAAGGCCTGTGGGGTTTGGTGGAGATGTGGATGCTTGATCAAAACCAATTAGATGTATGATTCAAAATGTAATATATGTATACATGATTTAGAATTGCCATGAAGTTGCTAGGCTTATGTGCCCAAATTCGTAATCCCTAACACAAAGACCTTGAGTCTCAAGACAAAAAGTTGATTCCCATTGAAAGAGTGATTGGGTTCGCTTAATTGCTTTAGGTACAAAAGAGAAAGAGAAAGTACAAAAAAATGGTTGAACGCAGAGACAATGTGCTGTTTATGCTATAATGAAAGGTTAATACTTACTGTTGCCAGCAACAAGACTTATTTATACATTGCCGTCACTCGCAGAGGAGGCAGTCTATAATACATTAGTTCATCTTAACTATACATCCCCCTAGTACCCTAATCCCTATAAGCAGTACTCTGTTAAGGTTAGTAAGTCCCTTAACCAGAAACTGTTAGTTGGCACGGAGGGTGAGGGGGTTGTCTCTACGTTCTGAGCCACTAAGCTTGATATGATGGCAACCTTTTTGCTTATTTAGTTCTATATAGTTGCCTGGCTTGGATCTCCGACGACCAATGCTGACAGCGGCCAATGGGGATCTGCGATAATAAATTTGCACAAGAGGTATGTCTCGATGCCTTGAGATATCATAGCCATGAAGCTAGTTTGCAATTCCAAATCATTTGACCTCCAACATCAACCTACTAGTAGTGTTTGCAGTACATATAATAAGCAGATATCTAGCTTAGACTAGATTTGACGGAGATGTTTTCTATATTTTATTCAACGTCTGTCTCGTGCCAGCATTAGATATCAACGAAACCTTTAATATGACCTCTATGACACAAACCGACTTTCTATAGTAAAGCATAAACGGGCATTAGTGTGACGAGATTTGCAACTCGAACTTTGGTCTGGATATACTGATACACATATACATGCTTAACATTTGGTGTATATTTTTCTTGTTGTCCAAAGTCAAAAAGAGTCTTTATCTGGTATCGTTGATATCAACAAAGTTTACCTGGGGACAGCGCCCCCTTTCTGCTCGCTTCGCCTTAGCGACCTTTCTGCCCCTCCGTCTTATGAATGACAACTCCAAGCATAAGAACAGATCTTCATTCATACTTGCCGATACCTAAGTGTCGTTTTAAATGTGAGCACGAATTTTAGTTTTGGGAAACTTGGTCCGCTTCACCACTCCAGACCAGCGACTAGTGCATGCTCGGCACTACCTAGCTTGCGAGTTTTTACTTGCTAACAACAACGAAAGGTAAACAAAACTCCCATTCACGACTTTCGCGGGTGGCAGCTCTATTCATCTCCGCAATCACTCATACGTGTTGAGGTGGTGCTGAGTTCTCGAAGGCCTCTACACGTAGCAACCTTGCTTCGACAGTCTCTCGTGCCTCTTTTACAAGACGACTAATAAGCACAATACTTCTGGTGGGCCTACGTTGGAACGTGTTGGCTCGTGGCATGCTACAGATAGCATACTCATTGGCATTCTCAGCGTACACTCTCTTCCTATTCTAGGATCATACTCACGGAGCGTTTGAGGCACTTTCTCATACCACCCGACGTCAAGGCCGAAGTCCGTGAATCATCAAGATTTACCCGTTGACTCAACACCAACTACAACAAGAGATCGAGGATCCCAACGGCGCCGAAGCACTCTCCAATTTACCTTGCCAAAAATGGAGATATCATCCATCTTCATGCTGATTCTTTGGCTTTGCCAGGCACTGCTCTTCGTTGGTGTACAAGCGAGTACCTCGCATCAGTTGACGATAGCAACTCAGGAGATAAATCCAATTTCAACTACTATCAGGCCTACGATAGTGGTAATTCCCGGGAGTTCAACGACAATAACTAGCACTTTGCCGCTTATCTATTCCACTCGGTATACTACGTTCTCAACTTAGTGAGTTGGCCTTCCACTCGCGCTATTGATGTGATAGCTAATCTTCTCCTTCTCAAGTATCGTCGAACAATCTTCCGGCTGGAACGAAACAACAACTTCTACAACCCTCACTTCGAGCTCAAGAACTAGTACCTTAACGCCGGAATTGACGACTACTCCTATTAATACAACTGGTTCACCAAGTCAGACTTCTGCAGTGACTTCTAGTCCAACGTCTACATTGATTACAAGTCCAACTGCTCCAGCGAACGTGACGATCATCCATGCAACAAACAACACACCGGCCATTATCGGCGCAGCAGTTGGTTCAAGTTTCGGTGTCATCACAATTGTGATACTCGTTCTCTGGTGCTGTAGGAGAAGAAATCAAAATGGCCAAGGCAATCGAAATAGCGCATTTAATTGGCGCATCGGTAAATGGTTCTCTAGCATCAACCCTCTGGCACCACCTCCATCGATTCGCGGAAAGACCATATCACATCCAATTCCTCTCGCGCCCCAACCACGCCCCCCACGTCCACCGCGCCCGTCGTCACTTACGGGGAGTACAATGGATGTGTTTGGGGCGATAGGTCCAGCAGTCCACGTGATGTCCCAGTCAGAAAAGCCGACCTCAGAAGACATCAGTGAAGCTCCTATCAATCACCCACGGAATATGTCAGACACCACGCCAACTCGGATACCTGCACCTTGGCCACCGCGCGGGTCTTCATCCATGTACTCTCAGCAACCAACAATGAGTATTCCATCTCAAAATCCCTCAACACCCGAACAAATCAACCGTGTCATAGATGACACAATTGACAGTTATCAAGGAACAGGCGAATCGTACAACTCGAGTCGTCTAAGAGAATCCGAAGACTCAGTGCGAGAGTACGAAATTGAGGATCCATATACACTTAGTGGGGCTACCGCTAATAACTGGTCTGCTCTAAGTTGGCGCCTTCCTCGAGTAGCCAACTTCCGGGCGGATGAGGATGAGGACGATGAGAAGATCAGAAAGCTACATAGAGAAAAGGCGTTGAAGGCCCTTGAAATCTATGACACTCGACCAGACAAGGAGTTGGAGGATGTCTGTAGAGAACGCAACTTGGCAGGGATGTCCAACATGCCGCCTGCACCCGAGACTCCTACAAAGGAGAGCGGTACGTTTGGCATGAGATTTTACCGAAAGTAGGAAAGTGGGAATGACTGCCATGAATACGAAGATGGCTGCTGTTGATGTATAATACAGGTTTCTTTGCAACTGTGGAGATAAGAGTGCGGAATGCTGCGTGTTTTCATTCAGGGGAGGAAAGTTGAGAATAGAATGGCACTCGCCAAGACGATTGATTACTTGCAGAGGTTCTTCTTTTCTTTGTTTGTATGCAGCGCAATGAAATATATTTCCAAATTCCTAGATGGCAGACGTCCATCAAAAGGCTTTTGTTGCAAAAAATATCAAGGTCGGTTCATTTGAGGTCGAATCTGGAGACTTCGTCAAGCTCCTAGCTTCGGAGATAACAGTAGTGTATCTCGGACATAAGACCCTTTTGTTCCGTCGGCGTTTAAACGTCATGCTCCTGTCTGTACCTGACGTAGATGCCGAATCCCGCTGGAAATCTGGGGTATGTATGTAGTAGCAAGTGCTCCAAACCTCCTTTGTTAAATCCTTGTAGTCTCTCTCTCTCTCTCACACTATCCCCTTTGCACCTTCAAACATGCCTCCAAACGGCCTTGCAATTATTATTGGAGCTGGTCCAAACACTGTAAGTCTCATTCACGAGCCTAGAAGCTGTTTATGAGCTCAAAAGGCACCTATTTATGCTTCTTCTACTTCAACTTTCTATATCTCTTCGTTAATTCGGGCCAACACAGCCCGGCTCGTTCCAGCAGCTCTATTTCAGGAGATCTGTTTGCTAACAATATTTCAGGGCACCGGCATAGCACGCATTCTTTCCCACCCGAATCATGGGAATTTGGCCGTAGCTCTCCTCGCGCGCCGACCAGAAAACCTCTCCTCCGTCCGCGCTAACCTCGAAAAGACGTCCCCAGGCTCCACAATAGAAACTTTCCCCACCGATACCTCTCCGCAGAACCTCAAATCCGCATTTCAATCCATCCGCTCGCACAATTCCTTCAAGGACCTAAAACTGAAAGTCGCAGTATATTCGGTCAAGCATTCCTCCAAGAAGCCATTCATGAATGAGACGTATGAGGAGTTCACGGAGAGCTTGGAACAATATGTCGGTGGTGCATTTACCTTTGCTCAGGAATCTCTGAAGATGTTTTTCGAGCATCATGGGGAAGCTCCCTTGTCTGAGACGGGGCAAAAGAAGGGCACGTTGATATTTACTGGAACATTAGGAGCGTTGAGATGCAGTGCTGAGTATGCGGCGTATGGAGCAGGGCGAGCGAGTGTGAGGCAGTTAGCGCAGACGTTGGCGAGGGAGATGAGCCCGAAAGGGGTGCATGTTGTGCATACAATTGCTAATGGCGGGATTGAGGATAAGGATGGTGAGGACCAAAGGATTGGGAAAAAGATGAGCGCTGATGCGGTGGGCAAGACGTATCTGTGGTTGAGCGAGCAGGGGCCGGAGTTGTGGACGCATGAGTTGGATATGAGGCCTGCTGCTGAAAAGTTCTAAAATGCATTATTGTAGGTAAGAATTGAAAACTATAGGCATATTTCTCAGCCATGCCTGTCGAATACGCCCAAAGCTCAACTTGAGTGGTTGACTCACTTGCTGAGAATCACCCAAACTGCAAGTGCAGCATTATTTGATATTTATAGAATCCCGGTACTATTCAAATAGCGATGCTCCTCTGCAAAGTCCTTCATCGCCTGGAAGTTCCTACATCGATGTTCAACATCCCAGCCCGCTACTCCTTTCCTTCCTATGTCCTTGTATTCCACAGCAGGTTCAAGCGTCATATCGCCTGCACACATCGTAGCCTGCCGTAAATAGTCGAAGCAGTGGTTGAGATGTCCGAGATGATGATTGTCAGAAGCGTCAGAGGTATTTATCATACTATCGAAAGCTGCTTTCAGACTCGCCTGCAATGAGCCAACAAGTTAGTATTTGTCCGAGACATGTTGAGGTAGTTGAGGTGTGAGAAGGCGAGAGAGACTTGCGATGCAATGCAATTGATGGAACATGGAAATGCAAAAGTATTGACTCTCTATTGCTGTGCCTCCATCTGGAAGTGGGACTTCGATTGGTACTTCGATGAATCCTCGTCCAGCTACATCTACTGTCAGTTTTTGCCATTGTCTCAATTGAGTTCGGAGAAAGTACCTGGTTCTAATCTGCCCCATGGATCCTCTTCCGTCGTACTGTCCGTAGGAACTTCGAAGTCCCCATCTGGTTGGAAAACCACTTTATCGTCGTATGGAACTACGTGACTTTAGTGGTTGATACTTTCAGAAAGTGGAGGGCCCATACTGTCGATAATACCATACGATGCTACACTCTGGCTTTGCTCCGAAGGCCAAGTGGTAAAAGATATTGCAGCTGTCAAGATGTACAGCAGCGAAAGCACCCAGAACCCAACTTTGTAACTGAGCAAACCACTTCGAGAAGAGAATGACCGCGGAAAATCGTTTCTCTCGTAGTTGAGAGACTCTTGGTCGATGAGCTTTTGGTAGCCTGTTTGCTGAGAAGTTTCGATACTCTTAGAGGGAGACATTGGGATATTTCGAAGTTCTCGGACGAATATGAATGAGAAAGAAAATATTACAACATTGCCAGCAATGCTTGAAAGACAAGAAGAGAGAGCCTGCCATTCGAGCTTGAGACATTTCCAAGCTCGCAACTCTTACAGCCTGTACGCGTAACAACGGAAGTTGATCATTTCGGTCACGGCCATGCCCACGGTCTGGCCACTGGGTCGACCATTTCATGTTTACAATAATCTCATTGGCCAGGAACCTGAGATCGGACATCCGCATCCCGACAACTATCCACAAATGCCAAGGATCTCCAACCCAGCTGTAGCAAGCTGAGACCCACCACACTCCATCATCCCCAGAACCTAGCATTGGTGTCAGAATAAGGTTGTACAAGTGCTCCCATATATAGGGTTCGCCACTGTTGAGGAAGCTAAGCGAGTCTCGCCTCAGGGGTAGGTTAAATGCGTCAAGCTTCGCGAAGCGTTTCAAAGCATGGAACCTGAGACAGAGTCGAGAACAATTGTTTTGTGAAGATCGATTGAGGTCTAGATGAAGGTCTGATAAATTCCGAGCGCATAGTAAATGCTCTTAACATGTGTTAGAAGCTTTTTGACTGGTGACGGAGTTTTTCTTGACTTCAGAAACAGCTAGGGAGATTGCTTCTTCCATTACTAGCAGCCTGTGCTCTGTAGCAATTGTGCTTTTCTTGATATGAATGCGGCTTGAGTGGGACTTTCCGGAAAAAGTGTGCACGGCCTTGGTGGCTGATCGGTTTGCTGGAAGAGGCGCTCTCACCTCAATCTTTGGGATTTATTTTAACGGCACTTCATCAATATTTACTACTTGGAGTGACTGACAATGACTTAGGGCGTTGTATGATGGTCACAGTATGCTAACTACCCCGCAATCAACAACACGACGCTCAGTCCTAGTAATCTCCAAACAGGGATGTGCTGAGCTTGTTCTAGAAGGGCTCAGACGTTCACTCAAACATGCGCCCATCTTTCAAATCATGCAAATGTCATCAAAGTGTTTCGTTCTCCGAATATCAGAGATGATTCAGAACTTTCGATGCAGCATTCACCGACTCTTTCCTCTCTAGGTTGAAGTCGACTGAAACCTCATCCAATCGTACCCATCTCTCCACTCGCCTACACTTACTCTCGTCTGTCTATGCAAAGATGGCTTGTTTTTGAGATGAATAATTGGAGACGATAACTGCCATTCTGATAGAGGGAGGTCGATTGCTTTATAGTGTTCGTATTCTTAATGTTGAGAGATTGGTAGCAGAAATTAGGTAGTCGATAAATTGAGGATTACCAGACGTCAAAATTCTGCATATTCAGTAATAATCGATACAAGGCATTCCTATCCGAGTCAATTGTAGTATTTGATCAAGGAGAAAGTCATAACAGGTATTGTCATATAATTTGGTAACCGGCATAGGTAAGTCTAGGTGTGTAATTAGCGGCTCCACATCGAGGCTAGGTTCACCCACAAGCTGTCAATGTCAGTCTTCCTTCTCTTTCACATCATGATGGTGTACCCATCAAGCGGCCTCAACCGACAACCGAATATTCATCCTGCAGAAACACTTGCCACCATGCAGCAGACGCCCTCCCGCTTTCAAGATATTCAACAAGCCCTGTGTTTCGAGCGGGAATCCTTCCAAGTCAGAAGTCCTTCCGCATATCAGAACATACGCATGTTGTACGCTATCGAACTAAAAGTCTAGATCCATGAAGGATGTGCAGAATGGTTAAAGATGCTGCGATTGAAAGCAATTAGAAAACCTGCCACGGCAAAATATGAGGAAGAGCAAGTGGACCTGGCAACCGCCGCGTGTTGAACGCTGCTGCTCAAAAATGCGGAGGATGGTGGCAACATTTTTGGGGCCAAATTGCTTTGGGCATCTCCGAACAACATTCACCAGAGAAACTCTTTTTCGAGAATACCATCAAGGACCATTAGTGTGCTAACCAGCATATTCTTCCCATTACTTCCTTCAAGGGTCGCCAAACAGCTTTGCAAGGCGCAGGCTCATTCGAGATGACAAAGAACGAACTTGAGCTTCTTGATACGCAATATGAACGGCAAATGCTTCCTGCAGAGAATCACTAAGAATCTCGCGGGACTGAAAAGTCCTTGCATCTTACGACTTGATCTCCAAGGACGCCTGGAAACTACAAGTGATTCGGTACAATACGGAGTATGCCCCAGTTTCACGTCTATGACATGTATACAAAGCTTACAGTCGACGCAGATTCGCTCCTGTCGTAGATTCGCCATGCGATGGCATTGTTGCTAAGTCCTGTCCTCAAGTACAGTACGTGAAAAATGCGATGCTGACAGCGAACGAAGAATATTTCCTCCTTTTGGCCATTTCGGTATGGTTGCCGATCCTGCAAACCCTGGCGCTTCTTTCTCGAAGCCACGCCGAGAAGGATCAAACAATCGGCTTTCACGTGCAGGACCATTTTAAGACCATGTCGCCAGTCTTGGCAGGGGCAGGTGCCTCCGTAGGTACCTACCGCTGTCAAGGTTTTTCGATAACACAGTCTTGCATCACAAACAATTTTGACAGCATTTGACATGACTGGACGCAATCTAGTGAGAAATATATGTTAAAATCTTACTCCAAACTGGACGGCAAGAATCAGTCTTACGCTACATTCCGACATGCGAGGCGAGCTAAGCTTAGAAGGCCTCCATTCCCACTTTGGTCGGGTTGAAGATCATCCCTATATCAGCAAGGATTTGCATACTTTGATGGTAAGGATTATGCACGAAACGCCGGCATGATGAAATCGGACGAAACTAGTTTCCCACGACTGCGGAGAACGTCCGGGATGCGGCTACTCATAAGGCCCAAGGACGAGGCGATGATGTCCATGCAAGATCCTGCTATTTATTTCTTGAATCCTCCAGCTTCGAGACGACTTGATAAGCCTCATGAGCCTTGCTTAGAGACCTCAAGATTTTCAACGCTTCCTCATAGCAGCGTAGTACTCCTCACTGTCGATATGGCGCCGTCTTTACTCAAATGGTATGCGCTTGCAATGAGCAGATCAAGGTCTTGCTAATTATCTGTAGGAGAATACTTCCTTCCTTCCTCTCTGCAAGCGTGCTATTTGCGGGCACTGCTTTGTGCACTTCTTTTGAAAGACTTCGAACCAGATCTATTAATATTAGTCCAGCTATCGACATCAACTTTCCAGATCCTACAACTCTAAAAGATACCAATGGGACCTGGTATGCTTTTGCAACTAACGGCAACGGCAAGAACGTTCAGTCCGCCAGTGCGCCGGATATCTCAGGCCCTTGGACTGTTCTTGACAATGATCTCTTGCCAACTGTGGGTGCCTGGTCAAATGGTGCGAATGTTTGGGCTCCAGACGTTCGCCTCATTGGATCTACATACGTGCTGTACTATACAGCAACAGATGCAGCTTCTACCAACCAACATTGTGTAGGCACAGCGACTTCGAACACCATCTTGGGACCATACACACCCCAAGCAAACACGATCGCTTGCAATATAACGGCTGGCGGAGCAATCGACCCTAGTGGATTCACGGATACCGACAGCACTCACTATGTTGTGTATAAAGTCGATGGTAATAGTGTCGGACATGGAGGAGTCTGCGGGAATACTGTTGACCCCATCGTTCCCACGCCACTTATGCTTCAACAACTCGAGGCTGATGGCGTAACCCCTAGCGGCGATCCCATCGAGTTACTCGACCGCAGTGATGCTGATGGACCTTTGATCGAGGCGCCGAGACTGATCTTGGTCAACGGCGTGTATATCTTGTTCTTCAGCAGCAACTGCTACTCGACGCCACAATACGATATTAGTTACGCGACTGCTTCTTCGATCAAGGGGCCATTTACCAAGAGTTCTGCGCCTTTGGCTGTCACTAGCAACCCATTCAACTTAACTGCTCCAGGAGGCTCAACGGCTACCGCGGATGGCAAGAACATGGTGTTCCACGCAAACTGTGCCGCGGGAAGATGTATGTACGAGACGACGATCACCGTCTCGGGGACGACTATTTCGATACCATAAGTGTGGTCACGATAAGTTAGGGACGAGCGATTGATGTATAATATGACGAATGCGGAAATGATCAGAGCAGAATCAACCCGCTCTGTATCATAGCAAGACATGTTTTGTATATAGGAGCTGAAGTTCGATTAAGTGTGCCTCAATGTGTTGACGTGGGAGGACATGAGCAAGACACATGTCTTCGATACTGCCTGCAGATTCGGACGCTGAAGGCTCCATCTATGGTCCACTATGCACCACAAACAGCCTTCCCGGCCTCAGAAACGTAATGCATCTAATCGATGAGCATATCGCAGACCCGAGAGCACCCTCGAATCTCGAATCTCGAATCTCGAATCTCAAATTTCAAATCATTGACTTTGATCCCACCTGCCTAAAAGGTCCTCAACAAGCAAACGAGCCGTTCGCGACTTCACGATAAGGATACGCCTGGATCATATGTTTAACCCAGCCCTCAGGCAAACAACCAAGCTGCTCTGAATGGCCAGCCGGCCTCGAAATCCAACACAACACCAACCACACCTCGGAGCATGAGACACTCTTATGCAAGCAATCCCGCTCCTCCCGATCCCCCGTTCGGGATATCTCGATGATCACACGGCATCGGCAAGTTCAGTCACGCCAATCAGCTCTCCTCCCACGCGGCAGCAAGCTTCATCTGGATAAAGTGAAGGCTCCAACATGCGTCGATACCTGGACACGACCGCACTGCACCGCGCTGTACGAAGTACATATTCGGGGATCCAGGTAAGCGCTCGGGAGGGGCCGTCACCTGCATATCGTCACGAGCCGATAGGAAAGGTACCGGCTGTTTGTCTCTCGTACTGCTTGGTTGTTGTGTTACTTGTCGTGTCTTGTCTGGCCTTGCAATGGTCATGGTCATGGTCATTGTTCCTGAGGATTTGCACCAGGCTCACTTCCAGCCGGGGACAGCCGGGTCCTAGGTCAATATATGCAGGCGACGGGCAGCATGCAGCCACTGTCACATTTGCCGCGAGCGCGGTTCTCTCACGGCGCAGACGGCGGTGCGCACTGTGCCTTAAGCGCACTGTGATCATGGACTTGTGGACTTGTGAACTTGTCGCCGGTGGGCACCGTCGTCGCTGGCTTCTTTTCGTCGCCGAGAAATGAGTTTTGGAGATTTCGAAGAGGGGATTGCGAGAGGCTATTGGCCCCCCTATTGTCTCGAGCGAGGGTTGGTCAGCTCGCACTTGATGACGGCACCAGCTGGAGACAGGCGGTGGCGAGCATAAATAATTGTGCAAGATTCGACGATGCATCCAGGGATGCGTCCATGGATGTCTCGCAGCAGCGTTTGTGCTGCGCTCCCATTGGCCTGCTCCTCCGCGCCCTCCTGGCTTGCCATCCACTGACGAGCGCCGGCCGCGACCTTCGCAAACAGTGCGCCAGGCGTGCACTGTGTGGGCGCTGGCCAGCCCGGCCACCGCTATGCGACCAAGCGCGGATTAATCGTCGTCGGCCTCCTCATTGGACGACTTGGATATATCTTTCTCCTCACGAGTGAGATATTAGCATGTATACTTCGGCTGAGTATGCTCTGTCCCGAGTCTGTGGTCAACGGCGACTACGACGTGGGACCAACTTCCTCGCCGGCCATTGTGAGTGGTCCAACAGGTCGAGCCCGCTTTCGTTGGCTGTCAAGGACCTGGAGAGGTGTGGAATGGGGGCCGGCTTTGAGAGGCACGTCTGCGGAGTCAGGTCGCAGGGATGCAGGTGAGGTGTGTTGCACTCTCTATCGATAGTCTGCCATGCTCCTGGTTCACCGAGTTGGATGCGCCCGTATATCATGGTCACTTTCCCGTTACCCAGCCTTTTCTCTACCTTCACGTCTTTCTTCGGCCTCTTCTTGAAAGTTTCGTGCGTGGCTTTGTTGGTTTTCAATCGAGAGCCAGCTCTACTCATGAGATCGAGAGTGAGGCTGCGTTTGGAAGAGTGCGGTGCAAAGAAGTCTAGTCGAGGCTCTGTCCTGCTAAGATTACCTCAGCCTCTTGTTTCGGGGCCGTAGTCAAGATGACCTCCTCCTTCATTACCTTATGTTTGATTGCCTGCTTCTTTACGTCAGTATGGGGTCTCCAGGTCACGCCAAACTCGCCTTGTTCCAAGTTATGCATCGACGACCCGACTGCAGATGTCTCTGATCCCAATGTCTCTAACACATATGGCTCAGACATTGTCTGTAACGACGCCGACTACAACAGTACTTCGGTGGGAAGGAAGTTCCAGCAATGCCTTACTTGTCTTCAGAATAGCACGGCTTCGAGTGGAAGTGAGAATGACCAAGGATGGTTCTTCTGTACGTTGCTATTGACTTCATGATGTAAAGCTTTGTTAATGTTGGATGATAGACAACCTTCGATATGCTTTCAACACTTGCATATACGCTGCTACGAATGCTTCAGACCCCATCTCGACACCATGTTCGACAGACAGCGTCTGTGCACCGCTGCAAAACTCCCTCGAACAAGGCATGCAAGATTCTTCGACCATGGGCGGTCAGTATTCATATTGCTCTGCCAACAACAATGCTTTTGTTGGGCCGAATTTGGGGATTTGCCAGTCTTGCCTGAGAGAGAACAATGCTGTGTTCTATCTATCCAATTGTAAGCTTCATAATTTCAAAGGTTGTCTTTATTCTAATCATTGGCAAATAGTCCTCGTTGCTCTCGACGCAGGCTGCCTCCAGCAGCCAGCTAACAGCACCGTTGTGGGCTTGAACACCACATTGTTCTCTAACACTCAAGTGGCCATCATCACGCCTGTATCTTCGCAGGCCCCGACTGCCAAGAGCCACAAATCTCTTTCAGAGGGTGCAATCATCGGCATCGTTGTGGGAGCAGTTGTCTTGATCATCATTTTTATTGCAATCGGCTTCATCTGCCTCAAGAAACGCCGCAACGCCTCACGCCTACAAAAACTTCGCAGTCCGCTCGATGAGCGTTTTGGCGCCGAGAACATCACTGCACCCAACAAAGGAGCATTCTCTTCACCCCAGACCTCGCCCTCACTTCACAAAGACAGCATTCAAATGATGCAAGCTCCTAAGGTTCGAAACTTCAGTTTCTCCCGCCCCTCCCCTCCTCAACGAGCAGGAGAATGGACTGGCGTCTCTCCCACCGCCACACCCTCCACAACCTTCTCCTCCAGCCCGCCAGGCTACGACCAATCCCCATCCCCACCCAACTCGGGACGCAGCTCTATCCCCGCCCACCACGCTTACATCCCGCCCGAATACACGCCTCCAAGCCGAAACTCCATGTCTCCACTCTACGTACCCCCTCCACCACCACAGCAACCACCACACGCAATGCCCGCTTCCTATCCTCAACGCTCGCCTTCCGCTTCTATTAGAACAACCGGAACAGGAGCAGGAACGGGAGCGACACCAACAACCTCCCCAGCCTACATCCACCGCTCCTCCCCCTCCGTATCCTCCATCCGCACCCGCGCCGTCGCCCCTCCGCCCGTCTCCATAACGCGAAACCCAAGCACAGCATCTCGATTCGTCCGCCACCCATCAATCAGCCCTTCCCTCATAAACACCATGCCCAGTCCCAACAACCAACCCCATCCCATCCCAAGTCCAAACAACAACCCTTACACCAACGGTAACCATGCCAGCCCTGGTCTCAGCGGAGGAGAGGAAGGCGGGGTGGGGATCTCGCCACCATTGTTCAAGGCCACGAGCCGGTTTGAGAATGAAGAGGAAGCGAGGAAGGCGAGAGAGAGGTTGTATAGGGAGGGGTTGGCGGGTAGGACGCTGGTTCATAGTCGGGAGGAAGAGGTGCAGGAGGGGGTTAGGGGGAGTCCGGAGAGTGAGAGGAGTGAGGAGCTTTGGCCGGGGAGTTATTGAGGACACTGTTCTGTTGAGATTGAGAGTTGCGGTTGCTGAACGATGGGCGGATGAAAGGAAAAGGATGGGTGGAGATGTGATGGAAGATAGGTGGATGGGTGTGCATACGAATTTGAGAGTGAGAGGGAATGAGATGGAAATAACACGGATGGGATGACAGTACCATCATCATCAACTGCCGCACGTATACATCACTTGCCAGAATCAGGATCAGCGAGCAATGGGAATAAATTTGTGATATTTGCCTCCTCTCTCTTTCTTTCCCTCAATCGAAGGGAGGGAAGGGAAGGAGGGGAAGGAAGGGCGTTAGGCGCAAGCCGTGGAGTTTTGGCGTTAACTTCGCTGTTTATTTATTGACTATATGGATTGGATATGGATATTGATATGAACAAGATATGATGGGTGGATAGGATGGGTGGATAAGGATGGATGGATGGATGGGTGGATACAAGTTCCCACGTTCTTTTGAATGCGAATGCGGATGTGGATTGATAGTTATATACAGATACAGATGCAGATGCAGTATATAAGGTAGTGAGGAGATAGTGGGGAGATAGTATACTTATCCACCAGACATCGAGACACCAGACACTGGACTTATCTTCTTCTGTTATTTATATATTATTGATATAGGTATACATATCTATATAAAGTCTCTTTCTCTCTATTTCTGCTCTTTTTGAATTCGGGTTTATTTTGTTGGGTGAGGATTGTTTTGGTGATATATATTATTAGTATTATCATCAACACCGGCACTATTATCAACAATACCGACACTATCATGAAGTCAGACAGCCACCAGACACCAGACACCCGACACCCAAGACCAAGAGCAAGACCAAGCACTCACTAACCCACTCACTCTCACCACATCCAAACTTCAAAAAACTCCCAATAACAAACTTGAATCCTAACTCTCTCTCTCAACATCAACTCTCAAGACTCAAGATCCAAGACTCAAGACCCAACTCTCACACCGAACATGAACATGAACATCAACATCAACATCTACATTGCATTCATATATATATACTATTAAAGATCTGTACGGGGGGTATAAGAAAAAGCCCTAGACCCAACGTCCGGACCATTTACTTCACTTCACATCATATCCTATCCTACTTATCCAGGAAAGATCCAGACCAACACCAACACCGACGCTAATGAAAACCAACAACAAACAAACAAACACACTTGACGCAACCACGATCCAACAGTTCGCCAAGAGCAGATAGATAGATCCAAGTGCCGAGCCGCGACACGATGCGATGCGATGCGATGCAATGCGATATCCTGCGCCGCATTGCTGCATGTACAAACAAACACACCGACCGACCGATCGATCAATTCTAACCAGCCGCCATCACTTTGTACCACATTCATTTCTATGCCATGTATGAATATCATGTTGTACTTCCCTACCTCCCTCCCTCGTGCACCCTACCCCTGACCGGTGCATGAACCATAAGGCAGATTTCCGCCTCCCCTCCGCCTCCCATACCCCTCCTCCCCGCCCCTAGCTCAGATTCCCAGTCTAGATCCCAGCAACCTCGCCAGGACCAGGACCAGGGCCAGGGCCCAGGACAAGGAATAAACACAAATCCAAATCCAACAACGGAAAGAGAACCAACATCTCGGGTGAATGCGCATGAATAAACGAAAGCGACAGGTTGTATAGCTGCGAGATAAGAGAGAGGTTTTTTCCCGGCCCATGTGTTCGGTCGAGAACAAGCTTCAGGCTGACAAGCTACCGAACCCACGGATTCTTCGCGCTCGGAAGCTCATAGGCTGAAGCTCTCGAGCTCTCGGACAGACAGACTCTCAGACCCAGATTCTCAGGCTCGAAAGCTTGTCAGCTCGCAAATCCACCCACTCACAACGCATTTCCTTTTCTCGCATCATCTGCCGTAAGACCACGCGCCTGGGCTTGCGAATTCTGCTGCTGTTGCTGATGCTGTTGCTGATGACCCGGTAAGACCTGACCACGTCCATTCCCGGGATGGCTCAGGATCGGCGCCTGAGGAGCCGTCCATCCTCCTCCACCGCTCATCCCGAAATCCGGATCCTTTCGATCAGCCGGGAAAGGATACTCGCCCGTCCCGGCATTCGCAACGGCCCCCATCTCGATCCTCTCTCCATCATTCTCCGGCTCGACCTTCTTGTCTCTCGGCCACTGTTCTCCCTTCTTTGCTCCTGGTCCATCCGTAGCGCTCACAGGAGAAGTGTAAGTGCTTGAATACGGACTGAAATAAGCTTTTTCGAATCCGGGTCCATCGCCTCTTCCAACCTCAGGACTCAGGCCCGGATGCCCGGAGACAGGACTATCGTCTGTACCCATCTGGCCCCAGGCATTGGTAAACAGCGGTCTCTGACTCTGTGGAGAATCAAAGAACGGGGCGGAGGAAACGGCTTCATGGGGCGAGGAGTGATGCATGCTGCCATGTCGAGCTTGCCATTCGTAGCCTGATGCTCGAGCTTTCTGGGCGAGGATGCGGCGGCGGCGACGCTTGCCGTTCCAGACGATGCAGAAGCCGGAGATGGCGAGGAAGAGGACGATGGCCCCGACGGCGATGCCGATTTTGGCGCCGAGTGTGAGACCGTTATGGCTACTGCCAGGGTTATAGCCTGGAGTGGGTGACGCAGAGGGAGTGGTTATGTTTACGGTGCTGGAGGAGAAGACATTTCCTTGTAGGGAAAGGGATCCTCCGGGGGCAGGTTGTTGGAGACAAGCTGCTTGGAGGACGGTGACGACTGTATTTTATATATTAGTTTGACTGTTCCGATATTGGAGGAGGGACACGTACAGTTTGACAGGTAGTTCTCGTTGCCCATTTCTTGGAGACATGATGAGCATTTAGGGACGGAGACTTGGGCTTGGTTCCATAGTTCACAGTAGGAGTATGAGGAGTCATTTTGGTTTAAGGAGTCGTATTCGAAAGCGCTTTCTAGCGGACCGCATGAAAAACTGTAGTATATGTGATCAGCATCTGCATTGGGCTGTCTTTTGTTATATAGAAGCTTCATACCTCGTTAGACATGGAGTGTTCGCAGTTGCTGTGTTGTTATCGAATCCGAATAGGCACCATGACAGCGCAAATCGAAGGTTGTATATTGCCCAATGTAGATCCGATAACTTTGAACCAGTGTCGTAGTATGTGCTGTTTAATTCACAAGCTATGCATGCTTTGAATGTAGCTCCATATGTAGAAGAAGCATAGCCTGCATCATTACAGGTCATCTCTTGCCCAGAGGTGCTGCCGAGTTCGTTTCCGCACGTATCGGCGCATTGTGGTGATGAAGGGACCACGAGAAGGCCCTGGGCGAGCGTGGAGAGGGTGAGGGCGACCGGTATCGAGAGGGACAACATTCTCTGGCTGTGTTAACAATATGTGATGCGGTTGCGCGGTGATCTCTTCACTCCGACTCTTGTGCCCGTCGATAAGATGATGCTTCTACATCCACTCTGCATGCGTCGTCCTCGAGCGGGGTTCCGGATCCTATGCCGCCTCTCTCGAGCAGACCGGACGAGCGACGAGGTATATATAAACAGTCAGTGCAGTCGCGGTCGTGGCAATGAGAGTATTGATACTGCACGCATCTGAACCCGCGGAGAGATTTGGTGAGAACGCCACTGTACATATAGCCAGCATGGTGGGCTTACCTGCACCTAGCTGCACCATAGCGTCGAAGAGGTCGTGAAAATTGGCGAATGGTGCCCCTCCGCAGCTCCGCTCAGTTCGTTCCTGCCCTTGGCCCCTGCTAGGTGTCACAATCACCACAGCTCGCAGGGAACACGACAGGGCGACGACGGTCGAGCAGGGTCGCTGCAAGGGCCGTGCAGCGCACTGATTGGCGATCTTCATGCTTGGTATTGGATGTGGCAACCTCTCCACACTCCCTCAACGCACCCCGAACGAATCAAGCTGTTTCTGTGATCACGACCTTAGGGAGTTGCCGTCAGGTGCATGAATGGGGGCCGCGATTGGGGGCCTTCTGGTATGGTCGCCATGCGCGATTTGCTTTCGGGGACCTCTGAATGGTGTGCGCGCTGGAAACGAACTGCATTGTGATGTGACAAGAACGCCGCGATATCACAATTGAACAATTAAGCTGAGTTGTCAATGGCTTGATTGCGGGGACTAAGCCGCTCCCAGCAGCCCTCCAACCCATTGTGCCAACCAGCAGCGATGCGATGGGTCATCGCGAATCGGCAGTATGTGTGCTGCGCCGTCGGCACTGTGATATCCAACATTTGATGTTGTGATGGAAGGATTGATAGGCCCGGTGCGGGCCGTGGGGGCGAGAGCTTAGCGCGGCCGTTTGAGTGGCCCATCATCGCCGTCATAGCATGCGGTGGGCTGTCCGAAAGAGGCTCCCCCCTTTCTTCTACGCGAAGCCAGGCTTCTTCAGACGAGGGCAGCTCCACGATCTTGGGTCTTGTAACGGGCCCGAGGCGCCTGGAGGGGTTCGTGGCTTCAAAGAATCTTCCATCTCCGGCCCCTGAACGTCAAAAATCCAACATTTGGTGTTTCGAGGCAGTGTGCAGGAGAGGACGGCCAATCACTGCACCCCGCGAAGCCCGGCGGTTAACGTTCGACGTGCAACAAAAACGTTGCTTTGGCGCAAAAAGCGAAGATGGAAGAGAGAGCACAGTGAGCGAAGAAAAGTCTTCCCGGATGTTCCACCTGCGACTCGTTCCACCCTGCCCCAATCGGTGACGTGATAAGTCTGAACATACCTCCGCTAATTAAGCACCCTTGAATAGTTCTCGATATTACTCCAACGCCAGTGTGAAATATGAACACCTGCAAAAGAGGGATCGAACTTGTTTAAGACCGCATATATACATTTTGTGTCTTACCGATGTGACGAAGCAAGCCTATGGCTAACGATACATATCCCGAAGGAGTAATAGAGGGGTGCATCATAATCACATCGAGACACCATATTATAACCTTGCCGCTCTCCCACAGAATCGACGCGCGCTGTGCTGTTTCGTCTCACTTCGCACATACTGTCTACTTTCCACTTTATATCTCATAGTTTGGTTACGATTAACCAGTCCAGACCGCTGGACCTGGAATTTTATAGTTTGCGATACTGGACGCTTGGTAGATATTGATGAGGATTCCGGGATCAGTGGCTTTATAAGCTCCAGGAAACGAAACACCAGGCGGATTGACCGTCCCTGATCCGGCGACATTGACCTGGAAGCAAGTCATGTAAAATTGAGCACCGCCAGCTGAGCTAGCGGCATGAAGGGCAATAGCTTCAGCTCGGACAAGATAATTTCCGGGCGCCAATGTCGCTGGAACCTTGACACTTCTCTTGCCGCAGTTATCGTTCAAGGTATCCTATTCTGAATCAGATACATGTTTAGACAACAACAGAGGGACTTCAACTTACTGTTCCCCACTTCTTTGTAGTTGGACTGTAGCCCTCCTCATCGATCTTGAACCAGGAAGTGGGCATACCCGATGCCGCGTCCTCGACCTTTCCCATATAGATGAGCACAGGTCCATAGTGGTTACCACCGATGGCCAAATTTGTGCACGATCGGTCGCCGGGCTGCGCGTGCATCTCGACCGTGATATTCTGGCCAGCTGCAGGGATTTTAGACCATGGAAATCAACATTTCGTACCGCAAATAAAAAACATACCAGTCACTGGACAAATTGTGGCGACAGGTTTTGTTCCAGCATTGCACTCAATATCTGGAGTGGTAACGCTAGTCACGGGATTGTTGTTCAGAGGGAGACGGGCACAAGTCGAGGCCTCATCAACGCTGGATGAATCGTGATTAGTGTTTGAAACATGGGTTTGAAGAGATGATGGCATACCCAGCCGACCAGAATTCTTGGAAGGTAGAATGAGCAGCAACAGAGCTAGCTGAGGCTAAAAAACCCAAGGCGGTAATGAAGGACTTCATTTTAGTAGAAAATACAGAATAGCAAGAAGTGAATGAGAACTTAGAAGCAAAGATGCTAAGTACATGAAAGAGACGTCCCTTCCTTCTTATAAATGTTCATGAGTCGTCACAAGATTCGCCGAGTTTGGGGTAAACATGGCGTTCTTCAATGTGGGGTACATAAGTCCGGGGTATGACTGGTAGCACAGGACTTGTAGATTGCTTCACGAACTCTGCCTGAATCTGAAACGGGATTCCGCTCCGGGAGAACAATAAACAATATAAGTTTGATTGAATGCGGAAGGAGACAAACAACTGGAAGATTAACTGGTCCCCACTAAAGGATCATATGATGATAGATATGTAAGATGGAAAGCTTGATTCTGCGGATAGATGAAATCTTCTAGGCTTGTGCCGGACTTCCTTGCCGCCACCAAGCTCGCATGCGACGCAGTGAGCAAATGTAAATCAATCAACGCCGATAGATCAAGACGTACATGAACCTTCAATGTGCTGATATTTGCAGCAAGGATAAGATAAGTAGCGCACAGAAAGTGGAAGTACGCTTCGTATTATTCTCAGTGAGCATTAGCTAGGGACCCCTTATGTACCAAAAGGAAAGCACGGACTCCGAAGTTATAGATTAAAGAAGCGCACAAGAAAGCCCGGGATTGCCTTCCGTTGTTTCATGTGCTCTATAAATGAGCAACTGGGTGTTCATGATATAGACAAAGATGGCTGACGAGTTGTATTGTTGAAGAAGGTTGATGGTTTTGGTTTCGCTAAGTTTCAGGAAGATGAGATGCCGAAACCCGACACGTGATTCTTCACCACGAACGGATTTTCTTGATTCGAGGCACCTACTTTGTTAAAAGGGTAGTTTTAGGCAAGGCGGATTAGTCATAAATTGATTGATTTCTACAGAAGCTCCAGATCAGAGTTTTAAGCTCCTGAACTACTAGTGCTGAAAGTCACGTGGTTGATAGACCTTTCAACATACCTACTTTGCTATCTATGACTGGTTTTGATACGGAAAGATGACTAATTGTAAGACAAAGAGAGGTGAGGCACCGCATCAATATCATTGTTGAAGTATTTGACGTATTTGATTCATATTCATCGAAACCTGATCCCGGCTATTGTACATAAAGCTCCTCCCAAATTACTCCTTCTAGCTGCTGCTCGTCATATCGGGTTGTCTTTGTCTGTGCTGCAGCAGAGCTGCGCTACCAAATTCCTTATGCGCTCCAAAACTCCATGCTGCAAAGGAAAGAAAGTTTTAAAAGACAATCATGACATCTACAGACTCCTCCCAACACCAACATAACGTCACCACATTGTACTCCTTGGGCGCGGCGAGATATGTCTACTTCTGGGCCCCAGACTGTTCTTCGTGAACGACGACTCATATTGAGAAGAATTCTCGGAAGCTGCACGATTTGGTCGGGTAACCTTCGACTCCGGTGCTGATTCAGCTTTAGGTGACACACAAGGTTTGCGTTCTATCGCATCTGCAGAAACCGACTGAGTAATCCGATTGTTGCCGCTAAGACGGGTCCGAGTAAGTAGAATATCTTCTGCCTGGAGCTCGCCGAGTAGTGGTGAGTCTATAAATTCCGGCTCAGTGATCCAATGGTTGCTGAAACGGGCTCTAGACAGTAGAATATCTTCTTGCTGGAGCTCGCTCAGGTCTGGCGAATCTACTAGAGTCGGTCCCCGCGAGCGACTAGCATTCCTTGATTTTGGGGAAGCTGGCCGTGACTGGGCTAAGGGTGTGGGGTATCTGTGGTGTCCAAGGACGGACTGTGAATCTGTACGCGGCGGGATTGGCGTGGGTTTTCTCTCTTTGCCTACCCTGGATTCGGGTCTTGGATGGGGTTCCTGAACAGCACTGTTGCCGAAAAATGTCTGTTTGAAGGGATGATCGACTGGGGACACCGGAGAGAATGAACACTCTACCGGTGGAGGATCTGTCGAAGTTTGGCCTGTCGAGATAGATAGCGCGCTGTTAATGCTCTTTGTTGAATCAACGGATGATGATGAAGTCGAAGATTGCACCTCTTCAGGTGTCTTTTTGGGTGGCGGCTGGACAGGCGTCTTCGTTGTAGGCGCTCTTGGTTCGGAAACAAGTTGCATTTGGGGACGCCTTGATGTGTCGACCACGAGGAGTTCCTTCTCGCCCCGACCGAGAATTCCATAAACCTTGACCTCCCCATCTTGGATTCCAAGGACAGCACTTGTACCAGCATACACTGCCTCTTCTTCGGTACCACATCGATTGGCAAAGACACAAATGATCTCTTCTTCTCCCTCATTTCGAATCAGTGGTTCAAGGCGTGAAAGCCAGTAAGATAGTGTATCCATGTCCGGCTCTTTTGGAACTCTACTGTAGGCTCTCGCATTCTCCCGTGTCAACCAAGCCATAGAGAGGATGACGAGGTTGGCTTCCCGGTGGAGAATATGATGTGCGAACTCCCAAGCATTCCACGGCGCCTCGAATTTGTACGGGCTGAGTATTGTTAGTAATCCCTCGTTCATAGTTGTAGTGTATTCTAGACTTACTTCAGATCCATACCTGTATCAAGAATTAGCGACGTTCGTCAGCTCGAGCCAAAGCAGAACTTACGCTCGAAGGACTTCGTGGGCCACTTACAGATACCCATTGCAACATTTCCAAGGCCCTCGATAATCCCATCATAAAATCCATCCGGTCCTTCCAGCGCCCACGTCTCATCTGTATAGTAAAGGAATGACTTTCGATAATTCGCAATGGTCTCGCCGTCGGGGTTGACCGTGATCGCAGAATTGTAATACTCTGGTGAGGCTGGCCACTTCGGGCTCACGTCGACCTTCTCTGGATAACCTGCAATGACGTGGCAGTTGTATTTGAGGGCTGTCGTTCTCGCCCAAAGGGAGGTGATTCCTGCCGTAGTAGGTTCGAGGAAAGGACTGATATGCTGTAGGGAACGGAAATTGTATCCTGTTGGCGCACGTTAGTCAACTGCCGCCATGCTCGTTACGACTTGAGAAAGAGATCTTGTGGATTGCCAAAGATGAAACAACGAAGAAATACTGGTGAGAGATGGGTAGTCGTGGGTGAGGGAATTTCGCAAACGCACCAGAGAACGCCATCTCAGGCAGCACGAGAAGATCGATATTTTTCGGATTCGCCCGACTGAGGACAGAGTCGGCGCGGTTGAGATTATTGTCAACATCGCCCACCTAGAAGAATCAGCGACAGCCTCACTAAGGTTACTTCCAACTTCCAACTCCCAAGCTGAATCCAAGCCTTATCGTACCTGAGGGGCGAACTGCAAACATGCGATCCTCATTCTCGAAATCCCTTACTACCCGATGCATGAACAAGTCGAACGTCTCCCGCTAGATTAACGTTAAGGTTGATAATAAACAATGAACGAAATCGGCTCTGGAAGTAATAACCTTAGAAGGTGTGCAGGAAAGTGCTAAGCGGATCCTTTTGAGAGAGGAGCAGAATCTTGTGCGACCCCAGCTTGTGTAACCACGATGTTGGTCGAAGAAGAAGTGGCCCTATCGCGAGTCGACATGAGTTCATCCGTGGGTATGTAGATGGATGTGGGCAACATCGAGGGTCAGAATCATGTCATTGGCCAGCGCGAAGAGGGAAGTCCCGCCAGCTAGCCCAGCGCTTACCTGCATGGTCTTAATCGCAGTTCAGTGGGCGAGACCCACTTATCCTTAGGCAAGGCCCCAGATCCGCCCTCCCCCCATGCTGGTGCATGCAACTGCTTAAAATTGGCCCTCGTCGTCTTCGTCCAAACCCAGCGGCAACTGTTTCAGGTCCGCGATGTTTCGCGACGGGCTGCCACTGAGAGAATGATCTCATCATCACCGCGGTAGCGGTGCGAAACGACGCACACGACAGGACAGTACGCCAGACAGGTCTGAGGTTAGGCATTCAGCGGTGTGGGGAGGGAGTCGAACACCCGCAGACTCGCGCGCGCTGGCGTGAGACCCTGTTCTTGGTGATGGGCGTGCAGCCTGTCATCAGCTTCTCTGCCCTCTCAAGCCATGTGGCCACACATTGCTCGCACATCCTCGCTCGCACGCCACTGATGATGCGAGCAACCCCAGACCTCAGGGCGTTCTCTCGTTACCTATCAGCGCTGCCTGCAAGATAAGAATCTCGAGGCTCTTTCTGCTCAAGTGGTCCTGAAGATCCCACACTTGCAGAGCTTTGAACTTTTGATGCTCTGTGTATCTGCTCGTCCCCACAGTCCGCGAGCGAAACTATGCATAAAGCAACGCCTTCTGGAGTTGGTAAACGAGCACAAGGTTAAAATTCCCATGGCACCTGGGTCTCATCATTGGCCTATATTTAGATGTGGTTAGACTGTCCCAGCAGACTGGTAACTCGGCGATGGATCGACTCAGATTGGCCCGTTAACATTGAGAAAAAACAGCAAAAGGCCGGAAGAAGAGGCAAGCAATGTATTCCAACCTCGTCACTGCGGCGCGTAATCCGGGTCATTCTCCGTTTGCACTATTGGACGAAGATCATGCTGTGTTTCGGACCCATCAAAGAGTCACATGATCCAAATCTATACTTTCTCGATGAATGTCTGGCAGCTTTGTCATGGAGGCGCAATTCCTAGTCTTATCAGATATTTTGCATCCAGAGTCAACATCAATATCGTAGAACAACTGCTGACTTGATGTAGACATCATTGTGCTGGCCATGATTGTGTCTTGCCCCTGATCGCGTTGACTCCTGTCAGCCCCAATCACGAACCTCATTCTCTCAGACAGTTAAGCGCTAGCCCAGCCTCATGCAGACTCAATGTCTTCCTGTGGCAATGTCGGCGCTTGGCAAGAGCACGACACTGCCGTAGAGATCTTGACTATTCGGAGTACTCGTGAGAACAACATTATCATACTTCTCGTTCCGACAGTCTGGTAGGGACGCTCATGGAAATGCAAGCCCTTTACAACGTTCTTTCCTACGGTTTCCCAAGACACTGGTCAAGGTACTTTCCAACAGTGAGGCTGGTATCCTGTTCAATCGGCGGTAAACTTTACCTTGCTACAGCGCGCAGAAGACTTCTCCCTTTCGCATAGCCTTGATTGGCTGGATCCCGACCCGAGAGTAGCAAACCAACTCTCTCCGAAGCAAGCCGATATGGACTTGAATGAAAAGGACTGGTTCTAGCACATCCTGTCGGTGTTGGATTTTTGCCTGACAGAGGTGCCCCATGGCCAATGAGGCCCGAGAGCGTAGCTCGAGCGGGGATCTTCTTCCGTTTTTGTGCCTATAAATGGCTAGATCACGGCCCGTGAATGGTACAGTAACACCTTCCGATCCCGCGAAACCGGCTTCTACCAACTCTTCATTTCTCTGTTGGGTTTTTCCCACATGGCATCGAATGTGTTGATGATCCAAGCGCAAATTAACGCTGGACTCGCGCGTCTGGCTTCTCGACACGCCGTGCAAGGTGCATTTGATGTCTTGCGTCTCTTTAGCTCTCATGAAGGGTGATGTGGTATACATACCGGTGAGATGGTTCGACATTAACCGCAAGTTGGACTCCTCGGCTCGACGCTGATTCACCTTGTAACACAATGGCATGCACGAGACTCTGTTGGATATAAGGTATTTGGCAGACATAATCATGCAAGCAGCTACCTTCCCCTTCGAGTTCGGTACCAGGCCCGCGTTCATTGGCGAAAGATACTCGTCCCGACAGAATGGTTGGGGCGCCTGCTGCAAGCAAAAACATTATCGGTCACATTGCTGCTCGCATGAGAGCGGATGATTGGAATCGTCGATCTATTTTTGTGTGTCATCTGAGTTGGCAATCTATCAATCGTGCCACGTCTATGAGATGGTCTTCTCAACCAAGAAGATACCGTACTTCTCCTTAAGCTCCTTCATTAATGAGTCGTTAATCTTCGAAGACATAGGTGCAAGAATGCCCTTCTCCGAGATCGTCCCATCAAGAACCTGCTTGACAGCAACGCCGCATGGAACACCGACCAATTTTGCCATAGCCGAATAGCCCTTCGGGTCACCGTACTCAACCAAAGTCGATGTCTTCGTCTCCTTGCTGCCATCCTTGTTCTCAATCTCGAACTTGTGCTGTAGCATAACCAAATCTCGCTCGCCTTCCTCGAACTGCATTTTCTTCTCGAGAGTCGCACAGAGGGTATCTAATGAGTTGCCTCTAGGGATGATCTTCTCGTCGGAGAAGATACCGACCCACCGCAGACCGGCGAGGATACGCTCCTTCTCCTCGGTGTCTTGGAAATTGGCCTTAGAAGCAATGGCCCATTTCAGGTCTTCCTCCTTGGATGAAGTAGCAGTCAATATCTTTTGAGTAGCCTCCTTCCAGGAGATAGGCTCCTTCAGGAAGTCTTGTGCCTCGTCGCTCAAGAAACCCATATCAACCAAGACACGAATGAATTCGGGGAAACCCTGGTATCTCAGGGTACCTCTGATGATGGTTTGTGCCTCTGGGATGTTATATCGCTCCTTGTATGGGGTAGAGTCTCTGTTGGGGTATGCGACAAAGGCATATCCAGGATAGATGAAGTATGGTTTAGCAGTACCCATCAAATCCTTACCCTCGATCTCCACGACCTTACCGTCCTTGTAGTACTTGGCAGCGTTTCTCAGAGCTAGCAAGACACCACGGGACGACCAAGAGAATTTGTAGCCAAGAGGGTTGTCTGAATCCTCAGGAGCTGGAAGACCACCGCAGTATGACAAGAAAGAAATGATCTTTCCGCCGGCCTTGTGAACTTCCTCAATTGTCTTGATGGCGTACAAGTGATCGATTCCCGGATCTAAACCAATTTCATTCATGACCGTAATGCCCGCTGCTTTTGCGTCCGCATCCAATTCAAGCATTACAGGCGAAACGTAGCTGGTTGTGACAACATTCTTCTTGTTTCTAATTGCAGACTTGATCACGGTGGCGTGGAATGTGTATGGAATTAAGCTGATGACCAAATCATGCTTTGCAACAGCAGCATCAAGGGCCTTTTCGTCCGTAACATCGAGAGATATTGGGGTGGCATTCTTAACACCAGCCGAGAGTTTCTTGGCAGACTCGAGAGTTCTGCATGCTGTAACAGACTTAGCCAGATTCTGTACATGGAATCCTTTTTCATACCAACTGATACCTCAATTCCTGCATCACTGAGAATATCAAGAGTGGGCCTTGTAACGAAACCAGATCCAAGCATCAAAACCTTCCTGAAGGATGTTAGCAGAAGTGATGTCAGAAGATATTCTAGAGCTCACTTTGGCCCAGCCATGATTGCTGTTGAATTTTCAAAGAGCTGAATGAACAATTGATCTTAAATGTTGCAATTGCAAAGATCAACACCTTTCACCGAAGACTCACTCGGGCAAAAATATTTTGGTGGGGTTGTTTTGTTTGGAGGGGTCCGTCATCGGTGCCTGGGAAGCTAGGCCACATCAGGCTAGGGTTAACCTTCTACCGTAGGAAAGAACACCATTTCAAAAATCCGTTCCATTCTTCTTCTTTCCCTCGCGAGCTGTTCACAGCTTCGTCGTCACTTCTACAACCTCAACCGCCATCATGTCAGCTATGGATATGTTCTGGGCAGCTCCGCCCGTCTCGAGGTATGTCTCTAAACGTCTGCGTCCTCTATTCGTGCTGATGCTGATATAGCGCAGAACCTTGGCTGCTTCAGCTTTCGTCCTCTCGATTTCCGTTTACACCGGAATAATTCCCTTTTACTGGGTCCTCTTCCACGTGTCAAGGATCATGGTGCTACCTCCAGAGCTATGGAGATTCTTCACATCATTTCTCATCACTGGAAAGGACCTAGGCATAATATTCGACACATATTTTTGTGAGATTGGTTTCTCGCAAAGGATATTGCAGCAGCAGACTGACTGAATTCAGTATACACCTATGGAAGCAAGCTTGAGACAGCTTCACCAAGGTTCACTGAACCTGGAGACTTCTTCACATACATCGTGTTTGTGTGTGCGACCATCTTGGTAAGCAATTTTTTCCTCTTGTCCATCGTTTCCTTTGCACCTCATATTATCTGCCCGCGTAGTGCTATTCTTCCAACTATTGCGGTTCCTGGAAATGAGGAAGATTGCCCCTGCACTTCGACTGGTCCGTCATTCGCAATCAATCCAAAGGGCCAGTTCGCGGTGTAGGCATGGTGGGAAGTTCCTTTGAGAAAACTCGTGTCGATTCCTCAACTTCACTCGGGTGGTTGTGACTCCCTACATATCATTGTTCTTAAAACAACATATGCTTCTTTTGCTAGATACCACCGGCATATCTGACAAGACACAGGGCCTGAATATTTTGATCACAGGAGGAATGGTCTTCACTGCAGCATTGGTGCTTGCCTTTGCCTACACATCCTGTCAGGATGATCGAGGCCAGAAAGCGACCTTCTTTATCGTTACCATACCCGCTCAGTGGATTCCATACGCCATGCTCCTCATGACCTTCGTCATGGCTGGTCCTGATCAAGCAAAAGTCCAAGCTACAGGACTTATTGCGGCGCATCTGCACGACTTTCTGACACGGCTATGGCCGACTTTTGGGGGTGGCAGAAACCTGGTTCCGACGCCAGCTTTTGTCAAGAGAATGTGGCAAACCACCGAAGCCGGTGTAGCTGATCGAGCATACGGCACCGCATTTACGCCTGCCCATCGAACGGCAGGCACATCAACAGGAGCGTCGTCTGGTGGAGTATTACCGGAGTCATGGAGGAGCCGCGGCTCGGGTCATAGGCTGGGAGGAGACTAGGAATTTGCAGTGCTTTTATACGCGATATGAGCCGGCAATGAATCATGACTTCAGTAAAATGTCCCCTCTCATGCTCCTCTAAGATGGCCTCTGATACCGTGAGCTTCGCCCTCGCTGTTTTTAAGCTTCGCGTGCGAGCAGTATTTCTTGTGATGTTTGGATGGCACGTTTGTGTTCATCATCCACTTATCTCGGCAAGCTGAGCATGAATTCTCCTCAAAGCAACCTAAAACTTCCACGAATTATAGCTACTTTCCACAACGTGAATTCATGAGGGCATGCTAAACTTCCACTTCAGAAATTGAAGGGTTTTGTTTACTCTTGAACATCGTCGATATACATTTGAAGCGAAAGTATACACAAAAGCCACTACTATAGACTACCAACAAGCTTGGTCAGACCAATGACCACACCAATCCCATCAAAAAACCGAAAATCTATAAATAGTGGGGTATCAGAATAAAATCTCACCCCTTTCCGCCTCCTCACCTCCTTCCGTCAACCCTCACCAAAACCACCCTCTCCTTCCCGTGCTCCTCCTAACATCCCTCCGCCCACTCGACCCTCCACACTGCGCAGGATACGAGCGACTCGTAACCGGATTCGGAATCACACCTTTCTCAATCCCATTCAAGAACCCCCATCCGCCAGGTCCCTTCGCAGCCCACATAAAATACCCGCTCGAACTCGATTCAAAAACATCCAACTGCGCCTCGATAAACATCCTCATCTGCTTCACCATCGCATCATTCAGCTCATCGAAGTCGCCGTTTTGACACTGACAGCCAGAGACAGAACAGCTTGTGCCTGCCGTCGTACTCCCATCGGGATTGACGCAGATGTTTGTTGCTGCTGACCATTCCCCGACGTAAGTTGGCATGACAGCGTTCCCCGTCGCCAGATCAGCGGACCAGCTACATGCTTCTGAGATGTGCTGCGCTTGTGTGAGAGCATTATCGGCATCGGTATATAATTGATAAAGATGCGTATCAATCCCAAACGTCTTCTTTCCTCCATTGGCCCCAATTAGCGATTGAGCAACGCTTGTCCAAGCGGAAGCTCCCTGGAACGCATCATGCATAACAACGACCAGGTTCGGGTTCTCGATCGAGGATTTGATCGCCGTGTAAGCTTCCTGGGCCCAGGATTGCGTGACGCTGAATTGGTTGTTGCCGTAGGAGATGGGCTCGTTGGTCATTTCGAGACCGACGACTACGTCTGCGTATTCCATGGAGCCGTATTTCTTTGCCATGGTCTCGAGGATGGAGATTGATGCTGCGAGGTTGGATGCAGTTTGCCATTCTACAGCTCCTGCGTGTCCGGAGTTGTCGAATCCATTTTGGGACCCAGGAGAGCCATGACAGTCGACCCAGACATACATTCCGGCGCTACGGGCCCAGGAGATGGCTTTATCGAGGTAGGCATCTGCGCCCGTTAGATAGGGAGTGCCGGTGTTGTTGAAGGCCCAGAAACCGATGGGGATGCGAAGGGCGTTGAGACCCGTTGCGGCAAGAGCTTGAATGTCGGATTCGGTGAAATAGGTGCTCCAGTGTTCTTCTAGAGCAGAGGAGGCGCCGGAGATGGAGTCGAATGTGTATTGGTCTGCTGCATTTGCGAAGTCGCCAGTGAAGGCGTCGCTGTCCATCCACTTTTCGAGGACAAGCCAGCCACCGAGGTTGACGCCGCGGAGGAAGGGGATTTTGGTGCTGGCGGACGAAGCGGGTAGAGTCGATGGGGTGGAGGTTGCGCTTGATATTGAGGTTGTGACGGATACAAAGGTAGAGGATGGCTTTTGTGTTATGCTTGAGAATGTGCTTGGGACTTGCGTAGACTGAGTGCTCGCTGACGAGGATGGAGCAGTAGGTGTTGGCAAGGAAATAGATGATGTGTCATGCAGAGAGAAGAATGGAAAGACTGATGATGTCGAACTTGGCCTTGTAGAGTTTTTAGTATGGTGATGTGTTCTGTTTCCGCTTTGGCCTCCAGTTGGACGAGGTGAGCCACTTTCGGTACCATATCCTGACCAGAAAATACCAGACGGAAGGCCTGACCCAGTAGCAGCACCTGAATGAAAAACTCCAGGTGGCAATTTTGTGCCCTCGGGAACTCCAGAGTATACCACTCCTCCAAATGTCCCTACCGGCATGGGGACTACTGTCAGGGTACTCATTACCACGACTGGTGACGCAGATGATGCAGAGATCCCATCTGCTTGCTCGAGAAATTGGGCTCCTGGTGACGTTGCAGTAGCAGAGGTGGATGCTTCACATGCATCGATTGTGATTGTGCGTTTATGGTATCGAGCGGCAGCGGGTTTTAAGACGAAGAGAAAAGCCAACAAGGCTGTTGGCAGCGAGGTCCACATCTTGAAATGAGATTCGAAGACTTGCTTCCGAGAAATTGATAGTATATAGAGGGAGATGATTGCCGTTCGCAAGTAGTTGTTCGGAAATAAGGTTCGAACTCAGTGTTGATACTGAATGTCAAATCCTTGAGTAAGAAAGGCTCTGCCTTGAGAAAGTGAGGGTAGATGATATCGACTATGTTCTGTTCCGGACAGAACTTGCGTATATGTGTACTAAGAAAGAGAGGCCAACCGCAGGCAGGACCGAGAATTGTGCTGAAATTCAGGAGGCAGTGAATTCGTTTTGTAGTTCTTAATTCAAATGCCTCGGTCTGAATGCCAGAGGCTTATCGAATTCTCAACGAATGTGGTGGGCGATAGGCACGCCGGATCGATTGGCGTGCAGATGGCAACGCAAAGGAATGTGAATGGAGACTTCGTCCAAAAAAAGAATGACGATGAGCCAAAAATGCAAGTGCAACAGCAACACTTAGCAAAAGAAGGGAAAGAGAAGATACATACCGGGGCGGCTCCATAGATATCTGTTCAGGATAAATATAGTCGCAAAACTTTCTGCAGCTTATCAACTTCAATCCCACTTGCCCCATTTCGCCCCATTTTGCAATAACCATGAAACTGAAGGGGCAGGGGTTGCTGTGAACGAGTGGCAGGGACGCTGACATCGTGATTGGGCGGTTGGCATGTTTCGTTTCATGACAGGGGTTGGGGTAAGAACACTCGATGAAACAAGCCTTCAGCCGCTCGCGAACGCAACATACATTTGACTTGCTCAACGACTAACATCATGCCGGTGGAGAAGGCAGGGAAGCCGAGAACAGAAGTTCGGATGGAGTCAAAGGTCGGCAAGTAAGCCCCTGAATCCTGTGCCTATTTTGTGGCGCACTCCCCTCGGCTTGGGGGCGAAGGATCGACGCGGTCATCAACCTGGAGATGCTCTGCCGTTGGTCTGTGCGTGTGTGATTTTGAATGATCGAGGATGGCTCAGGGGGGCTCTGAGCTGTGGATAGAATTTGCCCCGTATCAAGTTGATTGCAAAAAGAGCGGAGAGGATCATTGTCAATTTGAAATGTGATGTCGGGAGGAAAAGATTGTCTTAGTCGTCAGAGTTAGGTTCCTTTGGTGGCGCTCTCGCTTCAGCAGCCCCTGTATCTGCACGTGACATGTATTGACTCTCCGAGAGATCAAACCTGTCTGGATGGGCACATTCAAATCAGATCTACCCTTAGAAGGTAAAGACTTCTTCGCTATCTCTATTTTTGTGCAAATTTGAAGCTGGCATTCGTGTCTCGTTTAACGAAGTACTCGGATCAATTAAAATATGGCGGGCGCAACGGGAGTTAGGGATGAACACTCTTTCGAAGTCTTTCTCCATTTTGAACAGAATTACATGATACTTTGGACTGTATTTCTAGCCACTCTTGCATTGCACCTCTTTCAGCGTTTGCATGGCACTCTCCACATCCATAACGTGTATTCACCTAAATTCTCCCAAGACTATCCGCAGCTCACCTCCCTTCAAAGCTCTCCACACCCTTCGCATAGTCATGATTCTTATACACCTTCCCCTCCCCATTCCACCAAGCAATCGAAACACCAACCATCTTAATCTCCCTCCCATCTGCCTTGTCGGGGGTAAAATCCGCATCACCACTAGCCTGTACAATAGCAGTGTTGTAATTAAAAGTCAAATTCCACTCCCAGACCGTGAAGTTCTTCGTTCCGCTTACAACCACGGTGCTAATTTTCAAATTGCTGCAGCCGGAGAAGAAGTTGTGAAAGTAGGAGCGGAGTCCGGATTTATCCATGTTGATTGCTCCTGCGCCTTGGAGAAAGTCAGCTTGGAACCAGGATGTGATGTGAGAAAATGATAGGTACCATAGTCGGAGTAGTCCAGTCCTTCATCTATGTAGTGGGAGAGGAGGGACTCCACTGCCTGTGTATTGATAGCTTCTTGAATACTAGCGAGTCGTTTCTCGATGAATGCTTGATCGGCGCTGACAGCCATGATGATTCAGATGCAGAGAGTCTCAGCAAGAATGTGTAATAACTCAACAAGGAGAAATGATCAAGTAGAAATGCTCAGTTTGTAATTGATATGCCTATGACTGACGCCAGCTTGAAGCTGAGGCCACGACTTAAATACCTCAAATGACCGCCATCGTCGCAAGGAAGGCAAGGGGCTCGAAGCTGACACTGATCAACGAGAGCTGAAATGTGAAGCAGTAAGATACTCGAGTAAATGAGCAGTTTTGATATTAATAAGGAAAGATCTTCTGCAAGCTCGCATTGTGCACCGACTAGGTTAGCCTTTACAAAGTGGGGTTTCCTGCCAGCAACATTAACCTATCAGCTTAAATACACAAATCTACGAGCCTTTCCTAATCAGGATTTAATTTTAGGAGCTAACGACTCACGATGCCACCAAACCTCAATGACATTGAATAAAAAGGCCAAAGATATAGCGGCGGTGTCTGTCTTGGGGTCATAGGAGCAATTCACAGCCTAGCGCTGTCCCCGGCGAATTACCGAGAATATAACCGGCTAAGTTATTGCTGGAGCATCTGAGGAGCGTTGTTGCTCTAGTGGGGGGAAAATTAGTAAATTGGATTATAGGCTCGAGGCAGATAGGCTTGACGATAACTATATTCGAAAGCAGGGGAGGTATACGAGACTAGGATTGCGAGCTTCAAGTGGTGACGAGGAGAGAGCAGGTGACGTGCGTAACATCAGGGAAAGTGTTGGGAGTATGAATGCCAAAGAGATGGCTACTACTTGGTGAATGACAAAAATATAACAACTGAAAACCTACTTGCTGAGAAAACATAATGCTTGGACGGGAGAAATAGAGCAATTGTGGATAGCTTTTCATGTTCTAATTCCGGACAAATATACCAACTCCAATTTTCCCTTGCCCGCTCTGCAACTATTCTGCAGCACGTATGATACAATCGAACGCCAGAAGGAATATGCAAGCCGCACAGCCATTTCCAGGAGCCTTACAAACAAATCATTCAATACAACCAAGTGTTGATCAAAATCAATCGCTGTCGCTCTCCTCGACCTTCTTGCCTTCCTTCTTGGCCCTCTTTTCTTTCTTTTCTTTCTTCTTACGTTTTCGCTCTGCCTTCTCCTTAGCTGTCTCGCCCTCATGACGCTTTCGCTTCTTTCCGCTATCTTCAACCCCATTGCTAATCATCGAGACATCAGCCATCGAGATATCAGCAATCGAGGTATCAGCATCGACAGGAGAAACTGCTGGAGCTGCCATAACGTCTTCCTTAGAAGTGGTCTCAGCAACGGGAGCAGCGACTGAGCCATCCAGCGGCGCATTGAAATCAGTGTATTCAGCGTTCCACTTGGCAGGTGTGGCCTCATTAGCACGACCATACTTGTCAAGTCTGCCATCTGCCTTCAACTTTTTCTTCTCGAGTGCTACGGGACCGAGACCCCATCGTCGAGGGTACAGGTCTCGTTCCATGATGCAGCGCTTGACTTTGGCTACTACGCCGTGGTCACAGGTTGAGAGCTCGACTGTGGACATCTGGGCGATGCCTAGCGCGATAGCTTCACCTTTGGTGGTCATGAGGACGACCTCTTCGTGAACCTCAATACCAGCCTCTAGAAGAATATCAGTAAGTGTTGTCTAGGAAGGAGGATTCAACGAACCATATCGGAGTAAACCTGGAATCATGAGCTTGGCACCGTAGCAAACGGCATTGACGGCGCTATCTTTGACGACAATTCTCTTGTACGTGGTAAGCAGTGTCTCCAAAGGCGCAATCACCTTCCTCAAATACGTCTCGTCCCGAGTATTGTCTTGCATCCATTGAGCATCCAAGACATCATGAAGGGTAACCATGTTTTCTTGCTCATCCATAGCACCGCTTCGCACTCGTCGCAGCTCTTGCATATGAGCGCCAACGCCTAATAGCAGTCCCAGATGAACACAAAGTGTTCGGATGTATGTCCCCGCTTCACAGCTAACCCAGAAAACACCCAAGTGACGGTCATTGTCGAACTCATATAGTTTGCTTTCGTGTATAGTTCGGATTCGCAGTTGTCGCTTGACGGCGGAGATCAAAGGTGGTCGTTGGAAGAGGGCACCAGTTAGGGTCTCGAGAGCGCGCGCAAATTGTGCTTCACCACCAGGCAATTTGTCATGTAGTCTGATAACACAAACATACTCCTTTCCAGCGCCTTGCTGTGACTTGACAAGCCTGGTCGCGCGATCTATGCAGACGATCAAGCATCCTGTAACTTTGGGATCAAGCGTACCGCTGTGGCCAGTTTTCTCGACTCTGCGAACTACGTCAGTGTATGAATATTGTAACCAAGGTTCATATTTTGTACCTCAACATGCGCTTTACCCATGCGACGACTTCATGACTGGACGGGTTAGAAGGCTTGTCGAGATTTATGACACCCGACGAAATGTAGGATTTGAGATCTCTCTTCAAGGGCGTGCAGCCATTGGGGATAGGCGTGAAGTGCCCGGTGCGAACGAGTACTGCAAGATAATTAGTGGAATTCAACGAATTTTCCAATTCGACTTACAATTGTTATAGTTCTGAAGCAGCAGAGGCCATGAGCTGGTGTCGATGGCTGGGGTTACAGCTTCAGGCTTGATGGTGTAATCCACCTCCTGGTCTTTTTTCGACTTCACCAAAGCCATCTTATCTAGTGGCACCTGTCACAATTTTGAGGTCGACCCTTCCTTGTGCGTATCGAGATGGGAGATCGAGTTCTGCATGAACTCGAAATATTTCCAGAGCTTTTTTTTACCGAAGCTAAAATTCGTTGGTGGAGAGAATACCTCACGCTAGCACGATAGCTTTGGGTCACGTGTCATAATGGATGAGCAGCCCACTCAACCTCTTTGTTCTCCTACACTCTAGTGCGGTCGAGAAGTGTAAGAGAGGATATCAAGTTCACAAAGTGCACAAGTCAGAAATGATAAAGTAGTAGTCAACACGCTTCATGGGATTTTTACTATCTCCTCCTACCCAATGGGTATCGTCGTCACCTATTTACAAATCTCCAACGCCCTGTAAATGCATTTCATCCAGAGAACTCCAATGATTGTGACGAAGCAAGGCCACATCAATAAAAGTCCACCACAAAACGCCACAAATGTTACTGGTATCGTCAAGAGGAGCTTCTGCTTTTTCTCTTCAAAATCTGCTTCCTGAACCATTCGGCTCCCTCATCCATCTGCTCTCGAATCCTCTTCGCCCTAGCAAACAGCTCCTCATCGTCATCCGCCATTGCTCGCTTCTGCTTTGACTTCTCCTTCAGAAGCAGGGCATCAACTCCGATTTTCATCGCTCCCATATCACCCGCTTCATACTCGACACTTGGTAAACTTCCTCTGGATTCTTGGTCTGGCTTTGCAGGAACGCTTTGAGCCCAAGCTTGAACCTTCGCTTGGTGAGGCGTTGTCGGCTTAGTGATACCATCAAACGATCTCTTCTGATGTACAATGCTCTTAACGGCGGAGTTCGCAAGTGGCGCACCATTTTGTAATGTAGTGATGCCCCGTGCCTTGAGACGGAAGTAATCAGTCTGAACGCCACTGATTTGACGACGGCGTTCATCCTGGTCATCGTAATTCGACATCAAGTGTATTCTCGATCCACCATTGAGATAAGAAGGGTCGGAGAGAAGTGAGCGGCCAAGAGGATTATCAGATCTGCCGCGCTTGTGTCTATTGCTAGACGCCATGCTATTTGGAGATTGCTGAGACCGCGAGCGTTTGTTCGAAGAACCGTTGTGGTCCAACTGCATAACAGCACGAATCTCCTGCTGCACGATAGCACGGATTTTCTCTTCTGGATCATGAACACCATTCAAGACACCTGTTTCATCCAAGAGACTTTCCAGACTTTCACGTCTCTCTCGGCTTTCCCGTCGCTTAGCGCTCGTAGAAGCTCTAAAATCCTCCACAAGGTTCGCCTTCTCGGCTGCCTTGGATGCTCTCATACTCTCCGCCATCTCCTTTCTAGCCTGTCTGGCTTCTCTTCCTCTTCGCTTCAACCATAATCGTCGCGCTGCTTCACGCCATTGTCGACCGTATCTGGTCGCCAAGCTGTTATATCTAAATTGATCTGCCTCAATCCGAGCTTGCGCTTCGGCTTCCTCTTCTGCGAGTTTCTGCTGTTCTGCCACGAACATCGTAGCAGTCTCAAAAAGGAGTTTCTCAACGTGAAACTCAGTAAATTGATCTAGAAGACCTCCTTCACCAAGAGCTATCCATTTCGCAACTCCGAGTATCTTCGGTGGCTTGTTTGGGGGTGGAGTAGGGTTTGGAGGGCTGACGGATGATTGCTCTACAGCTTGGTCGTTTGCTATAGCAGGTGCTGCGGGCATGCTGGCAACAGTAGCCGTAGATCCTTCTGGTTTGGTGCCGAACAAAGAACTCTGAACGGGTGCGTTCATAGAAGCAGGGCTTGCGACGGGAGGAAACAAAGGCAGCTGAGGAACGGAAGCCCGAGTTGACGTCTCAGTTTGAGGCTGGGCCAAAGACTGAATCTTTTCGGGTGGATGAAAACTTGGCTGCTGACCGAGCGTCGTTGGAGCCTTCTCGATTGTAGACGTTGTTGTGCTGGACAAATCTTTTGGCGGAGCTGATGATGAAGAGGGTTGTGAAAGGAAGGAAAAAGGCGGTTTAGCCTGGGTTGCCGCTGATGGATCCTTGGTTGGTTGTGCGAAGACTGATAATGCTCCCTTTCCTGGTGGCTTTGTGAACAGTGCGGGCGGATCTTCCTTTGGCGTTGAGCTTTCTTTCGGTGTCGAAGTGAAGAAATCATTGCCGAAACTCTTTGGCGTTCCGATCCTGTCAAATATAGATGCTGGCTTTGGAGCGCTGTCTCGAGCAGAGGTGGATTCATTCTGGGCGATGCTTGGTGTTGTATTGTCGACTCCCTTGGTGAGTCGCTCTGGCGCCTCCTCTGGTATCTCCTCTGGAATCTCCTCCTGTATTGCAACGGGTGGAGGCAGAATCCTCGCTAGAACCGAGTCGTCCCTTACGAATAATTCATCATCATAATCTTCTGCAACAAAGTCTTCTTCGTCGTCGCTAGTATCGAACACAGTTGTGCGGATGACTTCTGGCAGAGAGTGATCACCTCGTTTACGCTCAACCAAGGCATATGAATGCTGCTGTCGAACTTCTGGTGAAGCATCACGGAGCATGCTCTTATCAAATGACAAATACTCCTCCTCATCACCTGACTCGAAATGTAAGCCATGCTTTTCTCCCCATAGCAGAATATCCGCCTCATCATCGAATCGTAAATAAGTGTTCAGCCTCGACAAGGTCCAATCCTTGGTTTGATCCTTCTGTCTACGATACGCCTTCAAAATGGTTTTCATGATCGACTTTCGGATATCGTTGAAACATGTCTCAGCAAAGCAAGCCATGGTATAAGATACGCTCTTGTCCTCGACAATCGTGAAGAACTTCGAGAAAGCGCACTGAGTGATATCGAACTGCGTATTGCCTTTTGTCGCAGGATTCTCAAGCGGACCGTGCGTGTCCCAGGTATTCTGGCATGCCTCCACGAGACTGGCCGCAAGTGGAACCTCTTCTGACTCTCCCCAGAATTTCCAACCCCAGTCCTGAGCTCTCTTTTGGAGACCAGGATCTCGACGGTTGAACAATAAATAATATGCGCGGAACTCGGCCTCGTTTTCACACTCGACCTGTCGCACTTCGCAATCTTCATAAGCATGGACGAGAGATACCAGAGTCTTGCCCAATTGCTCATGCTCCTGCTGCTCAACGAAATCTGGTGCATTGACACCCTTTCTTGACATTTGATGTAATGCGATCACGTGAAACCGAGCAATGGTCTCTAGGACATAGATGCGATCGAGCAATTCCTCAGTTGTTAAGTAGGTGTGAAAGACGAAGTCGCGTCGGATTGCTCGGGTACGATCCCAAATAAAGCCGTGAACTGCAGCAAGGTCCATCTTATCCAAAATCTCGTCGATGAGGTAATCAAGCGTTGCCTTGAGTGCAGTCACAGTACGGACATCAATTGGTAAAGGCGCCTCTTGTCCTGCTGCTGACCTTGCAAGCTTCTTGATCATCTTGGAAGGATTTGCGATTGCTGAGAATGAACCATCGTCAAGATAGTCTTTCTCAAATTGATCGTATCTGCGCTCAACGATTCGTTCCGCTGCCTCGAGCTCTGGACACATATCGTTACAGGTACCCTTAAAGACAATGGCATCCTCGAGTCTCTTGGGAACATCGGGATCGTCAATCAAGCCTGCTCGGGTGAGCGAGACGCGCATCTTGTTACGGAATTCTCTGTAGTCCTTCGTATAAGCTTCCCAAAGTCCCGGATTCCGCTTGAAGTCCACAGATGGCCATTCTGGTTTGCGAATTCCCTCTCTTTTGAGAATCTGGTCAACCTTTGCAGCTAGAGACTCAGAGGTTTCTAGAGTCTTGAAAGAGTCGATTGACTTCTGCGCTGTCGCAATTCCATCGGTAAGAACTTTACTAGTATTGCCATTCATAGTACCAAAATTTTGGCTGGCAAATGATCCAACAGACTTCGAAGACAGAGGGGTTGAGCCAGACTTAGAATTGTTGTTAGTACCAAATATGCCTGTAGCTATTCCACTCGTGATAGCTCTGCTAGTACCGCCATTTGTATTCGTCGTGGAGCTTTGAGCGCCGAAAGAACCAAATGCATTCGATGGCTGAGAGAATCGATTTGGCTTCCGGTCATTGGCTGCCCCAGTTGCGCCATTAGATGTTTCTTTGACGCTGAAAATGGTGCTGGTACCATTTGTAGTCGAAGCAGAGCTTTGATTGCCGAGAGAACCAAATGAGTTCGAAGGTTGGGCAAATGGATTTGGCTTCGAGCCACTGGGAGCCCCAAATAGCCCTGTTGACATGCCATTGGAGGTTGACGAAGGGCCGAAGGGATTGGATGTTGGTTGTCCAAATGGTGAAGGTGTGCTTGAGCTATTCGCAGTTCCATTGGTGGCTGATGGAGAACCAAACAACCTTGAGGATGGTTGCGCGAATGATGAAGATGTAACGGAGTTCGGCGTGGATTTTGTGTCTTTCGGACCTTGGAGGAAGGGATTGTAGCCGTTAGAGGGCGCGCCGAAGGCAGTCGTGGTCGTTTGGAATGGATTTGCTGGTTGTGTTCCAGAGGGAGCACCGAACAAGCCCGTAGCTGTTTGAGAAGTGGTAGCAAATGGGTTAACTGGCGTGCCGAAAGGGTTCTTGGCCGGAGGCGCTGGCGCTCCAGAGGGAGCTCCAAAAGGATTGGCCATAGCTGCCGCCGTCTGAAATGATGAGTCGGTCGTCGAAGAGTTGGTGAGAAAGGGATTGTGGTTTAGAGGAGAAGGAGTTCTACTGAAGGAGTCTACCTTCTTTTCGTGTGTAGTAGGTTCTGCGAATCGAACTTGTTTGTTGGTAAAGCCTCCCCGACCAGACCCTCGGTGGTTTCCTCGATTTCCTCGACCTCGACTACCACCTCGGTCAAAGGATGAGTTTTGTTCGTCTCTTCGAGATCGTTTCGCAGCATTCTCGTGCTGATCGTTTTCGTATGGATTCGAGGTACCCGGATCAGACGAGCCTATTTGAAAAGAAGTTGAGAATTTGCGCTTTTTGTAGAAGTTCTTGCCGCGATAATTTCCATGGTAGATATTGGACTTATCGCGCATGGCCTTTGGGCCCGAGGGAGGCATATTCATGAAGGACTTACTGGAGGAGTTTGGTGCTCCTCGACTCGTCGTTTCCTGACCTCTTGATCCTCTCGAAGAATGGATTGCTGTTCCACGCGGTGCGCGAACGCTACCTCGTGAGGGCAGCATTTTTCTTGTTGTTGATCATGAGGGGTGTTGGAAAGACGAGAAGAGGAGAAAATAAGGAGATTTCTGCCGGTCTAGGCCGCCAGGCTTGTTGATATTGTGAAGGTGAGTGAATACTCTTTGTTTACTATTGTCGGTCATATACGCTCACATTGTCGGTTCGCGGTCGCATAGCTCGAGGTAATTATGGAGCTATGCCTCTTTAGGCCATATTCTGCCATGATACACCGCCAATAATGGATCATGAAACTCGTCTCGACCGATCTGGAATATCACGACTTCTGTTATCGGTTCCCTAGTGAGACAGTTTTTCTTGAATTATTCGATAGACAAAGGTATCTTGCAATGATATTTGTAAACGCCATGCTATGCTCCGTTCCGCGCAACGAATATCCACTACTTCAATCGTCAATCCCAATCAAGCCTTTTGAGGTCGAATTCGTGCTGGACCAAGTCCCTTACGGACCTCATCCAACTGTTCCATACCACTTTGATACTTGCCCTTTTTGACGTGCTTCTTACCACTCATAGAATAATTTCCCAAAAAGTCATCCATAATGCTATCAAAGTCACCCCTTACTGGGCCTTGAACACTCGATGCGGTAGAAGAAGCTGCAGAAACGGATGCCATATCATCCATGTCCTCGTTATATCGCTCTTCGATCTTCTCAAATCTTGCATCCAACATTGTAAGGCCTTCAGTCCGAAACATTGAGGAGGATGTCATCGAGTAACTAGAAGGGTTTGTCAAAGCACCCTTTCTCTTCTTTTTCCTGCCACCATTTGTAGTTGTTGTCATCAAGGAAGACTGAAGATCAGATTGGGAGGGTGCTGCAGGTAGCACTTTAGACTTTTGCTCCCTTTTGAATTTGCTGAAGTCCTCCATCCAGGCACCGTCACCATGATCCTCTTGGTTGTCATCGGTTATATCAGCGGTAGGAACAGGCGCATCTTTGTACTCTTTAGCTGGCTTCGCAGTATCATCAGATTCCCATCCTTCATCCTCCTCGTCGAAGGCATTCTGCTCGAACTCTTCCTCATCTATCTCTTCCCCATCTTTGGCAAGTTCTCCAAATATATCATCCTCCTCGTCTACGTACGCTTCATCCTCCAAAGCCTCCAGAACTTCCCTCAACCGAGGATCCATATCTGGCTGAAAGCCTGCAAGGGCATCTGGGACATCTTGTTGCGCTTGATACGTGACTCTTCGAAGGTTCTTCGACGGCAAGATCTCTTCATCCAATAAAGGCGCTTGCCGGTCCTCGAGACTCGCATCTCTCAGCGCATCCTCGAGAGATTGTTTATCCTTCCCCTTTCCCTTGTTCTTTGGCGCTGGAGCTTCTACAAAATATGCCTCTCCGCCGCCGGTACCCAGATCTCGCATGTGCTGCATGTAATCGTACTCGGTATCATCGTAGTAAATACCATAATTCGCGGCTTCACCTTCATTCTCTCTGATCTGCTCCGCTTCCAAACCAAGCTCTGAAGCTAAATCGTCAAGTTTTTTGACTTTATTCGAATTTGGTAGCGGGGTGGGATTGAGGACCATAGACGATGCGGATTCATCGTGAATGAGAGGGTCATTTTGAGGTCGATGAACGAGTGTGAAATGCGTCGCAGTTTTCTTGTCTATCCAGCCTTTTCGAGGCATATTGACGGTTTAGGATGTGGTGATGTAGAGTTTCCAAGGTTGAGAGAGCTCAAGAAATATATTTTTGTGGGACAAAAGTTTTGGTGGGGTTCCCGAAATTTCGTCACCCAAGGCTTTTTGCCTCCTCTATCAATGCTCGATAATCAAAACCCCACCTCACGAATCTGAGAGACAAGACCACTACACATAATCCAGGGCGATTACTACTTCGTGAGGTCTACTGCTGTCTTCTTCATAACTCTTACGTTCCGACCTCAACCGTTGCCCGATTCAAGATGGTTCTCGCAAAGTCAAAGAATGCCGTAGGGCTAGGAAACAGGTATTTCTGCAGCTCCCGGATGCAGGTCGCATACTAACGCTCTATAGTTTGATGAATGATCGCTTTGGAAAAGGGAAAGGAGCCGATCGTAAGAAGGTCACATCTGCAGGAATCCACAGAATCAATCATGCTACGGGAGAAACTGTAAGCAATTTCGCATGAAAGACTTTAGCAGAAAGTTGACACAATCTAGTACGTTACGAATGAGAAGAAGGAGGCCAGTTGGGTTAAGATGCGATCAGTCACAGAGCAAGCGGCGCTCGACGAATTCTTGTCTACGGCAGAATTGGCCGGTACAGACTTCACAGCGGAGAAGATGAACAATGTCAAGATTATCCATACCGATCAGAAGAATCCATACCTGTTGTCAGCGGCGGAAGAGAGAGCGGCGGTAGGAAAGCAAAAGGCACACAAAGGTAAACTCACTGTACCTCGAAGGCCGAAATGGGACTCCTCGACCACTCCGGAACAACTCGATCGTATGGAGAGAGATAGTTTGCTAGAATGGCGAAGGGGATTGGCCGAGCTGCAGGAGAATAATGACCTTCTCATGACACCATTTGAACGAAACCTTGAGGTTTGGAGACAATTATGGAGAGTTATTGAGAGATCTGATTTGGTGGTCCAAATTGTGGATGCTCGAAATCCTCTGTTGTTCCGGTCCGATGACCTGGAGAAATATGTCAAGGATGTGGACCCACGAAAGGAGAATCTATTGTTGGTTAATAAAGCAGATATGTTGACCTTAGAGCAAAGGCAAGCATGGGCAGATTATTTTGAGGCAGCGGGTATCTCATACAAGTTTTTCTCAGCCCATTTGGCGAAAGAGATGAATGAAGCCCGGAACGAGGAAGACGTAGATGACGAATCTGAAGAGGATGAGGAGGGAAACGAAGGGCCCAGCGCCTCTAGTTCTAGGTTAGCCAAAAAGGCCGAAAACCTCGAGCTTGAGGACGAGGAGGAACAAGCTGGGGAGATAGCAGACATGGACGAAAGCCAGGACGAAGAGGAAGACGAAGAGGAAGAGGATGAAAGTACTCGAATATTAACAGTCGATGAGCTAGAAGCCCTCTTTTTGTTACATGCGCCAGAAAATCTCGGTAGGTTATGCGTGGTCCCATTTATTTAAATACCTGCTAAGCTTTTCAGATTCAGATTCAGAACATCCCCGAAAGACACAAATTGGACTAGTCGGATATCCTAATGTCGGAAAGTCCTCTACCATTAACGCACTGATTGGCGCGAAGAAAGTGTCTGTTTCTTCGACGCCCGGAAAGACAAAGCACTTTCAGACTATACATCTGAGCGAGAAGGTGCTGCTATGTGATTGTCCTGGTCTTGTGTTTCCTAACTTTGCGACCACGAAGGCCGAACTCGTTTGCAATGGTATCTTGCCGATTGACCAACTGAGAGAGTTTACTGGTCCAGCCGGTTTGGTGGCCAAACGAATACCACAGCCGTTCCTGGAAGCTCTGTATGGGATGAAAATCAACATCAGACCCTTGGAAGAAGGTGGAACTGGTATTCCTACAGCAGAAGAGATGCTAGTTGCGTATGCGAGAGCACGAGGCTTCACAAGAACTGGCCAAGGACAGCCGGATGAATCCAGAGCAGCTCGATATATTTTGAAAGATTATGTCAATGGCAAACTACTATTTTGTCAGCCACCTCCACTAGATATCGACCCCATAGAATTCAACAGAGAGCTCTATGATGAAGGCCATCTCCCCGAAAAGAGACGGCAAGCATTAGCTTCGATGGATTCACTAACCGATGATCAAACATCAGTTGCCGATTCGGATATCGTTCCACTAGAAGGTGCTAAGTCCAGGAAACTTGATGGCGCATTCTTCTCACAGGGCCAAGGGAATTCAGCACACTTGAGAATGCCTTTCAACCACAAGTATAGTCAACAAGGAACAGCGAGTGGAAAGCAACTATCTGGTCGGAAGCAAAAGACGATGTTGGCAATGGAGAAAGATGTCGACCCGAGTGATGTAGCGCTATTAACAAGCAAGAAACATTTCAAAGGGGGATCGAAAACTAAAGGAAAACGGCGGGCAAATTACTTTGAGGATTGAGTTATGACCTGATAGATTATTGTCTTGATGCTTTCGGACTTTACATAAAGCGTCGAACTACGGCTATAGATTTCAAGAGTAGCCGGCAACGCATTTGGGAGGCGTTCATCATTGAGGCAAGGTTATAGCATTGAATACCAGGATTTCAATGAAGCTCATGCATGGAAATACCATCCAAAAGAAAATCTCGTAGAACACTTCAGTGACCAGAACAAAATGTCGGAACACATCAGAAGATGAAGGTGTGAATTTGTCCCACATAACTAGAATACTAATCATAGACAGCAGAAGTCGAACATAGTGCGTGTCCCCTCAATATCATTTTACTTTCACGACCTAGAAATGCCTTGAGAAACAGCCTCGGCCTGCAAAGGTGTAACACTTCTTATTGGAAGAGCATGTCGTGTTGACAGTGTCAAGAGAGAGAAAAATGAGCTGACCCCGGTATCATACTCCACGTTAAGGCGGCTGGATGCACAGCGGCCGACTGAGACAAGGGCGATGGACCTCGGCCCATCCGAGGACCCCGGTAGACAGTTTGTGGAGAAGCTCACCCCGACGTTGATCTAAAACGCAGCATCAGAACACCGATCCAAATGTCCCTACTCTCACAATTTCTTCTGTTCAGCACGAATTTCCCTTGATCACTAACTTCCTTTAAATACACAATCATCAGGACATTTGGGGATTAGCTACCATGTCTGCAGATATTCCAATTCTTGTGAGCTCCCCACTCCTTGTGCCCCGCGTGTTCAGATCACTAATAGCTTGCCAGGCAGCCAACAGGGTCAGTGATCGTGCGAAGAAGACCCTCGACATAGTCAAGCAGTTTGTGGAGGAAAGATGTATTCCGTGAGCTCCTATTCTTTTCAATCATTATACTTTCAGTTGTCACAGTAGCAAGGACGAGGAGCTGACTATCAGCAGAGCCGACCCTATATTCACAGCCCAGGTCGATGCGGGCGGAGACAGATGGGATCACCACCCTACTGTTATCGATGACCTCAAGGTGGAAGCCAAGAAACTTGGATTATGGAACATGTTCTTGGCTAAGGGACACTATAAAGAGGGTGCCGGTTTCACAAATCTCGAGTATGGATTAATGGCAGAGTATCTTGGCAAATCAAGATGCGCTTCTGAGGCGGTCAACTGTGCTGCACCCGATACTGGAAACATGGAAGTGTTGGCGAAGTATGGCAATGAGGCACAGAAGAAGCAGTGGTTGCAGCCGCTGTTGAATGGTGAAATCAGGTCGGCCTTCTTGATGACTGAGCCAGATGTTGCATCCTCTGATGCTACGAATATTCAATTGAGCATGAGGAAAGAAGGTAATGAATACGTTTTGAACGGCCAGGTACGACTATTTTCTGGACATGTATGGATTCCGATACTAACATTAGATAGAAATGGTGGTCAAGTGGAGCTGGTGATCCACGATGCAAGATTTACATTGTCATGGGCAAGAGTGATCCAGGAAATACAGACCCCTATAAGCAGCAATCGGTCATCTTGGTGCCAGCGGATACCCCAGGCATTACCATCAACAGGATGCTGTCTGTTTATGGTTATGATGACGCTCCACACGGTCACGGACATTTGACATTCAAAAATGTCCGAATCCCAGCAAGCAACATGGTTCTGGGCCCTGGTCGAGGATTTGAGATCATTCAAGGCCGTCTTGGACCTGGGCGTATCCATCACGCCATGAGAACAATTGGTGCTGTAAGTACTTTCTATGTCCTTTCCTTGGACCATTCTGACAATACTAGGCTGAGAAAGCTCTCGAATGGATGCTTCTCCGTATAAATGACCCTAAAAAGACTCCCTTCGGCAAGCAACTTAAGGAGCACGGTGTGATCATCGAATGGGTTGCCAAGTCTCGTCTCGAAATTGATGCTGCCCGCCTCGTCGTGCTTAACGCTGCCATTGCAATTGACGAGCGTGGGGCCAAAGGTGCTTTAAAGGAAATTGCTGAAGCCAAAGTTCTTGTCCCAACAATGGCACTCACAGTCATCGACCGTGCAGTGCAGTCCTTTGGTGGTGCTGGTGTCTGTCAAGACACCCCTCTCGCCAACATGTGGGCGAACATCCGAACACTGAGATTAGCTGATGGGCCAGATGAGGTTCACTTGCAACAAATGGGTAGAAATGAAAACAAAAAAGGCAAGGAAGTTACTGCAAAGATTCTCAAGCAAGCAGACATCACGAAGGACTTATTTGCCAAATACGGTGTTAGTTTGGCGCATATTGGCCCTAAGTCGAAACTCTAGATACCTTTTAAGTAGCATCTAGAATCAACAAAATTGAATGATTGGATATGATTGTATTTTTCCCAAAGCACAACAGATCGTGAGTCAATTGTCCCCTGAACACTGCATTCGCGTGGTGGGGCATGCCATCGCTGGCGATGTCTCCGTTGCTGCATAGCAACCACTCTATTTACATCACGAACTTTTAAGGAGGCCGCAACCACCTTTTTACCTCTCCACCACTACCTCAAACCTCCTCAATTCGTCCCACAACTTCATACAACTCCCCAAAAAAACGCAGTCAATCTATAAACGAATCAATTCGATATGTCTTCTAACGTTCTCGCCGACCGGGACGTCAATGCTGCTGTTGATGCGAAGCCCGATGTTAAGAGCATGGAGTATCACCGCCAGGTCCTGCAAAGCAAGCTGGATGAGAGCCAGTGAGTATTCTCTCTGCCTTGATAATTCAAGCAAATTGCATTTAGCTAATTATTTTTATCTGCAGGGGCAAGCAAACTTACATATCTCCATCCGATACCATCATGAGTCCTTGCACTGCCAAGTTGAGCGCCTACCGAAGCAAGCAGGTCGGAAAGTAAGTGTTCTTTATGCCTGGATCTGTCTATATAGAGAAGAAACAAAAACTAATAAATTCTTTTTCATCAATAGGGCGAAGCCCAAGTCTCTCTTCGCAAAGACCTCATCCAAGAACCTCGGCTCCGGATCTCTCTTCGGCGGACAAATTCCCAAACCCGAGAGTGAAGACCAGAAAATGGACGGTTAGCACCTTCGAGCAACCACATCTTCACGAATTTTTCCTTCTTCGGTGGTGTACGATATAGTCAGTTTGATGGGAAGGCTGGGGACACTTTCCTCGTTTCTTTCCATACAATCAACATCAAAAATTTCTCATCACGAAACGCATGCACCGCGGTATATCCTTACACAGACACCTATATCAACAACCTTCCCTCGGAATGGTAATTATGGAATGGGGGTTGGCTTCAGTTGTGCTATGCTATGACGACGGTTTGGGGAGTGAAATATTGCTGGCTATGGCGATGGCATTGGGTAAAGGAGTTCTTGTGGTATGCGGGCATGCTTTACTTAGAGCCACACTGCGAATGCGTTGGACTATGGGCAGGCATTGAATGACTTTCTATGACTTTCATTTCTTCGTCTATCTTTGGGAAATGCGAGATCTGCTATTCCATGCATCCAAATCAACGCCTGACTCCTCCCAAGCACCAAAGCTCCGCCTATGCTCGCCAATTGCTCACTATACTGACCACATCCTCATCCGCCACAGTATGCCCCAATCCCACTCGCTGTGGGACATGTCTCGCACTCGCTCCCCACACCAAAGCATACTTGAAAGTATCCTTCAATGTCCTATGAATTTGATCACAAACATCTTCAATCGTGCTCTTATTCCTCACAATCAGAGCCTCACTAAAATCTGGATCGACTCCCTTCCTCTTAGTATAAATTCTAATCAGCCTCAGTTCCTGCCAACACCTCTCCACCACGTCCTGGATTCCTAGATTCAGTTCACAGCTCATAACAACGGTATTTGGTTCTCGAGCTAACTTGTCGAGGAAATCGAGAGAGACGCTGTCAATTTTGTTATAGACGTAGAGACACTTGATATATTTGCGGTGATCTTTCATAATCACGTCGATGAAGTCATCCACGGTGACATTCTCGTCTCGAACGAGCACTTCGCAATTGAGAATCTTATAGTCTCGCAAGATATTGTAAACCATTTTCTGATCAATGTTCTTAGGCGGGTTTTGAAAGGTGATTTTCATGCCTCCGGCAGTTTTGGGCTTGAGATAGATATTCCTATTCTGGTCAGCAATCTTCCATCGGTGCAGCAAGATGCTACTCACGGCGGCTCCTTGTTTAATCGAATTCCTACAGCTTCTAATTCAGCTTCCAGCAGCGCCCTCTGCTCTGCCTTTTTTGTAGCATCGAGAATCATCAAGATCATATCGCTTGTCTTTGCAGCACTAATGACTTGTCTTCCTCTTCCCTTGCCCTCGGCAGCGCCTTCAATGATACCAGGCAAATCCAGGATCTGGATCTCAGCACCACCATACTCCAGGACTCCAGGAATAGCAGTAAGGGTAGTGAAGGAGTACGCCGCGACTTCGGACTTCGTCTTGGTGATCTTTGACAGGAAGGTTGATTTTCCGACAGAGGGGAATCCAACAAGTGCAATACGAGCATCACCACTTTTCGAGACATCAAAACCGGCTCCTGGGCCTCCACCAGATCCTGGACCCGGCTCGAGGAGTTGTGCTCTGTAACGAGCTAGCTTCCTAGAATGGCCATAAGCTAACGATCCTCGAAATAGGACTAAATGGACCTACCCTTTCAAAAGACCAAGATGATATTCTTGAGAAGATTAGCATCAGTCACGTGTCGTTACAACAGGATCACAATCCTACCAGTTGCCTTATTCTCTAATGATTGTTAATCTCCTTCGGTGCATCAAATTGCGGATGTTGATGGATGTCTCCAAACGAGGGGTATAGCGGGGTACTTACTTTGAGTCCTTCTCATCTCCTCCTCAATCCTACAAGGTACGTTAATACAAGCATCTTTGGGGTTTGCAATCTAACTCACTCCTTAATCTTCTCCGTGATGTTCACCATTTTGGCGGTACTGACTCCCTTTCTTGTTGCGCAGTCAATCTAAGCCATCGCATCAGAATTGATAACATTTTACGAGGGGTGGGCGGAAAGAAACGGCAATTAATAGCGCTAAGCTCTTTGTGGCGATTGAATTCTCGGGTCTACACCAAATTTTCAACGACATCGACATCCTATCCTGCCCCTTCCACGTCTCGAGTCCTATGTCAACGCCAAGGGACCGAGGCTCTGCGCCTCTAATAATATATAATTTTGCAAACTGTTGTGGTGTGCGGCCGGCTTATGAATCATCTATCCTGATCTCTAGAGTGGTTCTTACCACTTCCATGCAGAGTCCCTACTTCCTTGAACTTGGAGGATTCATAAGACGTCCCTCCCTAGGTAGCGTGCAATGAGTCTGGATCTGATCTACGCATTATCCGCAGCTTCGAAGCCTCAAGGTGCTTATTCTGCTGGGCACCCAGCCAGAAACTACAACAGCGACGCCAAGTCTTCTTTGCCAGCTTCGAAGTATATTTGCCAAATTTAAAGGGCATTCATGGAACATTTAATTCCTGCTGAGACAACTTTGGCCAGTCGGACTACAAGCTGGCTCCACAAGTTGAGCATTGCATCCTTCGCGGTGCCACATCCCTTGATGTTCATCCTTGCTATGAACGTCCTTGATCTTGCTGGACTTGTGAGTTGTTGAAGCTAGTTTAATGCATGAATCCCTGTTCACGAATCACTGCGATGTGTTTTTGGACTACTTTATTTTGCACTTTTGCTTTTGTATTTTCGGTTCAGGTATCCCCTCCTGTCTTACAAGCCTCCACTGTTAACAACGCAATACCGATCAAGCTATGCACCATGCTACTAAGTTCTCCTTCCTTCCCTAGGCAGCCAAATGGCCAATGTCGAGAGCTTCATAGAAAGTTCGCAAGCAGTACAAAGCATCAAAGAAATCGCCCCCACACTCAATAGCCCAAACCATCAATAGAAAAACTCAAGTCAACCATGCACACCATGCTACTAAATTCCCCTTCCCTCCCTTGATAACCGGAATGGCTACCATTATCGAGAGCTCCACAGAAAGTTCGCGAGAAGTACAAAAGCAAAACTGAAATCTCTCTATCTTGCAAGACAGACGCAACGTGTAGGAAGCTCCCTAAAAATTCGCAAGCAACCATTTGCAATCTGTCGAGCAAGTTAATCAGATTTTACGGACGGGCGTGGAGTCGATGAAGAAACTAGTAACACCGGCAACAATGACGAAGGTGTAAAACATAGCCCAGAAAACGTCGTCCGGATGGTGCCAAACCCACTTCAAGTACGTGTTACATGGCTCCCATCGTGGCATATCGGATCGAAGAACCACCTGCTTTTGAGGACCGAGACATGCCTCCAGAACCTCAGATACCTTTCGGACGTCGGTAACTCCTTGGAGGCTCTGGGCAATGTGGTGGGGAACTGGGACAGGAACTCGCATGAGACGATCACTCTTGCCGATGTGTTTATATCGGTAGAAGGTGTTCGACTCAGGTGTATCACGATAGATATTGTTTTCGCGAAGATCAGTGTACTTGAGACCGATCTTTCCGAGCTCATCAATGCTGTTGTAGTAAGAATTGATAGCCTCACTGTACTCCTCTTTCTGCTCTTCGGTATAGGGCAAGCCAACGTCTGATTCGATAGCAGACTTTCTTTGTCTCTTCATCAAGCCCATTGAATAAGCTCGCGAAAGGCCGTCGGCACTGGGCTTAGAAGAAATCAACTGCTCGATGTCGGGGATAGAGATCTCGTCAGAGCACTTGGCTGCTTGCTTTGGGTGGATGGCATCTTCGACAGGAGCTTCGCCCTCCTCCGATACACGTGGTTGTACTCCATGCTACTCAGAAACTCAGAGTCAGTTACTACTTTGATATATTTCCGTACCCGGGTACATCGGGACCACCGCGCGGGGCAAAGATGATGAGATGGAAGAGGCACTATGCCCTAAAGAACTTGAGACTTACACCTGGCAGTGAACGAATGTTATCATCGACGCCTCCATTATCAGGATGGACTGGCTGAACTGGCTCGACTGGCTCGACTGGCTGGACTGGCTGAACATGCTGGACTAGCTGAACAGGCTGAACAGGATGAACTAGCTGAACGCTTGAGCTGGTAGCGGATCCAACGTCCATACCCCAGGGACGAGGAGCCACCGGGTGGAATGGGCCACCTTGAGCATTCATGCGCATTGGGTGCATCGGGTGCATCGGGCTATAGGTAGACCTATGAATCAAGAATCAGCAGTCAGTTACTATGCTTATCGTCCATCGCGAAGATCAGAGCCTAGGTAGAACCCAGGACCAACGCGAGGTTGACACATCCAGGAGGAAACCCACTCCATAAAGGATAGAGGGTACTTACCAGCTGTTTCTAGTGGGCTCAGGACCGCGCTCGAGATCAATGATATCGTTCGGCGCGTTTCTCATGGTTGACAACGTGCCATAGCTATCGAGGGAGCGGTTGACGCGCTTGCCGTTCTGATCGGAAACCATCTCGATCTGCTTGTTGTTGTACTTCGCAGTGACGAGTTTCCCGCTGTCCCTGGATAGAAACGATTCTTCCGAAGAACGACTGCTTTCGTTGGAGAAAACAGAGCTAGGCGACTTAAGCCTCGGGATCCGAGACTTCCCTCGAGCCTCGAGCCTCGAGCTCGATATCGGGCCCGAAGTAATCCGGCTGCGGTAGTCGGTAGGCCATGTTGCCGAAGTCTAGCCTGTTCACCAGTCTTTCAAAAGTTCAGGCAACGATGAGCTCGAGGAAAGGCGCCGTGTGTTATTAGGGTGGAAGCGGAGACAAGTCGTACAGTTTGTTAATGTTGATAATCCAGATTGTCAGCAGAAGCTGGCTCTTTTACAGCAAGATACTGGCATATACCCTCACCAACGCGTTGCGTTGCAAAAAAAAGGCGGGGAAAATTGTAGATCGAGGAGGAAGAAAGATGCAAGGCCTTCTGTCTAGCCTCTTATAAAGGCAGGGCCTAGCGTTGTAATGGCGTCCTTTGCACGAGGTTTACCCGGCTCTAGATCCTTTACCCTTATCGTTCTCTACAACGATAAGGCGTTCCTCTACTATCATGGAATTGAGTCAAGATGCTTCAGATGAGTCCATTTGGTTGAAAACATCAGGATAGGGGGTTGAGGCTAGATATTCTGTCTGCAGACAGACCTCTGAAGAGGATATACAACAGCTAGAAAGCAGTAAGTAGCAAAGCCATTAGAAATGGCACATAGACAAGACGGGCTATGTTTTAATTCATATGAACGGGTATACTTATGCAAATTGAGATCTATCATCTACTGGCGTTTGCTTATAATCTCTGACACGATCCCCCAAGCAAAGATACACTTCTATTCCAGTATCGACTGCTGCGTCCAGGGGTATTCTCAACCGTGGACACCAATGTCCTAGCTCTATAATGGTAAGACACCATTCCATCTGCATGCAGAACACCACTTCACAGAACACCGTTTCACTGCAGCCTAATAAACCGAAGTGGCTTTACTTTGCTACACTACTTTTGAAGATTCATATCAAGCTTTACATTATGGCCGTACGCTTTGCCCAAGGTAGAATGGCACAGCATTGTCTTCACAGAACTGACAAACGTGTCTACTCCATGACAAGAGGGACAAGCACAACAAAGATAACGTTAACAATAATTTTAGCATACAATCGTAACTAGAGTTTGTTGTTAAGCATTGTCCTTAAGTGAGCACTTCTCCAACCTAGAAAGCCTTCGCCCAGGCAGTAGGGAAATTTGAGCCGACAATGAGAGATCATGATCAGAAAACACTAAAATTTTCGCAGAGGGAGGTTCAAGTAAAGGCGCCTATCAGGGTTTCTTTTGAATGCATTCAATTCAAGATATCCTACAACGCCAATGAAGCATTACCAGCTCCAGAACACCGCAAATGAGTACTCAATCAAGCCGTGAAACCTAATTTCCCAAACAAGCTATCCATAGCAACCCATTGTCGACCACATTTGTCTAGATACTTATCAACAACGCCCTTCAGTGTACCAAAGCGGACTCTATTATGCTCAACTAATGCTATTATTCGCTCTGTGAAATTGTTAGTCTCGGCTCATGGCAACTGGATCACATCCTAACTTACCTCTATCCACACCTGTTGCAGCATTCTTGGCTTTCTCCACGTCGAACAAGGTTGCGAAGTATAGAAGCTGGTTATACATCATCTTCTCGGTGTACTCGTAATGCATCTTTCCCAAGCAGCCATGGGCAAGACTCTTGGGCCCTAAGCATCTGTGTCCATAGACGCTCATCTGTCGAGTGCGGTTGCCACAAGCTTGGTCGTCACAGACCAGCCAGCCCTCATAGTACTTGCTTGTCTGTTGACGAATTTGATGCTCAAGCTGAGCCACAACTGAGAGGTTCGAAAGCACATGCCCACATCGGCAAATGATTCCGGTTGCAGCGCAGAGATCCAGACTACCAGTCAGCCCTTCGAATCCAAAGGTTGCCTTGCATGCTCTGCAACGAAGGGTGAGACGATAGGCATCTTTGAAACGAACTTCATCATCGATCTGACTTTCGAGAGGATGAATCTCGGTCTCATTACCGCCATTCGAGGTATTGTTGTTGATGCTGTATTTGCGAACATCTAAACCGAGGCAATCTGCTAAACGGACGGTATCGGTGCCAGATATATTGGCACATAATCGTTCCACAGGTGGGAATATTTGCTTATATAGATACCACTCAACGTCCGGTGTGAGACCTGAGTCTACCTTGGTTACATCCTGAGGAGTATAAGAACGCTTCGCTGGAGGTTCAGATGTAGTTTTTGAATCTCCAGTAACAATGTAAGCGATGACATCGTCCTTTCTCACAGTCTTGCCTTTGGAAAGCTCACGGAGCGCTACTTGGACTTGCGGCATGCTATCGGCATTGGGATAATCTTTGGGTGCCTTGCCAAGCTTCGTGTATATGGTATACTTGTGAATTGGCGCGCTGCCTTCTCGCATCTTAGCCGCGATCTCCCGGAGATATTCGTGGATGCGGGTAATTACGACCTCGGGATCATCACCAGAGAGGATCTCGTCAAGCAATTTTGCGGAGACGTCCTTCGACAAGTTACAGAACTCTCGGCGCTTCATGTCGAGGCCTTTGACTTCCATCTTCTCCACGAATTTACCATCAACTTGAACCAAGTTGATTGCAGCATACTTCTTCTTAGCTTGAAGTAAGATTCTTCTGAAGACATTGTCAATATCGATTTCCAAAAGACGATATCTGTCATTGACAGCTTTCTTGAACTCGTTTCCGACTCTGAGGGCATCTTCGACATTATCGACATTGGCATTGATCATGACAGAATCAGTGTCACCATAGATCACTTGGAGGGAATTCGTCTCAGCGAGATCTTTGGTACTCCTCAAGATCTCACGGCCCTTGTACGTCGTGAGGACAGCTAGAGGCCTAGCGTAGAACCGAGACTTGGTGTAACCCAAACAACCATACATAGAGTTCGCAGTGAGTTTGAGGGCGAGTTGTTTGATATCCCATGTTGCCAATTGCTCGGCAGTCGCACCTTTGCCTTTCATCAAACTCTTCACTTGACGTCGGCGGCTGACAAGCGTTGCAATGAGCTTGGGCAGAATACCAAGATCTTGGCCAACGGGTACCTCAGGCACTCGGTCTTCATCGTCGGACTATGAATGGGTCAATATAATGTAGGTGACGTGTTACTAGCAAACTTACTAATTGAGTACGGTCGACAGTCGTGAAGCAAATGTTGAATTCCTGGATGATACTGGGATATAGAGAGTTGAAATCCATGACCAGGACAAACTTATCATAGAGTCCTTTCTCCGGTTCGAAGACAAGGCCACCTTTGTACTTGTCCTTTTTTTTAACATCTCCGCTCTCCTCATCTAGATTATCCTCCTCAATTTGTGCCTTGCCCTTGTATACAGCCTTGTCAGGGCAAATGTACTTATTTCGGTAGAATTCGTGAAGCAGAATATACTCGTTCCGTTCGGCACGCGTACCTGTCAATGTTCTCGCCCAGGAGTTGCCAGCAAGATTGGTGAGAACCTTTGTTAACGGCAGCATTTGGACCTTCAATGCTAAAGCTGCGATGAAAAATGTATCGGCCTCGCAATGGCTTACATAGTCCATCAGCCCATCCTTCGTGGTAGCCCAGGTTTTCAATGCAGTCTCGTTGTCGATTTCACGTCGTACCGTTCCAGGAAGATAGAGACTGCACATCTCAGTCAAGCTCCAAGAAGTACATTTTGTCATAGTCGACTTCCCAGCATCGTTAGCAAGATCACACAGAAGCCGTCCGGAGATCAAGGACCGCTCCGCAAAGAAGTTACCGCCCATCTTGCCCATTGAGCTAGGCCACTGGGTACGCTTCATGCGACCTATACGGGACCATTGAGGGGTGCGCTTGGCTTGGAGTCGACTAAGTAAAATGCTGAAGTCTACACCTTCAAGTTGATGGCCAATGAGGACGTCGGGATCTATTAGGTTCAGTTGTGCCAAGAAAAAGCTCAGGACCTCTGTCTCTTGTTTCGCAAGCTTTATGTCGCCCTTTGCTCTCTTCTTGACCTCACTCTCAAATCCGATAGGAAACGAGGTCAAAGATGGACGAATGATCGTGAAAGATCGACAGGGCAGTTGCTCCGGTGGCCTTGTGTCGGTGAGGGAGATGTTCTGATAAACCCGAGCGCTGATAGCCAGAATTTCCTGTTTGTTCTCTTTGACGTTCAACGCAGTTCGTAGAGCAATACTCATAATGGTCAGAGGAGGTGCCTCCAAGGTGTCACTCTCGCTCAAAGGAGTGATCAAATTTGGCTTCGATACCTGGACCTCCAATTTGCAGTAAGACGAGTTGTTTAGCACGCCAAACTCCGCATCCTCGATATTCAACCAGCAAGGTCCCATGATATTCTTCCATAGGACAAACTGCTCGAAAAGCGGTGTGTTGGTGCCAAAGACGTGTGAGAATGTGGAGCCTGCTTGATGCTCCGGCTGAAGCTGAGGTTCTTGGACGTGTCAGTGTGTCCAGATTGGTGTTGATATCAGACTTACTCGTATACGGATATAGCAACTTTAGATACTTCCCCTCTTTCGGTACATCGGGCAGCTCGAAAGCGTACTTCCTAGTGCATGGTTTGATTTTATGCATATCAACTTTCAACTTGCCCATCAGTCCATCCACTTCTTCGTAGACATCTTTCATGTCTATCTCTTCTGAAGTGTCATGGCCATACTTTTGTCGATACTGCCGTGGAAGGAAGAATAATTTCCGCAAAATATTGTCCACTTTGACAAAGCAGCTGACATAGCTTCCAGTCTTCTTGTTCTGGACTTTGCCGAAGAGGCATAACGATCCGTTGATTTCACTATAGTCAGTCCAGAACATTCGTAAACTGCCATCCTCTTCAATAGCATCGTTATAATCGAGCTTTCCAAACGACATGCTTTCCGATGACTGACTGCTATTCATGACGTTCAGTTTGTCGGTGACATCGTTCCAAGCAGATGCATCAACATCTTGTGTCAGAGGACGTGTTGGAGATGAACTTGCAGGAGAAGGATAAGCTTCGGTTTTCTTGATTTTAGGTACCGGCCGGGTCCCAGACATATTGACGCTGGCAGTAACAATGCCGTCGGCTTGGGCGACCTCCATCAGATCATCTTCGTCATCTTCTTCTTCGGCCTTGACGCTGATGTTAGCTTTCCTTTCGACCGCCTTCACAACTGGAGACGATGGTTGAGGATCACTCATGGCCATGTCGCCATCATCCATGTCATTCATGAAGTTGTCTTCTCCAAAGTCCACATCCGTGGGTGGAGTGGCGGGCTCTCTGCTGTCGACTAGCTTTGCTTTCTTGAGTACATGGCGCGCAACTTCATTGATGGGAGATATTGCACGAGTTCTCCGCTTGTCTTGGATTTTGCGTGACCTGCCAGGTTGGGGAACATGTCGAGGGACGTTGGTATCTACTTCGTCGAGTAGGCCGGAAAGGAAATCGTCGTCTGCTTGTGTCTTAATGGGCTGCGAACAGTTAGCAAGAATTGGTGTCTGGTGAAATCTAGGCATGCCTTGGCTTTGGGTTGGGCTGCTACCGGGCCCTTAGTAAAGTAATTGCTAATACCCTTATCGATCTTCTCCTTTTTAGCCTTGTCCTCTTCGCGTTTGCGTTTCACTATTCCGTGTGAGCTATTGTAACCTGAGCATAGAATTTCGTTTCAGCTAACCGGCCTTGCTAGATTTGCCTTTGGTGGGCAATTCCTCCTCACTTCCCGTATCATACTCCGGCTGACGGTCCCATTCTTCCCGCCCATCATCTGCATATCCCTCGCCATTGTCATCAATAACGAAATCGTCCTGGTTCAAGCGTTCTCGAACTACTTTCTTATAACCATCTTCATCAACCTCTTCGTACAAGTCTGCTTCCTGCTGGACCTGGTAGCTGTCGAGACGCTTCTTTCCAGACTCTCGAAGAGCGCGTAACTCGGCGAATTTAGCTCTTGCTGAAGCTGCTTTAGACATATTGAAGATCGAGAAACGGTTCTGGCTAGATCATGCTTCAGGATCAAGCTGAGAAGTAGAGATCAAAACAGTAGTGAGAACGGTGTTGGTGTATGGAAGCTTGGGTTGGATCTGGCTAGCGAGATGCGTGGTGCCAGACGCGAATCTTCGCGTTCTTAACGTGAACCCCTGTTCGACTACTGCAAGGCTGCCTTAGAACCTGAAAATGTTTGAGAAACATTTTAAAAAAAGTTCCAGCACAACTGTCCGAATTCATCTGGAACATCATACCTAATTTATTTGCAATGTTGGATTGCCACAGGTGCATGAGGCATTGTCTTCAAGCAATCATTAGACAATCTTTCTCTTTCTGTGCGAAACCACGGATTTCCTCCTCGACGAGCATTTCTAGGCTCCGCGAACGAAACTTTACAACTACTGTCACCAGTCGAAGAAATGGGCCGAGTGATTCTCAAAGTTCTCAAAGATGGGATATGAAATCATGGATAAAGAAAACAGCAAGGAAAGATATGGATAATTATCTGCAGTTGACGGATCATGGTAGAGACACGCCGAGCAGCAAGAGGACAGAGGTTACCGAAAAGGACATTGTTCTCAATCTGAAATATCTGAAGGACCCTATAAAACTGGCAGAGTTTGTGCGAAAGACTTTGAGCGATGACAACTATGAGCTAGCACAAAGAGTAGTGAATGAAGCAAGTTCAACTACCCCGTGCACTGTCAGTTGGAACCATATTATCGAATGGCAGCTAAGCAAGGGGAAGATGAATACGGCCATCAAGTCTTACCATGAGGTAGGTTCAGAAAGCTGCACCCATTTGATCTTTTGCTGATAATCTCCACAGATGAAGCGGAGAGCTCAAGTTCCCGATGCACAGACGTACACGATCATCTTCAATGGATGTTCACAGCACAAAGATTCGAATCAAGCCCTTGCCAAAGTCTTGACCATGTATACTTCAATGCTCACGGAGAAATCGCTTATTAAGCCCAACACGATACATTTGAATGCTGTCCTGAAGATGTGTGCCAGAGCTAGAGATATGGAAGCTATGTTCTCGATTGTCGATCAGATGCCAACCAAAGGCGTAACAGCACCCAACAATCTGACATACACGACCATTTTCAATGCTCTACGCATGCATATTGTTTATAGTCCTCGAAATCGCAGGACTCCCATGCAAAGGAGAGAGGCTCAGCAAAAGGCTATTCTGCATGCACGATATATCTGGGCAGATGTTGTGAAGGCTTGGCGACAAGGTGACATCTGGATTGACGAGGAGCTAGTCTGTGCAATGGGCCGTATCTTGCTCGTCGGCAATGATCAGGATCAGGACGATATTCTATCGCTGATTGAGCAGACGATGAACATCCCTCGCCAGATACCCCGAAAGGGTACACCTGAACGACACCGTCTGGACCCTGCAAGCCAAGGTCAAGACCCCGTCCCAATCGCAGTACCTTTAACCAAGGCCTCCTCTGACCAGGACGTAAACCCCGCAGAAGAAGTTCCTCCAGAACCAATATATCCTGTCTTGTTCCTTAAAAGTGTTTCTGGCATTTATGCCAAGCCCGGCCAGAACACCTTGTCCCTTGTCATACAATCATTGACCGAGCTACATCTCAAAGACGTAGCAGTTAAGTACTGGAATATTCTCACCAACGACTACAATATAGCACCCGACGCAGAGAACTTCCATGCCTATCTCAGAGTCCTCCGTCTCTCGAGATCCAGTACAGAGACAGTAAACCTCATGATGAAGATGCCCCAGTCCTATATGCAAGCTAAAACCTTCCTAATTGCAATGTCGACTTGCGTCCGGGACAAGAAGAATTACCATGCCTTTGCGAACGCTGGGAAGATCCTCGATCTTATGCAAAATGCTCTTCAAGAACCCGAGATCCATGCCTTAGAATCATACCTCGACGTTGCTATGACATCTGACGTGTACTCTCCCAAACAAACTTCACCCGGACAACACGATTTCGGCAAGTACGGACAGGGAAAACAAATCCGGCGCGCCCTCAAACGCCTCAACCCTTCATTCTTAAATCTCAAATCTGCTCTCCTTTTCCGAAATCCCTCTCATCCCAAGCTCACACAAGAGGAAAGAATGGCGTACGTGGACAACATCCTCGCCCTCACCAGACGCATGATCAGTGCCTACGATATACTCATGAACAATGCTATGGTTCCACGAGAAGATCATGTTGAACTCACCGGGGAACGAAGCAAGCTCGCCGCATTCGTGACGAGACATAAAACTTCAAAAGCACGATATAGCGAGAAGGATCATGAGACTCCATTGAAAATCAGTCGTGGAGTACCAGCTCCTGAATTACAGCATTAAGGGACGAGCGCGAAGGGATCGTGGGTCCGTGGGTCCGTTAAAAGATCCCATGGAGTAGGCTCTAGGTGTAGAGAAGAACTGAACTGTCTAGGAGTGAGGCAGTGTTGCAAGACAACTCGTATTTTGGGGGATGTTTGGGTATCATTAGCATGCCATCATGTGTGCTAAGATACATTCCATTCGCTACATATCACCCAACAGCCCTTATCTATCTCCAAGGCAGGATGCATACAGGACTTTCCTCTGGAACATCTATCAAGTCCGGCATGATTCATGTCCATTAATGGCTAGGACTTACTCAGTCCATTTCAGTGTACTTCACTCTCAAACCTCAAACATGCTTGGGATGTTCAATACAAAACGAGACATATTTTACATTGTCTCTCTATTGGCTATGGTTCTATCTGAGTTTCTTGCACAAGAATGAACGTGTGGTAAAATATGCCTGGCCAAGTGAAAAAGTTTCACTTTCAATGCTGATGCTGCTCCTACGCATCCCCCTATCGAATAATTATATTCTTACAGAACGACTCAAGCCTCTTAACAAAACTACCTTGTACATGAGCAATGCAAGAAACCAAACCCGATATTTTTCTGCCCGACCAGGCAAGGTTTTGACGATTGCCCATTTTCCATTTAATTTTAACACTGGTGCTTCTCGATTCGACCTAATTCTTCTCCAAAGCCAGACTCCAGTTCCGTGTCGAGGTCACTCGAGACCGAAGCGGGCGTAGGCACACGTCTCAACGCTTCTGGGTTATTTGTGGTCCCAGTGGTAGAGTCACAAATAGCTCCAGAAGGGTAGTATACATTACCAGACGGAGTGACAATTCGAGCCGATGTCCCTTTTGATCGAGTATTTGGCTGGCGTTTGATATCTGGTGAAGCTTGGGTTCTGTGAAGCGCTGGCTTTAGTGTCTGAGACATCAGGCCGTGGGCCTTGAGGATATCAATAAGAGCGTTGCCGTTTGAAGTTTTGGCGAATTGACTTCGGCGAGCTGCTTTGCCAACCAGTCGAAGATTCAGATCTTCTGGACTTACAACGTCTAGGCTCTGAGTAGGGGACATATTCACAGCTTCAAGAAAATCAGATACATCAGTCATGCTCTTATCAACGGGAACCAGTCTTTGCGATCCGGCCGGATCAATACTGTCGCCGTTCTTAGAACCGTTAGAGTGATCCACCGTTGTATCTGGAACATCGTGTTCGCCAGCCGTTCTCTGAGAGATGCCCATATGAGCTTGGACCTGCGGTGCCTCCTCCGAAAGGCTCTTACTGTCACCAGATTTCATGTCTGACTTGATGGGTACATGGTTTTCTTGAAGCATATTTTCACCGTATAGCGTGAATTGAAAGCCTGCAGGAAGTGAAATGATTGAACTGGATCGACCCTGAGCAGCCTCTGAACCTTGAGTCGAGTTTATTGGATGCTGATACTCCTGGCCAATTAGTTTTGTCTGTCCAAGTTGGTTTGGCAAGCTCTCCGGGGTGTGTGTGCTGGAGCTATACGTATTCCCTCTACCGACTGGATCTTCAAGGTATCGATAACATAGCGAAGGACTCGTCTGAAATAGTCTAGCTTGTGCCAACTCTGCTTCGACCCATGAGCTCCACTCGGAAGCCAAGTCCGGTCTCGATGACTCTTCGCTATTTTCTGCACGGCATTGAAGATGATCGCATGTAACACAAATGCCCAGAGTAAAGTCTCGACTATCATCTGCGACACAATTTGTATTATTCGGCGTTCCCGTTGCATCGCACTCTGCTTCTTTAAGCATTCTTGCGAGAGTGCTCTCATCGCTTCCACTGTTCTCGATATGTTCGGCCTCCTCCATATTGTATGATGGGGTTCTGGCAGTACTGCGGATGCCAGTTTGTACTGTGTTGATTTGAGATGATTTTATCTCGGCATACTGCTTCTGCATTCGATCGCTACTTGCAGTCAATTGAAGAGAAGTATCTCTAATTGGACAATATGGACTCGGAACTTGCGAAAGCCAAGCGCTGGATTCGGAATCGCTCGAGCTCTCTGAATCTTCACCAGAAAAATACGCACCTAACGAACCCTCCCGTGTCGATGTCCTCGACCTGTAGAATAGTTCGGGATGCCGTGCTTTAAACTCTCGTCCGAGTTGAAACCATGTTTTGGTGGTCTTAAGCTCGACTGTAGCCTCAATGATACAGGGCTCCTCGCCGTTGAGAAGAATTTCTGGGATGTCTGGGTACAGTAAAGCTTCGCTTTCCAATTTAGGGGTAGAACATATAGAGTCTGAATCCTGGCTTCCTAGATAACTATGTGCGATATCGGGATCAAGCTCGAGCACGTATTCCTCATCAGAAGTTGTCCAGCCTGGCTCCAGGCTTCGGCCAGCCGCCTCTTCCTCAAAGTCAACATCGATATTTAGCGCAAGCCCAACGCTAAGTTGCCTATTCACGGAAGCTCGATTGTGAATTCCTGAGTCGCGAGTATGAGTATAGAAAGCGGAAGAAGAATCAGGAATAGTGCCGAGAAGTGCGTTCTTCGAGACGGCATCTTCTCTCTTAGATTTTTTGTCAACCAGCTGTGCCTTATCCAGCTTAGATGTGGCAGGCTTTTCGGCCTTGTAGACACCGGACGGCACAGCTTCGAATAGGCTGTTTGGCTGCAGTGGAAGCCAGACTACGCCCAATCCTTTCCCCTTCAGTTCCGCTAAGTCCGGAGGAGGTAATTTCAAATTTCGTGCGTACAGGATTCGCTCCGACGGATCAGAGACAACAAAGTTTGAGAACTCCGCCGGCCTGTAGTCGTATAGCGCAGCGATAGCTTTGGATTTAGATTCATATGTCTCTGTATGGGCGGCGGCATTTTCGGTTGCTGGAAACCGTATCTGCACGGTAGCATTAGAAACGACTCGTCTTCGAGCAGAGTTTGACCTTGTTCTTGACAACAATACTTGACCAGCTTGGGGACTTGACGGAGACATATTGCCCCCTAGGCCTCTGAGTGCTCTTGAATCGTCGAGGACATTGTCAACATAGTATGCCGGAGGAAAAGAATCGCAGGCACGGACTTGACGGTCTTTGGACGCTTCTCTTGCTTGAGCAAGACGTGGTGGTGTTTTCCCATAATGTGGCCGGAGCTGAAGTGACTCTTTGAGCCAATCACCTTCGCTGGGTGGAGCTGTCTGCTCAAGTAACAGATCTTCAAACGTTTTTGATTTGTTGGTCGTCGTTCTTATCCATTCCCATGTCTTTGGTTCGTTTCTGGACCCATGTCCCGCAGGTTCGGGCTCACGTGTGCGGCCTCCACCCAGAGTCCAAGATGCTTTCCTGGAAACGCTTTTGATGCCCTTCTGCTCATCTGATGGTTTATTATCAAGCCCAATAAGGTTAAAATGAACATGTGGTTTCGACTCAGAGCTGTCTCCAAGTTTTTTGAGGCCTTTGAGTTGGATTTCCTCATTACTGCTCGGTCTGATCACGTTGATCTTTTTGGTTTCGGATCTCTTCTGGTTCTCCAAGTCCCCAAAACCACACCCGACGTTTTGCTCGATGTGTTCATCATCTGTTGTAGATGTCTCTCCAAGTTCAAGAGAGTCCTCGACTGCTCGCCCAAGTGCAGAATCGCCTCGAGGTTTCATATTTGGAGACTGGATGCTTTTTACTGGGCTTCTGTACGACGCTGCCTAGACTTGGTCAGTATAGCATAAAGAGAAGCAATTATCGAACAGAGAGATTAGTCCATACCTCGTGCAGGATTTGCCGCCCACGATTTACAGAATCCCAAGCCTCGCTTGTGTCTATTCGAGATCGATGAGTTATGTATTCCTCAAAGGGCGTCGCATTATGAATTTGAATCGGTTGTTCACCGTACTGACGATACTGAATAGCATGATCTTCGTCGGACGACTGGCTTGCATGGAAGTTCTTCGTCATCTTCGCGACCGTCAATTTGATGCTCTGAGCGATATGGTTCTTCTGTTGTTGGTGTGAAGAACTCAATCCAATTTCTAGACTTCCGTTTCCCTCATTTCGATCTAGAAGTCTTTGACTGATATTCAAGTCGATATCGCCAATGTCCCAGGTTAGCTCAGCGTTGTTTTTATCCGGGACTTGAGCTCCGAGGTTAGACTCAGCTCGGCCAAAAGATGCCTTGCGCTCGAGCCACGAAACAGGAAGCCGACGGCTCGTGTGATTCTGAGGTTTATGGGTTTCTCCTTTCTTAGCAGTCGGATCGATACCGCTAAGACATGATACCTCGACGTCTAGCGACTCTAGTTTCGAACTAGAATGAATGATTAGCCTTTTCACCTGCATCCAAGATGATTATCAGACTTACCTGTTTCTTTCATTCGGTGGAGGCGTGTGCTTGTCTGCCAAGAAGTCAAGTGGCTGAACGGCGCGGTATTTAAATGGCGATGGAGTGGGCGTCCGTTCCCTGCTCACACTTGATACCCCGCTTGGAGACTCGCATGCTTCTATGAGCAATCGAAGATATGAGTCTGGCGTCCGTGACCTATCCGATTCCTCCCCATCGGGAGGCATCTCCCCTTCTCTATCTTTTGCTATGAGTGTTGGAGTATTACTTGTCCCTGTTGTGCGTTAGTTTTTCAAACTGTATTCCACGATGTTGAAGATGATTTACATGTTGCTGTCGATGCGGAGCAGACTCTTCGATCTGATTCAGTGTGTTTGATCTCCCTGACGGCTATCAAAGCTTTAGGTGGTATCAATACTAAAGGTCGAGTTACTTACTGGCGATAGTCTGATTAGGTCGTTCTTCAAAGAGTTCCTCACCCTCATCATTGTTCGCAAAGCGGATATGTAAGATAGGAGGAACTGAAATAGCTATATCTGATGGCTGTGCATTTTGTGTAGGAGCAACACTGTCCTCGTTTTGAAGGCTTTCCTCAGCGACCGCCATAAGAGAGCTATCCATAGGCTTGGGAATATCGTGAAATGTCGAATGGCGTTCTGGCGTGATGCTATTAATAGGGTGTCCCCGGAGACTAGTACTGAACAAGTTACTGATACTCTTGCGTCGCTTTGACCGAGCTGGAGATTCTCCTGTTGGCATTAGATGTGTTATCCTTAGTCCTGTTGATGCCATTAAACGTACCTATTTTATCATCTCTCTTGGATGGAGAGGCACTTGGTGATCTTGTGCTACTTCCTTGCACGCTGGAGGTACTGTCTCTGTGCCACTTTATGGGGCCAATGTCATTGAACAAATCAGCTATAGACTTCCTTCGTTCTGGTCTTGCGGGGCTGCCATTCTCGTCTGCAGACTGGCCGCTGCAATGTCCTCTTACCCTAAAACTGCCCCAGAATCGAGATCTGCCCTCGGAGACAGTGATTGGTGACTTATGAGTCTTGCTGTGAAGTGATGGCCAGTGACGCCATGAGCGTTCTGAAACAGGAGTACGAGGGCAATGTCCAAACTCGTTATTGATGGTAGCGGTTTGACTAGGAGATGCCGAAGCCATACTGTTCCTTGTTTTGAAAGATGCTTCAGTTACGACGCTGACACTGGTGCGAGTTCGTTGCTACCGGCACTCCTTCTGTAAGCTATAGGAATAGACGCTAAAAGGTTGCTTCCTCTGAAATGGACTTTGCTTAGGTAGCTATACCAAAACCTGGAGGATGGCAAGTGCGAGAGTGTAGACTGTGTGTAATGAATCTTGTACTGCGTGGTGTTTTGTGAAAAGTAGAGAAACATTTACCAAGAGAAGTCACGACATTACTTTCGCAGCCTCGCTCCTTCCTCGTCTATTGAAAAGGGGCATCAGCCTCGCGCACTAGCGCCTCTAAGCCTCGCGAAATTGGCCTGATTCCGTTTTTAGCCAACCAACCTTTCTTAACCACACGAGCCAGATCGCGACGATACCATCGAATCTCCAGCATTGAATTTCCTTCTCCCCTCCCAGGACATTCAAGATCTTGAAATCTTGTCTTCAACATCAGCTACATTCATATTGGAAGCCAACAGAAACCACTAACCCTGACCCACTAACCGTAACTACACAGGTAAGCAGCATGGCTCCCACCAAACCCGCGATCGATTTGAACGCGATGATTGCCGCAGGTGAGAACCATTGAAGACTGAGCGCGCATTCGGCTGCTGACAACTCCATAGATCGCCAACGTCGTAAGAACGAGACCCTTGCTCAGGAAATCTTTGGCAAGCATCGCAGATCGAGCGCGCCAGGGGCTGCAAGTGCGAAGGCAAAATTTGGATCAGTACCATCTCTGGCCAGCCGCATCGGGGTCGCGGGCATCACAAAGGTATGCAGACAAAATATTCTCAGCAGCTCACTGTTCTGATCTGCCAAAGCGAAGCGCGTCGACCACAGCAAAACCAGCGCGAGCTTTAGCCAAACCACCGGCTGGCAATGTCGATGCTGAGTGGACACATGATCTTTACGCCTCGAACAATGGCTCAGCAGCAAACATACCTCGTGGCCCGAGAGCACAGCGCCAAAATCGCAATGATCGACTCCACTCTGCTCTCAATGGTTCTGCTTCATCTCCAGCCCTAAACAGTCAATTCAATATTGTTGGTACCGCGAAGCCAACGAGTGGTATATCCATTCGAGGACTTGCCGGCCCATACATCGTTATCGCAAAGAATTTAGCACTGGGTACCACGGAAGCTGATATCGAGAGCGCCATGGCACCTATTGGCGGGGCGGTCTTGAGCTGTCGCCTGATTGCGCAACGTCCGAAGGTCATCGCAGAACTTGTCTTTGAGACAAAAGAAGGAGCTGATAATGTAGTTGACACGCTCAATAATCAAAATGTAAGGACAATGAAGCTAAGGGTTTTGGAGGTGCTGACTCATTCGTCGCTAGGCCGATGGCAACATCCTACACGTCTACCATCAAGTTGGGCCCATTCCAGCAGCAATCAAGCAAAAACTGAACACCAAGCCTACCCCAGCCAGCCCTGCTCCCCGGGTCAGCACTCCCCTTGGTCCTCGCGCAGATGTGGATCGATCAGATGATAATCGTTCATATGGAGGCTCAGATCGATACACACCAAGAGACCGTAGCCACGAGCGTCGAAGAGATTATGATCGAAATGATGTGATCGATGGATCATACGGCTTCAGCGACCGCATGGATACAGATAATAGTGATAACCGCATTGATGGAGGCAGAGGACAAGGTCTTTACAGCGATTCCATGATCAATAGCCGTGGCCGAGGGAGGGGTAACAGCCGGGATCGAGGCCGGAATAATGACAGGCGTGGCTATAGATGAAGTAATTTCAAAGACGCACACAATGTTTGAGTACTTCTACACAGCAGCAACCTGGCACAAATCTCGCCAATGGCTTTGCATGCAGCAAGCATTGGGATTTGCAGTACCGTAAGCATTATACAACAAGGTCTTGTGTCTATCAAGAACATGGTACAATCTCAAAATGCTTCCTTCCATTGATGGAGATGGAATCAAGCTGCTCCCTTTTTTTTAGCGTTTCGGAGCAATCACGATTCCCACAACTGTATTTGTAGAATTAAAAGATGTCCTATAAAAGTTTTCGTCACCTACGGTACTAGAGAATGAAAAGCTTCCAAGCTGGAATAATATGAACATAGGCACGGTAGAAAGTGCTTAAATGGATCTCTATGACAGACCTGATATCACTTCACGAGGAAGTAAAACGAGGATCTCGTGTCACAAGGGAGTGGCTTCGTGCAGGAAACAGGTGAGGTTGAAAGCAGTCTTGGATAAGGAAACTAGGGAAAACCTTCTCGTACAAGACACACATCAAAATAAATCATATCGGTAGAAAAGATACTAGCTTGGGTTGGCATCAATGAGTATCCGCCTATTTGATAGTTCTGGTTTGGAACCAGGGCATATCACCTGCACCACATCAAAATCACATCACGTGCAGAGTTTAAACCTTAGACGACCGCACCTAGGTAGAAGCATGTTTGCAGAAGATCCAAGGATGCCTTAGCGCTCCATTCTCCGATGCAATGATGAGTCTTAAATTACACAGGTGTTGTTGCAATGATTCATGCGCGCGGTAAAGACTCTTAACTCCGTCCTTGAACAAACTCTCAAGGGAAGCAACCCACGCAAGTTGCAATTCGCAAGTCTCAGTTTGGGTCTCAACTCAGACAAGCCTGCCCATTTGTCAAGCCAACCTAAACAGGAAGGAAGCCAGCTGCCCCCTATGGAGCAGTTCCGCCCCATTCATAGACTTGGCATTGCAATCTCGGGCGTCGTCCGACCTGATGTGTACGCACCTCGCCCGCTTGATTCGATGTTATATGAAAAAAAATGTTTCCCCTTATCTTCCTTCGACAGATGGATACATGGATAGATGGATGGACGAAATGAGCGCCGAGCAGAGCAGAGTTATAAGCACTGCTACCATAGGTTTTTGGTTCGCATTTTCTCACGCGACTTCGCAATCGACCCTACCAAGCCTATCAAGCCATTCGATTCATCTTGCTATGCCAAGCCAATGCAGTTGCCAGTATGTTCAAGACCCAATCTCTGAATGGCAATATGATGGCGATACACATTACCGCTTGACGTCGCGGCGCCTGCGGCCAACAGGCGGATGAGAGCGAGTAATGCTCAATCAATGCCATTGGCTCTGTCCCATAAATCCCTCTTCCATACGATCTTCAAGGTTACGGATGAAATCGCGATTGCCTCTCTGTCCTTGTTGCGCACCTTGAGCGGCCCTGCTGCCTCTCCTACGTGCACTGCCCGGATTGCTATCTGGCGCTCCGTCAGGCGGCGGTGGATAGTATGCAGGGCTTGGCTGCAGGCGAATCGGCTGATTGGGATCGAGATGACTGGCTACTCGCTGAATGGTCACAGGAATACCACCTTGCTGAACCTCCATGGTGGAGGCTCTCTGACGACCAGCAGATCGAATGGCTGCCTGCTGGTAGAGAGGCTGCTGCTGTTGGGGCGGCGCTACTCCATATTGAGCTGGAGGCATTTGCGTCGGAGGCTGGGTCATCATACCCATTTGGTTGTACGGTCCAGCTTGTTGGGAAGGATACGGTGGCGGTGCGCCCTGGTGATTTGTGTTTGGCGAGTACATGTTGTTGTTGGTATTGTACATAGGAGGTGGATTGGGAGCAGGTGGGAGATACTGAGTGCTGGGAACGCCTGTAGAGTATTGACTCTGTGCAGCAGCGTGTACTTGAGCTGTATGGGCTTGCGCTTGTGCTTGCGCAGCTTGTGCCCGTTGTTTGCTGAGTGCCTCGGCTTGCTGCTGCTGCTGCGTTCCTGGAGCTGGTGATCTATTGATAGAGCTCGATTTAAGATTCATTGGAGGTACGAATGGTCCCGTGTACTTCTGTTGGGTGATGAATGGGTGCAGCTTCGCTTGCTGGGGCGACCATCGTTCCAACGGATTGATATTCAGCAGTCCACGAACAAAATCGATGAATGCGACCCGATTATTCATTTCTGCGATCTGTATTAGTAGCTGAAAAGGTAAGGCCAGGAGTCAACCTACCCCTGTCAATCTCATTCTGCTTCATATTTTTCCTTGGCATGGCGTATGATCGAATAATCTCTGGTAAGGTCGTCGCCTGGAAGTACTTCTTGCTAGGCTGCTCTTTGGTGCCATGTTCGCGAGAGTATTGCTCCATGCTCTTCAGGTGATACGTCCGCCTTCCGAAATCGTCCACATCATGTCTCTTCTCGAAAAATTCTCCCGACTGCTTCCCCATCTCCAGCATCCAATTTGGCGGGTTGCCTAGCATTTCCACTATCCGCGAGACTTGATTATACTCCGAAGAACCTGGAAACAAGGGAAGTCCTAAGAACAGCTCCACCACGATACATCCCAATGACCACATATCAATTGCAGACGAATATGGCAACCCTAGCAAGACCTCAGGGGACCTATAGAATCTCGACTGAATATATGTATACACCGTTTGACGTTCGTCGCAGGCGGAACCGAAATCGATGATCTTGATGATGGGACTCTCGAGGTTCTTGAGAAGGATATTTTCAGGCTTCAGGTCACAATGAATGAGCCGAGCTTTATTCAATAAGCTCAAGCCATTCAGTAACTGCTGCGCAAACACGCGGACTAGGGTCGTGCTCAACCCTCGGAATTGGTTCTGCTTGATCAATTCGTATAGATTGACACTCAGCAGTTCAAACACCAAGCAAAGATGCTGTCTGTGGATAAATGTGTCCTTCAAGCGCAGTATATGGTGATCGTCGTTCTTATCGAGCTTCGTGTTGAGCTGCGGATTAAGTCAGCGAGTTCTTGACAGAATTTGAGTCTGCTATCGTACCAGGTCAAGCACCGAGACCTCCATCATGCTTTGATTGAAGTAAGCCGTTCTGTTTTTGACGACCTTCACCGCAACCACTTCTTGTGTCTTCAAGTTTTGGCACTTGACAACCTGTCCAAAGGTCCCTTGGCCCAGAACATCAAGAATAAGGTATCGATTTCTAGCGCATATGTCAGCTCTCAACATCATTAAACCCACGGGAATGTTAACCTCGATACATACTTATGACCTGTTTCCTCAGACCCAAGAATGTCATTGACATAGAGGATATAGTCACTGTCCTCATTGTCAAACCCATCGTTCTTCACACCTTTGCTCGGTTTTGTAAGAACCCGGCGAGGGTTTCGGGAAGACTCGTATTTAAAGCTAGGATTGCATATGCGGTATGTAGATGGCAAATGGCTTGTGAGAGCTTGTAGTGGCTGCAGATTTCAGGTCAGCGCTTGTAACTCCATCACTCGTGATACACCTACACTGATAAATCCTCCCTCAGGGTTTGCTCTTCGAAAAGCTGGTTGCGCATTGACCTTGGGATGTAAATCTGCTACGGATCGAACCTTCGTGAATTCAGGAACTGGGCCTCTGCCTGGGGGTCCTGTTGATTGTGGGACGGGTCTTCTGGGTGATTTGGGGTCGTTCCCAAAAACTGCATTCAATTGCTGTGTAGCAGACGGTGGATATCCTTCATTATTCGAAGAATATGGAGTTATTGGGGGCAGCTGCTGAGCTTGTTGGCGGTTTGCGTAGTAGGAAGTTGGTGACGAATAGTTGCCAGGTCTTGTTGGTGACTGTCGAGATCCGTATTGACCTTGCCCTTGTGCCGTGCCATACGGCGAGCTTGGGGACAAGGTCTCCATTGGGGAGTATCTTTGAGCTGCTGTGGATGGTTCTTGCGGCGTGTGGTGTGATGCTCCTCGGCCGCCAGAAAGATGTTGTTGGTGATGAGCTCTTATAGGATATTTCATGGCACTGTAAGGATCTCCAGCATCTGGCATGGCAGTGTCCTCTGGATCCCTATTCGGAGAAGCTGTTAAAGAGTGTGAATACGCGCCTAGTCCGCCCTGATATTGCTGGCTTGGAGGTTGGGCTTGAGCGTTGGTATTGTAGTTTTGCGCCTGGTTTGGCGGGGGATTGCCGTTGTATCGTCGCGCGCTCGACTCATAGGACTGCCATTGATCCATGGTGAATCAGGTATTGCGAGAAGTTCTTGGAAGAGGGCGTCAGGAGCTTCCAGATTCGCAGGAAGGCTGTGGTCTGCAAAGCTAGGGAAGCACGTCGCACCGCTGAGGTGTGATCCAGCTGCTTGTAGAGAAGAACGCGTCTCGCAATAAATCAAAATGGTATGATAAGCCTCTGAGAAGAGGCAGATACAGCCCGTGGAGATTCCCGGATGCTTAACGATGCATGGCGAGACTGGTGTAAGGTCGAGGAATACTAAAGTGTGGTAGAACTATTCTTACGACCGTTCCGCCTGCAGAGAGTTTAGCGCGAGATGAATCACAGATACAGTCCGCTCCACTGCCGAGTTGAGAGAACAAAGCAACAACACTTCGCAAACTACACAGCCCAGTCCAGGAGAAATGCTGCGCGTGCTCGAAGAATGGCTGGGTCAATGAGCCCAGATTTTGACGATACTGCTTCACTTCATCTCACGAGGCATCGCACTACCCACTAACCGCACATCCACGTTCTGAGGGGCATTTTGACATCCTGGATTCCCTGGTCTGGAGGTATCATTAAACGCGGGCTTCGTGGCTCCCAGGGTCAGGATATCAAAGTGGACATGGGTATGGGTACGAATCGTATGGGCTCCAAATATAAGTTTCAGCTTGCTTCGCTGGTCGGCCGGGTTGGATTTCTTCTGCGAGCCGATCTTAATCGTTACACACGAAACATCTCATGCTGTTCATTCGGCCGCGTCACACAAAGTGCCTTCGTGCAGGACATAAAGACAGCCTGAACCCTCTGCCAGATCCAATATGGAGCTTCCACGAGAACTGACGATTGCTTCAACATCCCCTCTCGATCCTCGAGCCGGTTGGGCCTCGCTATTGCAGCCCAATTTATGTATTTCGACTGGTGGAACCGAGATGACATTGCTCACTGAAGGTATGCATGGGAGGATCCTTCTCACTGTCCTGTCACTTACATCTTAGCAATATACACCGGGGGTTAAGCATCATCGTCATCAAGAGCTGGTCGAACTCTCTGTGTGTCTGGTAATGAGCTTCTCCACTTCTGCTTGCCCAAGGGATTGTGAAAGCCTTTGATTCTTGGCATGCAACAGTTCCGAGTTCATCGCGCTGTTACTCTAAGATTAGCGACGCGCTCCATTCCCCACGAGCAATGAACTTTAATAACAGGATCTTATATATTTGACTGGATTGACATCTTTCAAATGCGCTGTGAGAGGCAGTCACGGCCATCTAAGTTGCTATACCATTTTCTCGTATTAACTCAAAGTGCCAGCAGGCTGGCGTCGAAAAAGGAAGACTCGGTGGATGCTGAAGCTCAGACTAGCGGCTGGATGTGAGTGATCATGAACAGCAATGAGGACGATTCACGGTGGACGCGTCGTTAATTCCATAACCTCGTCGAGGGGTAAGACTTAAGCCAGAGATATCCACTCCCATTCATTGCATTATTGTACGAACAAAACAACATCCATCCACTCAAGGATAGTCAAGGTAGAGCCACTCCCCAGCCGCAAAGCAAGAAGGTCAAAGCTGTCCCCAGAAATGCGGCTGCTGAGGAACCGGAGCTTGGCAGCCAATTTCTGCAACAATATGAGCGAGTAAGAATAGATGAGGCTTGATTTGAAGGACAAAAAAGTCCGCTTTGCCTAAGTACACAGTAAAACTTGCCAATTGGGTCAAGAAAGACTTCCATCGTAATCAGCTTTTTCACGTGCACGCGAACAAGGCTGAACTCGAGCTGCGCTAACAGGGGTAGTTCACGCCTCCCTTCATGACGCATTCGGCATCCCCCCGCTGAGAAATTCCACCACCAACAACTCTTGTTGCCGGAGAAGATTCTCATACCCAGAGACTACAGGTAGCATAGAGGCTACTGTTTGTCATCGCGATTGCTTCATCCATCGCCTCAGACCGGTTCAGTTTCAGTTTCCCTTTCTTCGATACCCTCATTTTCCTTTCCTCTAATTCACTCTCGCTGCCTGCACACCAGACTTTCGCCGCAACGTCGCGCATCTCACAAAAATTTTCACAACCAAAAAATTTCAACTCTCATGTCGATAACCTCTTTCTTCCTTTAACCCCATCCGTCGCTCAAAATGGCTTCACAACCCGAGTCATCCAATCCCGTCAAGATCGAGTCAAGCCCTTCACCCGACACATCCTTTCGTCAAGTCAAGCTTCACCGAGAAGAGACAGACACCATCGCAGAAGCTGCAGCTGCTGTTGCAGATGAGGCTCTACAAGAAGAATTCAAGGATGAAGCAACTACACCTATAGATGAAGCTGCGGCACTCGCCGGGTTGACGGAAAATGTTCGCGACCAGGATGATCTGGAGCGGGACATCACAAACCAAGCCAATCAGGTTATGATCGAGCAGGAGGACGAGCGTGACCAGAAGCGTATCCAGAAGGTCCAGAGCAGCATCGACAAGCTTCAGGCCGAAAAGCAAAGACAGCGACGAAAACTCGAGACCTTGACGCATAATCCTATGTTACGCAAGCGCTGCATGGACGAGCTCGCAAAGATTGCTAGTGATATTGCCGCATACAAGAATGATATCGAGGACATTCAGGGTCGCATTGACGGCAGACACCAATTCGATGCAACGAATGCGGAGGTGGATGCAGCTGGTGGCAATAAGAGAATGCCTAATGAGAGCCAGAGAGACTTCCTGATCAGAACGGGCAAGATCACTCCCTTTTCTCGTATGCCAGGCCGAGGACCCGCAGAGTTGAATGATGATCTTACGGGGGCTTTGGCAGAAGCCGAAGAAGAGGCTGATCAGGAAGAGGAGCAGATTGACAAAGTCCTTGAGCCAAGATCACATCAGAATCTACGTCTGCCGGGCTTTGCAGGTGTGTCGAGTGCTGAGCTTGCCACTGCCGCTGGTGAGTTCGGTCTAAGACCTCGAAAGAAGAGACGGCTGGGAGATGGCTCTTCTGCATCAACACCGCTGGCGCCTGGAACCCCTGTATCAGGAGATGATTTCACGCCAGGCATGTCGGAAGTCGACGATGATGAGATCGCTGAAGAAGAAGATGAGGACGGAGCTATCATGACATCGAGTACTACGAAGAAGCGAGCCAAAGGAAAGAAGAAGGCAGTAGAAACTGAGGAGAAGGTTGACCTTGCTGGCATTGATGATGGCAACGAGGCTATGTATCAGGCTCGATTGCGGAAGTGGGTTGATAGTCGCAGTACAGCAAGACACCAAGAGATGCAACAGGAAGAAGGGATGAGGGATGATGAGCCTACTGAGTTTGACGACGAAGCAGAATGGTTCAAGCCCTGTCCAGGTGCAGCTGATCACGAATTCGATAATGGTCTTAAGCTTCCCGGGGACATTTATCCAGCGCTCTTCGATTACCAGAAGACCGGTGTTCAATGGCTCGGAGAGCTGTATGCTCAACAGGTCGGTGGGATCATTGGTGATGAAATGGGCCTTGGAAAGACCATTCAGATCATATCGTTCTTAGCTGGTCTTCACTACAGCAAAAAGCTCACAAAGCCTATCATCGTTGTAGCCCCAGCGACTGTGCTTCGACAATGGGTTAACGAATTCCATCGCTGGTGGCCACCTCTCCGTGTCTCAATTCTGCACAGCTCAGGGAGTGGTATGATGAATGTCAGCAACGAAGATCGTATCGAAGAAGTCGAGGAGTTCTATGGTCGAGAGGAGAAGAAGCCAAAGTCGACAAAGGCTGCCAAGAAGATTGTTGACAGGGTCGTTAAACATGGTCATGTTCTGGTAACCACTTATGCTGGTCTTCAGACTTATTCTGATGTCCTCATTCCTGTTGATTGGGACTATGCTGTTCTTGACGAAGGACATAAGATTCGAAATCCAAACACCGCCATCACCATCCACTGCAAAGAACTTCGAACCCCAAATCGAGTTATTCTTTCCGGTACTCCCATGCAGAATAACCTGGTTGAGCTTTGGTCGTTGTTTGATTTCGTCTTTCCCATGCGTCTCGGCACACTCGTCAACTTCAGGCAAACATTCGAGGTTCCTATTAAATTGGGAGGCTACGCAAATGCCACCAATCTTCAGGTTCTAACTGCAACCAAATGCGCTGAAACTCTAAAGGAAGCCATCAGCCCATACCTTTTACAGAGATTGAAGGTGGACGTTGCTTCTGATTTACCTAAGAAGAGCGAGCAGGTCCTGTTCTGTAAGCTCACGAAGCCGCAGCGCGAGGCATATGAGCTCTTCCTTTCTTCAGACGATATGACTTCCATCATGAACCGCACTAAACAATCTCTGTTCGGCATTGATATTCTTCGAAAGATCTGCAATCATCCTGATCTGCTTGACCCGCGTTTGAAGGGCAAGCCGGGCTATAAATGGGGAAATCCAAATAAGTCTGGAAAGATGCAAGTCGTGAAGGCTTTGCTAGAGATGTGGAAGCGTTTCGGACACAAGACATTGCTCTTCAGTCAGGGCGTTCAGATGCTAAACATCATCGAGGAGTTTGTCAAAGGACTTCCTGGTTTCAACTATTTAAGAATGGATGGAAGCACCAACATCAAGGACAGACAAACCCTCGTTGATCGCTTCAATAATGATCCGGATTTACATGTCTTCTTGCTCACTACAAAGGTTGGCGGCCTTGGGGTCAATCTTACAGGCGCAAATCGTGTAATCATCTTCGATCCTGATTGGAACCCTTCAACTGATGTACAAGCCCGTGAGCGTGCTTGGCGTCTCGGTCAGAAGAAGGAAGTCACGATCTATCGCTTGATGACTGCTGGCACTATTGAAGAAAAGATCTATCACCGCCAAATCTTTAAGCAGTTCCTCACCAACAAAATTCTCAAGGATCCGAAGCAACGTCAGACCTTCCAAATGAAAGATCTTTACGATCTCTTCACACTCGGTAGCACCGAAGAAGGTACTACCGAGACTGGTGAAATGTTTAAGGGCACTGAAGTCCAATTCAATAAGACCCCAGAATCAGCTGCTCCTGAAGATGATGTCGCCGTCCAAGCCTCAGCCTCAGCAGCGGCAGTGCAGAACGACGTAGTCTCTCAAGATGTCACCCAAAACGAGAACTTACCTGGCTCATCGGAGAGAGATGCCTATGCTGAAGTTCGCAACCTTACCGGAGTTGCAAGTCTTGAAGCTTTCAAAGGAAATCAGGAGGAAAAGCCAACATCCGAGGAAGCCAGACTCATGGAAGGTATATTCGCGAAGTCTGGTGTTCACAGTGCTCTCGAGCATGATCAGATCATCAACGGCAAAAAGAAGTACGCACCCGATCGGAAGATGATTGAGTCTGAAGCCAAGAAAATCGCTGCTGAGGCCGCAGCTGCACTTCGAAAAGCTGGCGATGCAGCGCGAACCATTGCGCCTGGCACCGTGACGTGGACCGGCGAGTTTGGATCTGCTGGACGACCAGTTAACATCCGTCGCGGAGCAGGTCCTAGCTCTGCAAGTGTTCTGTCCGGTCTCAGAGACAGACAAGGAATCACAAATGGGGGAAGCGCAGTTAGTTCTCGATCTGGCACTCCGGCTATTAATGATCGTCCAGCTGCTGGCAAGGACTGGATGAAATTGATTCGTGACTTCATCAAGTGTCAAGGCGGTTCTTGCCCAAGTCAGGCATTGGTCAATCATTTCAATCGCATGTGTACTACACCTGCTCTGAGTGCTCAATTCAAGCATATGCTTGGCGAAATTGCTGTTCTTGAAAAGGGAAGCAATAGTAGAATGAGAGGTCGATGGGTGCTCAAGGATGAGTTTAAGTAGTTGTTTACTTTCCGATGTGCATATGGGTCTGCGAGCTCAAGTTTAGCATTTTCATGGATGCACACGGCCTCCTGGCTGCATTTAGCGACGGCGTAAAGGAGAGTTTGCTTTGATAATATCAGCATAGATGCTGTAGATACCCCTTGCTAACATAGATAAAATTCATAAATGAACCACATATTCAATGACATCAGATCTCATAGTGCTCGAGTGCATTGTCTTGCTGGGCACTGCGGTTCCCTACGCCAAGTGGTAGAATAAGTCACATGTTCAGCATTTCACAGGGATTTCCGATGTTCGACCATGTCCTAGATCTCCTAAGACGAATAAATAGCTGCCCCGATTCCAATATCGATTCCAAAGCCGAGTAATCTTTACTCGTCGGGCTTAGAAGTTGATATTCTGGCCCGCCTCGCAAGCATGCAAGTCGGCCCATAGCACTTTAAAAATAAGGCTGACGAGTACAGGCTTCTATGGAAGTGGTGTCAATTAAACCAGCCCCATCTCTTAACATTCACTAAAAGGCAAGATCAAAGGTTTCACGTGCAATAACCGCTAGCCTGATCCAACTTTACTTGAGCAATATATCTTCCCCGTCGTCGAGCGACCTCAAGCAACTTCAGTTTTTCAGTTCATTGTCCCGATCTCTCATGACACAATCCCCAAACAACACCATCACAGCCTTGCGCCACGAGCAAGCATGGTGCCAAAATTGAAATCCAAGCATGCAAAACCCCAAGGAGTTGGCAAGCGTGTTGCTGGGAAAGCGCAAAGATTCACGCGCAGTTCGTCCAAAGGCCAGAAGTTCCTCGAGTATGAGGACGGTCCTAAAGTTTTCAGCGTTTTCCAGGTTTGCTATTCATTCTCCTAGTCTAAATAGAGTATTGGGGCTGACAGAGGATAGATTGAGCAAAAAGTCCCAAACAGGTTTGGGAAGGAAGTCACGAAAACCGCGGTGGTCTCTCCGGAAACTGGCATCCATGTAAGTGCACTTTCTGCTGTCCATAACTCTTCGATTTCAGCTTTGTGCTCCACAGCGGACGCAAGTCAAACTTTCTGAACCTTTGCACGTCAAAGTGTTTAACATGAGAACGAAGTTAAACCACTTCCCTATTCAAGGCATTTGTATTGCGTCTTCTAGCATGGAATTCTCGCAACCTCTTCTCGAACTCATTATCCACCACAAACATGCTAACAAGCTCACTCACAGTCCCTCCAATGGGCACAATCAACCCTCCCACAACCCGCCTCACCCATCCTCGCCCTCCCCATTGAGGTACGCAACAGGATCTACCACTACGTCTTCACATCCAACAAGTACCTCAAGCCTAAAAACGTCCGCCGTCTCGCAAAATTCATCAACGCGTCCGAAAGATCCGTTGCTACGGACCCCCTCCTCATCAAGACATACATAAACCTCTCCCTCGCCTGTCGCCAACTCTATATCGAAACCACGGGTTCCGGCATCCTCCACCGCCTCGCGACCTTTTCCTTCCCCGGCCCTGAGGATATGAAAAAGTATCTATCCGTCATCAACCCATTCCACAAATCCGTTATCAGAACCATCGTTCTTGACATCTCGCTCACTTGTGACCGAAGCCCTTCTTTCCTGAATCGAATGGTCGCTCGTCTAGGCTCGATGGACTCGTTGGAGTTTCTGAAAGTCAAGTTCGAAGTTCCTGATAAGCCTTTCTATCGTTTCAGTTTTCTCATGAGGAGTTTTTTCGTGGAGATCGAAGATGAGGCGTTGTGGAGGCCACTGAAAGGAAAACTTAAGGGATGTGAAATTGAGTTTGTGTCATATATCTATCCAGGAAGAAACTGGACCAAGACTCCCGTTCAGAGTTATGAAACTTTGGCAGTGCAGATTCGGGGATGGCTACAGAACACTAGAGGCTCTCAGCTAGCGAGGTTGTAGGATTAAGGAATATGTAGTTCAGTATGGAAGCATATCACAATCACAATCAGAGCAAATGGGACTTAAGTTTGTAGACAGTTTTTGTACGACTGCAGCTGGCTGGCATGGCTAACGAATTAGATATTTGTACAATGTGTATGGCCCCTTCGTGATGAAGAATCCTCCCCAAACGTGCGAGCTGTGCAACTTAGCTCCAGCACTTTGGTTCCGACCTCTCCTCCCCAGGACCGCGACTTCTCACTATCCGTCGCTCTCGCCCTCCAAAATTACAAACCAGCCAGCCAGCAACAGCAAAGAAGCATCGCGTGCAGTGAACCCAGAACCATCCTTACGACCACGGACGAATCCACCATCGCAGAACGGGTGCTAACGCGAAATGCAAGCAACGCAAACGCAACGGCAACATGCATGCAGCAGCTCTTATGCTCGAGAGCCAGCCACTCGATCGCTGAGGAAAAAGGAAATGGAGATATTGACACAAAGCTTTTAGTCGTTGGCCTGAGCGAACCGGTCTCGAATGCCGTCCCGCAGGTCAAATCCCGTGAGCCAAAGGAAAATTTCGCAAATGAGCAACCTGTCTTCCCGCACACCAGCCGAAATATGCGCAGGAATGAAAAACCAAGGAAATCTCGAGGCCGAATGTAGTCTATGGGTCGAATGTTGAGGTATCATGGTATAGTAACAGAGAAAGAGGAACTTTTAAGACACGTTTTAGAAAAAGGCCCGCCGCAAATGCAAGATTAGCCCGCCGGTCTATGCACAGAGATTAGGATGCTTCTGAAAACACTTTTGTGTATGTCGTCGGATGCTCATTATTCGCCGTCCTTCTTGTCATCAGACTTGTCTGCATTTGCAGGTGTTGCCTTTGACAGAGCTGGAGAAACGGACGTAGAAGGTGGTGACGTAGGATGCTCATGGTCGCCAGATCCTAATCCTGCTAGAAGACTACGAAGAATTAGTTTTAAGCCGAGCCTAAAAGATTGGAGGAAACGTACCTAAATGCATTTGCGGAAGTGGCTGATTCCTTTTCCTTCTGTTGAGGGGGCGTGCCAGTCCTCGATGAAGCTCCGGAATCTTCACCTCCTCTGCTCAACGAACCACCAGGACCCATCTTACGCCCACTGTTACTGCGCGAAGAGAACATAGATGTGGGACCAAAAGACATTTGCTGGCTTGAGGCTCGGTTTGTGTTCTTGTTGGTAAGACGGCGGAGATCTTCCATACCCACAGTGTTCTTCTGGTAGTCGACTGGTGGCTGGTTGCCGTATTGATTTGAGAAATTTCTCGAATCACCACGACCCATTTGCATGCGTCCACCACCTCCACCGCCACGTTGGCTACCTCGGGCGTTCTCGGCAGCTTTTTGGGCAGCTTGAGCCTCAGCCTAAGTGGGATCAGTATTTGCAACATTTCGATTGTTAGAATGGGAAGAACTTACCTCTGCTCGAACTTCTTCAAGTGTCTTCGGACCCTTGTTGGTCTCCTTTGACACCCAATGCTTTCTTCGTAAGTCGACAATATCCATGAGCATGAATCTCAGACGACTTGGAAGTTCCGGAGTATCAATCATTGATTGAATGCGTTGGAAATAAACATCCATCATAGGCTTGCCCTTCTCGGTGCTGTCAAGGTTGGCACCAATAGTTCTCAGAAGCTTCGTCAAAGACTCGATCTCAGCCTCATCCGGAATACCAGTGTAGTCGACAAGCTTCTTGACACACTCGTGCATGATACGCTCCGTAAGCATGCTCAGCTTATAGAGTTCACCAATAAACTGGACAAGACCAAGGCCACGACGCTTGGCGGCAGCGGCAATGTAGTACTCGTCTGAGAGCATGACTGCCTCTTCAGTCTTTTCCTCACCGCGCTCACCCTCCGGCTTGTCTGGCAAATCCATCTTCCAGCCACGCTCGAACTCTTCTTGACATCTATTAAGCAAGTACTTTCTGAACAGATTACCGCCTGAAACGATATTGCCATTCTTGTCAGTGATACTCTCATCTTTGATATCTGGACTCATCGTCTCCAACATGCGCTTGCAGAATTTGGCATACATGGAAGCCCAGTGAGCTTCGTCTGTGGCCTTCTCGAAGGTAAGTTGAATGACTTGGCGAAGAGTACGTCCATCAGCTTCATCCTTAGACTGTGCTGCAATAGTGAGGATCTGATCGGCAATCTTATCGAACTTCTCGGGAGTCATCTTATTCAAAGCAGCCTTGACCTTTCGCTGAACCATGTCTGGATCCATGTGCCCAGCGCCCTGTGCACCAGGGGTTGGGCCAGCAGCACCAGTTGCTGACTGAGAGGCACCGATGCTGCGTGGCTTCCAGCCAGTCTCGGAGATTTTGATGGGTTTGAGATCCATGCCGGCTGTGAGGGGCATGGTTTTCGCAGCTTGAGCTTCAGCCTTGGAGTTGGTTCCTTGGTACTCGCGTTTGCTACCACCACCGCGTCTACTTTGTTGGCGAGGAGAGTGGGGCACACTATTCATGTTCGAGCTAGAAGGAGTGCGTTGCATGGGATTGCTGCCCGGAAAACCAGCACCACCTGGTCTATTGAATGAAGCCATAGGGTTGATAGGAGGTCGAGCCATTGTGCCACTAGCCATAGCGAAACGCATCTCGGAAGTAGTTCCAGGAGGAAGAGTCTTACCACCAGGAGCACCAAAAGAACCCATTGCGAATGCACCAGGCGGATTGTTGCGGGTAGAATTCTGTCTCGGGCCCATTCCTCCAGGAGTTCTCGTTGAACCGGTTCTAGCTGAGCCTCCGTCACCATCTCCAATGAGCGCTTTGATCTGGGATTCGAACTCCATCGATGGCTTCTCGGTGAACACCTTTTGGAATTGAAGCAAGAATTCCTTGTCGTACTTGAAGCTCTTGCCCTTGGTGGTTACAGCAGAATTGAGCGCAGGGTTCGGTGAGCTGATGTTAGGTGGATAGATAGAAGAATTGAGCACAGTCAGGAAGCGAGCTGACTTGAGAGACTGAAGAGCGGCGCTTGGCTGTGGTGGTTCAACTGGCTTCGTGTTGAGGGGAGCAAGATTGAGTGCAGCAGGCTTGCCACGTTTCTCAGTGGTGTTTACCTTAGGAGGTGGGCCCATAGAATCATCGGACGCAGGAGTAGATGCACCACTGTCGGTTCCCAATGTGAGGTTAGAAAGCTTCGATGCCAAAGTGCTGGGTGTGTTTGGCGCGTTCTTATCTTCCTCCTTCTGATCTGGTTTGGCATCTTTCTTCTCATCAGGTTTCTCGCCAGCTTTGGCCTCGGCCTCGGCACGCTTCTTTTCGCGCTCATCTTCAAGGCGCTCCATCTCACGCTCGGCCTCGCGGAGCTTGCGATCATTCTCCTCAGCTTCAGCCTTTCGCTTCTCCTTGTTAGCCTCCTCAGCGGCTGCCTTCTCAGCGGCGCGCAGAGCCTGCATCTCGGCCTCCTTCTTCTCGCGCTCAGCGTCAGCCTCTTCTATTTCTCGGATCTGGCGCTCTAGCTCGTCTTCCTCATCCTGCTTTGCCTTCTCAGCGGCAGCTTTAGCTTCGGCCTCTTCTTTAGCCTTGGCCTCGGCTTCCTCTTTGGCCTTGGCTTCTTCTCTAGCCTTCTCCTCCTCCTTGAGCTTTGCCTCTGCGGCTTTAGCAGCCTCGTCGGCTTTAGCCTCCTTCTCAGCAGCAGCCTTCTCAGCCTCCTTTCGTACCTTCTCCATCATCTCAGCCTTTCTCTCCTCCGAGGTCTTGTTGTTGACGCTGGCGCTATCGGTTCGGACATGTTGAGGAGTTGAAGACTTCGGTGGGGGTGTAGGAGTGGACGATATTGCAATGGGCGGAGTGCGAGTTCTGGCGCTGGCGCTCGGTGCAGGAGATGCAGGTGCCTTGATGCTTTCGACGTCCAATGCCTCACCGTCAGGTCGTCTGATAGTGATAGCAGCACTTTTTCTAGCAGGTCTTGAGAAGGCGGTAGATGGGGTCGAAGCAGGCTTTGGCTGAGGGGTATTTGCATGTGAGATCGATGGGGTCATAGAGGGGGTTTGAGGTTGTCCCATGCTCGAAGCTGGCCGCTGCTCGGACATTTGCGAGGAATTTCTCGACATAGGTTGGGCCTGAGGAGCATATTGACCTGGAACGTAGGTTTGCTGATAGTTGTTTGGCATTTGGAAGCCAGGCTGTGGCGATTGTGGAGGAGCCGTCATATAGCCCATGTTTGTCATTTGGGGATACATGTACGGAGCACCTTGCATGCCCATTCCGTTACCAAAGGGAGGCTGTTGGTAGTATGACTGCTTCATTGTCAGAAATCTGTCAAAATCACCGCTAGATGGTGATAAGTCCATCTTTGAGATGTCAAACGGAGTGGAAGGAAGAGGTGGAAGATTGGGAAGTATGGGATTTGAATGAAGATGGGGGGGAATAGGGGGGAATGCAGATTGGTCCGCGGAGGCTCGAGGTCCTAAGAGAGCTGGTGGCAGTGGCATCTCGCTATGCGCATGCACAAAATACTGCCGAGCCACAGGCTGCTCCAAGGGTCCTTCGAGGTTCCTCATATCATTTCGACCAAGACTCTCACGGTCTGGAGGCATTCGCTCATCCAGCGTGTATTCATGCGCAAAGAGCTCTCTTGCGGGATCTAGTGGTCGGTTGCGGTTATTTGAGTACTGCTCATTGTTTTTGTACCACTTCTGCTTTTTGCCCTTTGACTGATTGTTGAACTGCTTTTCGGCACGATGACTGAAGGAAGAAGGTGGTGGTACCGTTGGCTGTCCCATGTACTGTGGATGTTGCTGGTATCCTCCGTATTGATTTTGCATCGGCATGGCTGGGTTGCCATTTGGGGTGCCAGGCATCGATGGAGCTAGGGCAGGGCTTCGTGTAGGTTGTGGCGAGTTGGGAAACTGTTGCATCGGTCTAGGTTGACCTTGGAAAGGTGGAGCCATAGCATTGCTGCGACCTTGGTTCTGAGGTCTGAACTGTGGGTTCGAAGGAGGAAAGCCGCTCATTTGCTGTTGTTGATAGTTCTGATTGTAGGGGCCGCCTCGTCCTCGACCTGCTTGTGGCTGGAACCCACCACGTCCTTGGGCAGGACTAGATTGATTGTTCATATCACCTTGTCCTGGTTGTGAAGGTTGGCGAAGATGTCCAGGTTGCTGGTTCCCAGGTGCAAGATTGCCAGATGCTTGTCGAATGTGACGCTGTAAAGGCGGGTGATTAGTAAAAATTTCGGCGCAAAAAGAAAGAATACCACTTACATCTGACTCGCCACCAAAACTTCCAAACGCGACATTATTGCCGCCTCCTGCCAGACCAGATGGAGGTCGGCCACCACTCGCAGAAGGAGCTGGAATAGGAGTTGGCGAATGAGAAGGGTCGGTGACTCTGGGATTCGAGATGGGAATCGGGGCCGAAGCAGTTGGCTGCGCGCTCTCGGGAATGCTATGCGAAACCTTTGGAGAATCTGCAATAGATCCAAATTGAATACTGTTCTTCGCTCCACCGACTGGACCGCCATTCATGCCATTTGCAGGAATTGTAACCGAACTCTTACGGCTGTGCTCGTTCGAGCCATTGATTGCAGAGCTGCTATGTGCGATAGCAGGTGCAGAAACTGCCGGTACAGCTGGAGAAATCGAAGGCTTGCCGTTCACCGGCGAGATGGAATTCGACTTTCCATGTTGTTGCTGTACCGGCGCAGCACCTCCAACAGCCACGACGGGAGAGGGAGCTGAAGACGAGCCCGTCGCGATCGGAGGCGACGAGACGGCCTTCTTCGCGGTGGAAGCGTACGACAAAGTCGATTGCGACGCGCTGCTGGTTGATGAGGGCTGATTGGGAGTTGTGGTTTGTTGAGAGACAGAAGTCATAGGGTGAGCTGTTTCAAAGACGACCTCGTGTTGTGTTGGGAGAAGAATTGAATGACGTATCGCGAGGAGAAAGACGATGCGGATATCCTTCGCAGAAGGTCGACCTGATATCAAATCCGATCTATTCTATTAAGACGTCGCAGAGACGCTATGCGGAGGAGTGGAGAGCGAAAGGGAGTCGAATTAAATCGCTTCCTAGGGGAGCAAAGATAGCCTGCGGAGGCACCTTTTTTCGGGGTGGATGAAGGAGTGTGTCGCAGCAAGTCGTCGAAGCGGTGCTGGCGAGATTATTATGTCGAATACCGTGAAGTATCGAAGGACTATTCCTCGCGATGCAATCTTCTACAGAATAGAAGACGGTCGCCGGAGTAGTAGGGGTTGTGGGTTTTGATGTGGTGTTCTGATGGTCAGAAAGGGTGTGGAAAGAAAATGTTCTGCGCAGCGTCTCTTGGGGTTGCTAATTGTGCTCGCTTAGCTTGCCTTTTTCGAGCAAGGCAAGCTCGAACGGGGTTACGGGGAGCACGGCTGTGTGGTGCACAGGAAGGAGTGGCCCTTGCAAAAAGCCCCGATAGCCAGCCACTCAGATTGCACGAGGCCAGATCTGGGCTGGGATTTGGGGGGTATGGGAGGTATCCAAGTATCCAAAAGGCATCCAGGTATTACACGAGGACAGCCGTCAGGAAACCCACGGTCAGGAAAACCACGGAGCGAGCGGTTCGGGGCACTAAGGATGGGGCTGGGCTGGGGCTGGGGCTTGGGCCAAATGCAAATAATAAGACACAAAGGGTGCCGAAGGTCGATTCTAGGGGACAGAGTCACTGTCCTCCACGGCGGATGCTGGGCCACTGGCCATTCACACGGATGGCGGACGGCGGACTCACGAATGCACTGGACTCTCTTTCTGGCAGACTCACGATGGCATCGGACCCTCTCTCCTCTCTCCTCTCTCTCCTCGCAGACTCACGACGACCAGAAATTATGGCTGAAAACGCGTTCCGGCCATTCACATCCAGACTGGCCAGCAATAGCGTGATTCGCAACGGAACTGCGTGGCCTCTCTCTTTTTATGTCCCATTGAATTATGGCTGAAGGGAGTGCTAGCGACCGTTCCGACGCAGCCTGTATTCCGACTGCCATGCTCCAACAGCCAATTGGAGCCCAAAGGGGCATTACTTTTTGCCCAGACTCACCAGAATATGCATCAGGATAGGCATAGCGTGATCAAGAATCTGGAGTCGCAGCATCACAAGCAAGAAGAGTTCGGAGGTAAGCCCAGGTATCATACAGTACTGCATGGTCCCGAAGCTGATGATAATTCCTACTAGTATGTCCAGATTCTATATTCGTACTGTACAATGCAAGCGTCCTCCTGAGTCTTCACCAGGACACGACATGCCCTCTCCTCCCACGCCTGTGCAGGCAGACACAAGTACCTTTTTTTTTCTTTGCCCGGCCCAGGAAAAAGTAAAGCAAGACGATCAGATCGCGGTGCTTCGCGTGCCGAACCATGCTGGGACGACTTCTTCAAACACGCTAGGACTGGGATCCCCCCCCCTTGTTGTTTCTTTGGTGAACACATTTATTCCCCCTCTTCCTCCGACCTGCACACACAATAAAAAAATCCAGAGAAACATTTCCCCATGAAAAGCAAACAACATCCCACTTTGTCAACAATAAAGGGGTTCTATTGCGAAAAGAACGCGGAAGGGCCGCATGCGCAAAATATCCTAGGGTGAGTCAAGTCAAGCTGATACTGTGATCCAGGCTGCTCCAGCTTTGATCCTCTTTTTTTTTTACTTGAAGTCTGTGGCACTTTCTGGTCTTCGATAACCAATACATTCCTGTTGTCTGGGAAGCCTGGACCAGAGCCTCCCTGAGTCCCATCCCCCATCGCTGAGTCGCCCGACTCCTGCTGAGCCTTCTCTGAGAAATGTAGCCATGACCTGAATCGCTCACGAATCACCGCTCACGGCACTGTTCCGGACGACAAGATACGGTCAGGCAACTTATCGAAGCTTCCATAACCATCATTCTGCACCAGAACAAGCCACAAGCGGGCAGCTCCTTAGAACAACTCATCCCTTCTTTCGCCGCTCGTTTGGGGCGAGCCGTTCATAACATCCAATACGGGCTATATTCTCCCAGTACTCAACGTCAATCCTGCAGAGCAGATGCGTGCTCTCGGGACCGGCACAGCAGCCAGCCTGCTGACTCTACTCTACATTCGATAAATCTTCTGAGTCATTCTGACAATTGCTGGTGCTTCGCCATGGCATGCCATTCTCACCTGCGTCTGCAGCGTATCTGCAGTGCCCACTCGGTCCCCGCTCTCGAGCGAAATCATTCGAGAAACATATTAGCACGGTCAGCATGAGCGTCCATCTCTCGCTCATCATGCGGCGCCATGCGCACCGAACCCAAATACAGGACGTGCCGTGAGGCGTTGTGCTCACTCTCCAATGCATGCCAGATTCGCTGCACCGTGACGACAGCATCCTTTTGCAGCCCAAGCCCCAACGATCGTCAACCGATCAAGAATGAGCGAGCCTTAACTCCGTCCCGTTGCAACCAGATTCATTCCCGAGAACGATACTCAAGCCTTGTATGTAGGTTCCATCCCTCTTCTAGAAGTGTACAAAGTAGCACACTCGAAAACTAAACAGAGGTCCTGCAACTTCGGATGTCCACCTCCCTTCGTCTCCGGCATCGATATATCTCGCACGACTATGATACTCACAGTCGCAATATACTGCTTCCTGGATTCTGGAAAGCGGAATTTTGAAGCAACCCCCAGACCCGTGGAAATTGCTTCTTCCGTGCTTTCCTTCCAGAAGCCTGCAATAGCCCCCGGCATCCCAATCCACAGGGCAACGCAAGCGAAATGTCTCGCATGTGATCGCCAACATTCCACTGCAAGTGAGAGCCTCAAAGTCAGTGTGGACTTTTTGAAGACCAGGATGAACAACGTGTGCTAGCATCTGTTAAGCAATTTCTTATAATCAAATAGGTTCTACGCTGTGGGCTCACAGCAAAGGCACTTTGCTACGAGCATGGTGCTATGCATCGTTTTCATCTGTTCTTCATGCATGCCTCCGAGCAGTGTGCGAGGATGCCCCTTTTCCTCTGCTTTCTGCTTTTCTTGATAGTTCGAGGTGGGGATCGTGTACTTATTGGATGATAAGACTCTTGCGATTTGCAATAAATCCTTTGTTCTTGCGGCATGATTTCTTCTCCTAGGTTCCTTCTGGTAAGGGAGGCTGAAAAGCTCCGAGACGGCGAGCAATGGATATAATTTCGAGCTTTGCCCGATATGCAATAAATATTATGATTTTATCGTTATCATTTATTGAAGAGTTTGTGGGAAAGAAGCCGTGCAACGAAATCTGGCTTCAATGTAGCGGTTGTACTGGGACATCTAGTTCATAAAGGTAGTGCTTACAATGTCAGCAGTCATGTAGACTTTCCTTTCTGCATAGTTCATTCATTTGTTTCTAATTTCTCATCAAAGCTTCCTTCGGGAAAGGTAGAGTACAACGAATTTGAGAACCATCCCCATTTCTCTCGACAGCCGAGCCGAGCCCACATCAGTTCGATTCGACGCATCATATTGGACAAGGACTTTGTGTTATTGACGCTCTGGTTCTGGTTCTAGGGTGCTTATCTCCTTACTTCGCTCAGATTGAGTGTTGTCATTACTTGAATCATAACTTTTACTCTTGCTGCTGAAATTCCCTGCTCCAAAATAAAATAAAATAAATTCGGTGACAATAAACAAATCGTTGATCGTGCCTCAATTGTCATGTTGTCTTCAAGAAGAACATAATATCAAGAATGGCTACCATTCTCGTAATTCTCAACCCCCAAGGATAAGTAGTATGTACAGGACCTCAATTTCACTTCGATGCTCATCAAGAATTATCTTTGCTTCAGATTGACGACGTCTTTGAGTCATATTTAAACTGGCATGTGATTATATGACTTAGATTCATATGCACACTTCGCATCTGGGGATAACACACGATTTTAAGTCAGGCACTGGGCAAATTTAATGCACTACTTCTACCCTTGCTGTTGCTTGCTTAGGTAGTCTCTGAACCGAAAGCACAATTTATAACTCATTTTTCTTTGAATAAATTATTTTCGTCTTTTAGAATAACTGAGTTGCTGGCAGCAAGTGTGTAAAAAGTGAGGCAAGAGCTCACAACTTATCTTCACTCTTGGTATCTGAATGAAAAGTACACATGCTTGAATGTTGCGACTTTACATTTGATCTAGCAAGGAAACTTGGCAATCTCGAACTCGGAACTGGAATTTATCAGATAGGTATCACTAATGAGATGAAGAGCCAACTTGAATCTCGAGCATTGAAGGTTGTTGGTAGCGGCTGTGCAGTTAGAGGCTACGTAAGATGCGTTGTAGGCCGTTGATATTTGAACTTGAGCTTCGGTGGAGGAGCTGGGCTTTGTACAGTTCTTTGAGCAAGACTTATCTGAGAATCTGTTTTAGAGATGGTAGCGGTATATTTTTGTTGGCTTCTTGACTTGGTGCGAGCATGAAAGAAAGACCCATCACATCCCGAATTCCATTAACCGCTTTGCTTAGTTTCAAACTCCGCTGGCGTAAGTACCCAGATTTACATCTGCGGATATTCTTCTCGTACTCTTAACCTACGCCTCGCTTCAGCCTCCCAAATCGACAGAGCTTGATATCAATCTACCTTTCTCCTCCTCCTCCCCAAAAGGCATCCAAGAAAATGATCTGGATAAAACAGCGAGCACTTGAAACACATCAGCAGCAGCAGCAACGACCTTCACAGGAAGTAAAACTTTACCCACCACCTTTACAGAACACAGACAAGGGCGTCGAGGACTAGCAAACACGCTTCTCATATCCCGTGAGAGGTATAAATGCTTTTTCGTAATAGAACAAGATACCTCGATACCCAGAAAACCGTACGCTCGAGGATTGAAATATATCACATCCCACTCTCAATGTGACCAATCCTCTTTACATTGCCAGAGGTGTTCTTGTAGCTTCTCTCACATATTTTAGGTGAGAGCTAGTGAAGACCGAAGTGGATTTGCTTGGTGCTGAGATATGGAAAGGTGCTCGGAGTCGAGATCTAAACTAAGAGAGAGAACATTTAGTTTGCGTTTCCTGACTCGGAATTTTATTACTCGCACATTCTTTTGTTATGAAGTTCGAGTTGAGGTTAGCGTCGAACGCAGGTTGGGACTCGAGGGTTCACATGCGACTCTGACATCGATCTTATAATAACGAAATTTTTAGAGACAAGATGCAGGGTGGAAAGAAATATGGAGCGACAAGCAAGCTCGAGGATATCGTCATACAAATTAGAAGGTAGAAAAGTTCAACTATCATGACCAGCTTGGCCGTCTTATATACAATGTCCATTCTGGTTAGTTATAACCCATAACCTATATAGACTCACCTAACGCCTATGTGCCCTCCATCCAAATCCTATCCCACTCGCTTTCAGATCTAGAACTGCCAAGATGCAATGTTTCAACCCAATCCGGAAAATAATCAACAACGCTAATGCAACTATAACAAATCTCCATGAACATAACCCATCCATATCTCGAATTGGCTGAGATCCAAAAAATATGCAAGCAGCACACATGCAATGAGGACGAAGAGACTAAGACCGGCTAGTCATACGACGGTGCATCCCGAGCTCTGGTTCCTATGCGAACAGAAGATGTGTCAGCAATGCTCCCCATAAGAGCCAGCGCCAGCAATCGCAACTTTGTCCCCATTTGTCCCTTGTGCCCTTCTCCTCTTCCGATGCATCTCCACGCTCATTGTCATCCCCGTTATCGCCATAGCACTCGATCTCGTCTTGCGCTGCGGCAGATATGAGGACTTAAACTTCACTTGTTCTATCATCCGAAAGAAGATCGAGCACGGAGCTGCTGGAGTTCTGCATCCAGATTATAACACATACTCAACGACACCACCAGCCTCATGATGTCCACAACTCAGGACTTGGATCTCCTCTCGGAATGATAAGTCTCTACTCGTCACAGCACATGCTGCCTCCACTAAATATATACATCCACAATCAACTCCCTTGTCCTCATGCGTTACAAAAACAAGGGACCGGGACTACCGGAAGGGAACTCAACAGTCTCGGAATTTATGACGAGCAACATACCATTTCTGCGTTTCGATTACCCTCGCCCACAGCGCACAGATCTTTAACCGTTCCCGAACGCTTGAAGTTTGTAACAGTCTGTACTTTTCGACTTCAGACAGGGGAAGAACGTTGGCAAACCACCATGGAAATATTGCTGGATCATCTGGAGGCGGGCCGTAGACTGCATAAACCCTGCTATGGAGCCAAGGAGCAGATTCACCCTCCATCTTCTTGACAAAGCGGAAGCATAATTCGAATAAGGCTTGGGTAGGAGTGACACTAATTTCGGCTCTTTGGGCGGCGACGGTAGCGGCCTTTTCGGCCTGAGGATCTTGGCTCATGACTAGGTGATGAGGCGGCGCATTGAATGTTGCCTGTCCTGAAATTGGTTGTGGTATAGGAGGGGCAGTTGTCTCCCGGATCTCGAGTGCTTCTTCATCTGCGATAGAGATGTCATCTATTCGCTCGATATCGCCAACTGTGTAGCCATCTAAGGTGCCCCATTTGAGAACTTTGAATTTTGAGATGCCTTTGGTCTCCAGTAGACTTCGACCGTCGGGGAGTCTTTGCATGCTCACAATTTCGAGCAGAGTTCCATGTTGGTAAAAATGAACTGGTCCGAGATGGCCTTGATGTTCCCGTCCAGGATTATGCAAGATCATCCCAAATCTTCTGTCTTTCTGCAAGGCCCGGTCGATCATGAGTCTGTAACGGGGTTCGAAGACGTGAAGGAAGGTGGGCATTTCCGGAAAAGAGAGCGTGCATACGAAAAGAGGAGTATCGAGTTCTGGTTTAGGAACTTCTTCGTCCAGCGATGTTATATCTGCACGTAGAGCCATGGCTTCTGGACAAAGACTAGAGATCATTCTTGCGAGGGGGAGATTGATGGGAGGGTTCTTGGATCGGATGGTAGGCGCAAGAACCTGCGAGGTTCTGCATGCTGGGCATGACAAAGTGTTTTCGAGGACTGACTGTATACATTTCCTACAAAATGTATGCCCGCAAACGGTGGTATAAGGATCCAAATAGATGTTTCGGCAGATCTGGCAATCTAACTCTTCTCTTGTGGCTTCTTTTAAATGCTCAAGTAGTGTAAAATCCAGATCTTCGGAGCTCTTGCCTGTAGGAGATATTGGAGTATATGAGACCTCCGAAACGTATTCAAGCTCCCCCATTTCTGCCAATGTATACGTTGCAGTGAGTCTCCCTCCTGACAAGACCCGAGATCGGACCTCCTTCTCTTGGAAAGAAGACAATTTCGCGGTGGCCCATTTGTCCTGCTGCTGTTCAATGAGTGTGAGGACTTGCGAGGCTTCGGACGTAGTTTTATAGTCGCCAATTGCCTTTTTGACAATCTCCGTGATCGTTTTCAGCACATAATCTATACCACAATCTCCTAGAACATGATCCACGCCGCACCCTGGAAATGGACATTTGAAACCCTTCAGGCGATTCTGGGGATATGAGATATGGTGTCGCGTGTGGAGCTCTGTCGGCAAGCATTTCTTGCACACAGTATTGCCGCATGGAAGGGCCACAGGGTTGAGCAGCGGATACGAGCATTTTGGGCATTGGACGAGCCTTACAATGCGCCTGGCATCTTCTCTAGCATCTAGAGGCCCATCTTCGTGGGTATAATCCTGATCCGTCGCCTCTTCGATTGTAATGACTGATGGTCGTTTCGGAAGAGAAGTGTCGCTGAGAGGATTAGAGGACATCAACTGCGGTTCAATGGGCGCGTAGTCGGCTGGCTCTTCGGTGTCGTCTTCCATGTGTGAGAGTGAATCGGCCCACGGCCTGAACGTATTCGGTAACGAAGCCAACGTGTCTGCGTGTTCGAGAATATGAAGGAACGGGGAGGTAAATGCGGTATGTTTCGATCTCGTATCGACGTCGCAAGGGAACAAGATCGTGTGCGCAAGGAAATGAGAATCGATACAAAGCTGCGTTACGAAAACATGGAGAAGGGAGGCATGAAGATTGGGTTAGGAACAGTTTTGCAAGTGCATTGGAAGAAGATATGTTATATGCTGTCAGCAAGCGCAAGTGTCCCAAATACTCTGGGGGTGTAGAGTCCCGGCTCGGTGCTGGTAGTGGAAGTGAAGTCCGAAAAGAGAGAGAGGAGTGGTCAATGATGTCTCCAACGCCACATGCGACGACTGAAGTAAATGTGGGGCAGGGTAGGCAAGGCCGCAAGGGCGCCACCGCTTGGGACTCAGGGAAGGCCGACTCACATCGAGATCTCCTCGTCTGCTCAACACTACCATAGCCTCGGATGGACGTGCAAGATACAATTCTCTCGGGTACGCAGTCGATCTCCTCATCTGTTCTCACACTTGCGTGCGCGGGAGTGAAGACCAATCCTGCATGCACCGTTTGACACGATTCCTCGCAGCTTCCAGCTTCACACATATAACTAATCACGTTCCATGTATCTCTGAACCCCTCCCTCTTCAGCCTGCTCAGCAGTTGGGCATCCTTCAGCAGAGCCTGTCCGACTTCCGACACCTTTCCAGTCACAACTCGCAGTCGCATACGATTTGATAATCAAGTTGATAATCAAGACCGCTACATACTAGTGCATACTGGTAATATGATTTGTCGGGATACGCGTTCCTCTCCGAGGCTACTGAGTCGACTTGGTAGTCCAGATCGCCACGTACTATACAAACTACAAGCATCGAAGCTTTGCCCTTTCCGGTTGAGAGCTAGGGAGAGCATCCCGCAGCGGATACCACGAAGAGTCGTGGGCCCTGAATATTTTCAAAGTCTTAAGTATAATTGATACGTGTACCACGTCCTGATCTAAAAGACGACGGGCACGGTCAAGTCAGGTGAAAGTCATTGCTCCCCTTTTCACCACTGTCTAGCTTCCATCTCTTGCTTAACGTCCAGAGCGTAGGAACAGCCAGAGCTTCTACGCTCGAAGGCGTGAATGCAATGAGTGAAATTCTTGAATCTGGAGTTCTGGAACTTGACTGACTAGTATACATCATATGCTTGCTTCACTATTATTTTGACATTTGAAAAAGTTCACGTCGCCGAACTTCGCAAGTCCTATTCCTCTCGCTTCGCATGAAGCCGTCATTGACTGTCTCCTTTTTCCTCGCAATTACATCTGATTGGTTCCAACCAACTTGCTTTCGGCCTTCTGCCACCAAATACTGACTTGACATAATTCTGACTAGAAAAACATCAACGAGTCGTCGAGTGTGCGCCTTGTTCCAAATACCCCATTTTCATGACTCGACCTTTCCTCAAGCGCAGAAGATACCGTAGTTACATCTTAGACCGCAATCAGATGGCCAGAAAAATCTCCGACTCCGCGCATTACTCGCCGTTGCATTCTACCTTTCAAGACTAGGCCATTTATCCCCAGATTCTAGATCAGAAGACGAGAGCTCGTGCCTTTTTCTCTTAGATCGGCCCAGAGCAAATCTAGATGGTCTGATCACCACTGCCCCTGACCCTCTGGATACAATGGCTCGTCACTAGTCCGGTGCTGTCAGACTGTCCACTTTGTCTATGTGGAACTAAACTCGATGGTGTTGACCGCAGCATTTACTGCGAAATTTAAGGCAATACGGATAACTAAGGAAATAGTGACAGGGGTAGGTCAGGAAAGGCATGCATCCGCGAAACCGTTACACGCTACTGTGACTGTCAGGGAACGGCCACGGCTCTCACTCGACTAATACTTTCTATCTAATAAACTTTGAGTTCAAGAAATCTAATGCTAGCAGACACTTCTGTTCGGAAACACTCTTATGAAAGCTAACTTTCTCACTTCGCTCTACCGTCATGTCTGGTCGTTGAAGTGATGCTCACCTACATATTCCACCTTTGCAACTCGCTTTTTAACGATATCAGTTTGATGGCTAACAAACTTGTCGAAGAAACCTGATCTTCAGATCATCGTTAGGATACTCGCCACTTGCAGAATTCAACAAATATAGACCCCGTAGTCCAGTTAGAGGTAGGACATCTAGTGGATCAGTAACATCACTCTCGCTCTTAAGGATGCAACACAGAGAAGAAATCATGAAGATCGGCTCTCTGTTAGACACTGGGAAAAGACGAACTGCAACAAATTTTTGGTATGATTGCCTGGAAAAGGGGTTGACTTTGTACTGAGATGACGTGCAAGAAGTTGCACACATTGACTAGGAAGGTGACTCCTTACAATTTGGACTCGTACTGTCTGCGAACTACCCAGACATCCAATCAAAACGCAAGAGAACTTGCTGTTCACACATACCAGCAACTCGCCAAAGGAACGCCACAAGATAACTTTGAAGGTATTCACAGCTAACGATCAACACTGAACTTCACCCAGCCTCACTTATTTCCCTTCTCAAACCGGAACATCCTTATGCGCCGGCCAAGCATTCTGCACACTCTCTGCCTCTGCCCTCTTCATTCCCGGCGCCAAATAACCCTTCTGATACGGGAACTTCTCCCTAAAGTGCTGTGCAATCTGTGTCCTAGTCGCAACCCATACCCCCTCCTTGCTGTTGATATACTCCACGATCTTCTTCAAGGCTCCGAACCGTCCTGGCTTACCGATGCAGCGGCAGTGGAGAGCGATAGTCATCATTTTTGGGGCACCTTCGCTGCCTTCGTCGTAGAGGGTGTCGAAGGCGCATTTTACGTGGTCGTAGAAATCCGTGGGAGAACCGAAGCCGGTTGGGACGTTGAATTTGTAGTCATTGCAATCTATCCTTTCTATTAGCCCCTGCTCCACCCATAATCTCAACTCGAGGACGGTAATCGGGCAAGGTGGGAGGAATTGACGAAGTGAGAAACGTACCGTAAGAATAAGGAACCATAAGCATGCCCTCCGGCTTCTCGGCGTCTTTCTCGGCCGGAACATCAATCCAATACGGTACATCATCAGCGTAAGAATCCGATTCCCATACAAGCGGGATCCCCAACTCTTTATACACCTCCCACACGAGAGCGTGGGAGCGGCTGGAGAGACGACCGTAGTACCAGCCTTTTGGAGGCTCGCCGCAGATTTTGGCGATGGTTTCGATTTCTTTTTTGATGTAGGCTTTTTCTTTTTCCGGAGGCATGTCTGCGTAGTCGATCCACTGTCGTTTCCATCGCCGTTAATATATGATCATGTGGGAGGGGTCTAGAGTGGAGGAAAGGAGCGTACTCTGTAAGCGTGTGAAGCTACGTCGTGTCCATTCTTTACTGAGGAGATTCCCACGGCGGGGTTATCCTCGATAGCTTTGCCTACAGCATAAAGCGTGTACTTGTAATTGTACTTGTTGAATAAACGGAAGAGACGCCAGACTCCGGATCGAGATCCATAGTCGTATTCGGATTCGATGTTCACGGCTCGTTGTTGGACTTTCGGTATTCCGCCTGGGGCTTCCCAAAGGTGGGTTTCTGAGTGGATGTCGCCGTTCAGAACCGTGTGCTCGGCACCCTGGTAATACAATCAGAAAGGAGCATGTGGAGGAAGGGGTAAGGGAAGCTTGCCTCCTCGTAGTTGATCACAAAGGATACTGCGATCTTGGCCCCGTTGGGCCATTGTGGATTGAATGATTCCTCGCCGTAGCCGACGAGGTCTCGTGGGAAGTCATAACGGTCATCCCACTCAAATGGCTTGACTTTGAGAGCTTCGGGTCCAAGACCGTATGGAGTAGACATTTTGAATAGCTACAGCAGACGAGATGTATGCAATTGAGAGAAACGGAAGTGAATGAGATGAGAGCAATGGAAGGGGATAATGTAAAAAAAGAAGTCGCGACTGGACTGGAGCTTTAATACGCGTTCACTGGAACGGGAGCTTGGAGCTCCATCGCTCTATAACAAACGCCATTTACCTATCATAGTCGAGAGTTTATGGCAACAGGGCTCCACAGGAGCTGTTCTGTCTAAGGCCGTGGAAAGGAGATGAACTAGGAGCTCGCGGGCAGCGTCCGATAAGAAGCCCGCGGGGTAGTTCTCGCCAATGGAGGGGCATGAATGTGAAATGTTTCGCATTATCTTGAGTTGATAAGAGGAGCGATTGTCGTTGTTCCGATCTCCCACTCATGAGAAGGAGGTTGCACCGCGCTAGGGGTCGGAAGTGGGAGGGTTATAACATAATCTGGTAGACTAAAACAGGGAGTAATCTAGGGTGTGAGGGAAGCTTACGGAAGAAATACAATGCAGTTCTCTTTAAAAGGTAGAAAGGGAGGGCTTGCTTTGTCCGTTAAGTGGGATGGAACTTTTAGGAGGTTGGGGAGTATTGTTTGCTGCAGTCGTTACCAGTGTCGGCTGCCGTATTGTGCCCTAACCTCTTCTGATGCCTTTCATCGACTACATCTGAAGAACCTCAAGGGAATCTCACAACCTCTCTTCCTCCGAAAGATAGAAGTCTTGACCAAGGGTTGCTTTGGTTCGAGTCGGTCCAAAGAATCAGTTCTCAAGGTAGGCGGAAGTGTAATATCGCCGAATATTCATCGAGGAAGGTCAGAAGCGACTAACAAACACGGTGGCACTGGACTGAAGAAAAGTCCAAACGGGTTTCATGGCACATTTTATTATGCGTGCTAGAGATTTCTTGCGAAGGCATGTATCTGATTCCAGTGGCTATTGTGTGCATCTCAGGTGACAGCAACAGTATCCGATTCAGACAACGATATTGGATATCGGTCTGGAACACCCCGGAAGTTGATGGATCTTCATTAGAAGGTGCTGCGGAATTGTGTTTTTATCATTATCTAGATGCATTCTAGTATCTCTCTACAATGTTTTCTCTCTTGGAGCATACTTTGAAAGTCATTCGAGCTTAGACATAAAGCATTCTGTTTCTCGTTCGAGAAGACATTGAAGATCTAATGATCACTACCAGGACTCCATGACACTTCATGAATGTCCTACACACGTCTAGTCTTTGCACCTGTACGTTTTGCGGTGATAGGTGATACCATTGTCTCACTGGGGAGTCGGATATTCAAGTAAGTCTCTGGCGCCCTCGAGTTTCATTACTCGGAGGGGAAGGGACGATGAGTGCCAAGGTTCACTTTGAAATACCTTAACCTTCCTTTCTTCCTTAGTAGTCTTTTGAAATTCACTCTTTTGCTTAGGATCTCGCTTTGCTTTCTCGTCTATTCTTTGCTAGTGACTTCCCTTCTCGGTCCTATGTACCTTCCTCTTCGCGTTTTTTAAGCTCGCGATCTCGATCTTCAACCGCATCTGTTTCACAACAACTTCCTACTCTACAATAACTACACCTCACAGCAACCACCGGTATCACGTCGCCACCAAGATGTCGACTTCAGAATCAAATAGCGCTTCCATGGTAAGTTTGCTCCAACAGGCGCTGACAAGATTACCTTCCATGCGGCTAACAATCCTCCAGGACCTTTCCATGAACATGGACTCATCTACAGCAAGTATCGCAACCAGCGCAACTGCCACAACGTCCCCTATCGTGGCCTCTAACATGGTAAGTTGATTCTAAAGCGCTCTACGAACACGTCTGATAGCAACTGACACGTTTTAAGGACCCGTTTCTCGATGCTGTCGCGACCTCCGAAAGCCTGGCTTCTACCATCGTCAAGGTACGAGTCCCCGAAAATTTCACAGCCCTAAGTAGATCGACAATGCTAATTTGACAGCAGCAAGATAGCAGACTACTCAAGCTTCCGGAGGAGATCAAGCAGAATATCTGGAAGCTCGTTGTCATCGTCAAGGATCCGATTGCACCCGTCCAGCTCCGTGCTAAGTCGAATAAGTTCCTTTGGAGCAAGGACCAGCACGTTCAAGATCCAAACACCCGTCGCACGAATATCGTGATCTCTGCCGCAAAGCCGCTAGACGTAGTCGCGTTGTCGGCGGTCTGCAAGCAAATCTACCAAGAGGTTTCCTTGACTCACGTACGTGTCGATGTCCTGATCATAATCGGACAATTGAGAAGCTAAGGCTAATGATTTTAGATATTCTACAAAGAGAACCAGTTTCAGTTCCTCGTGGAGGGAAGTGGCGGTTGCGCCCGTTACCGCAGCTCTGAGTTGCTCAATTACTTAGCCGCCATCACTGCACCAAGACGGGAAGCCATTCATTCAATATCCGTCAAACTGGGGGTATCTTACTGGAGAAATTTTCCTGTCGAGCATACTTTCACAATGCTCTCGGAGTGCAAACATCTCCAAGTCCTATCTCTTCACGTAGATGCATATGCGCTTGAGTACGATCAGGTTAATCATCTGAGGGGCTTCAAAGAATTGAAGGATGCGGTAAAGGGATTGTCCGTCCTAACCATCCACTTCGAAAATGAGAGCCAGAGCACTCTAAAAGTAAGTTCTTTAGAGCGGAAAGAGGAGTTCAAGAGCATTCTGGAAAAGGAAAGAACTGCGCCAAAGGTCGCTGTTAGCCGCATTAAGGTTCAGAATGCAATGCTCTACTCAGACTTAGACATTCACGGAGAGGGCCGGTTGAGCGAGGACAAGAAGCCAGGTGTCATTGCAAGTCGTACGCGCCAGAGACTTCGGGGAAATGACAGTATTCATGCTGATGGTACTTTTCCGGAACGCGAGACTCCAAAGTACGACCTGGATGGGACATTGGCTTGGACTATCGTGCATATCAACGCATCTCGCGAGATTGTCACTGATTTCGGAGACATCGGAGTAGAGTTCTGCGTTGATTATAACACGATCGGCAACCATCGGTGTAGTTCTGGGGAAGAGGAGTCGTGGGAGGATATGGCTGTCCTTGATCCGATTCATACCGTTGACCGAATTGTTCAATTCTATGAGCATAATCGAGATGCCTTCGGGAAGGAGCTTGTTCTGCAGGCGTGGAAGCAACGAGCACCACTTGACGCTCGAGAGCAGCATCGAATGAATATGGGCGCGAAACATCTGGGGCTCATCATCCGACAGGAAGCTGCGAAGCAAGCTCATGAGGAAGCTGCTGCTACTAGGGCAGCTAAGAAAGCTGCAGGCAAGAAAACAGCGGGTAAGAAGGCAGCAGGCAAGAAGCGCGCCTAAAAATTGTTCACCACAGCTGGGGACAATTCATTCTGAGGCTCTGGACAGAATTTTTGATTTGCATGGGATATTTTGCTTGGAAGTACTACTGGTAGTCTACTCAAGCCATTGCAACGGATACATACAGACGCATTTGCTCATGAAGGTCAGCGACACATTCATGGAGCAGATGCCTCATCGGTCGAGCCATCAAGGCAAGAACACGATCACGTACATAGAATAGAAAATTGACAGCAATCACATGACAGAATTGTCGACAAGTTTGGATATCTTAAAGTAAATATGGGTGTGCTCTATTTCCTTCAGAATTATCTATATATAATTCCTACTTTCCTCTCTCATAAGTCACAACTCATCTTTGACCTCCTCCACAGGCTCACATATCGCCTCTCCAACCCTTGTGCAACCCTTGGGACAAGCAACGCCACTATCAAACTGCCAAGAAAACCAGGGATCGGTTTCATTGCTCAAGACCCCACCAAGCAATCTCGTTGGTCCTGGAAGAGCGCTTGCTTCCTGGAATACTTCTTCAGCTTCAATACTAATTTGACTCCAACCTTTGGAGACTAGGGTCGAGATACTAGTCCCGAATATGCATTCTTTGAATCCGGACCAGCGAATCGCTGATGCGCACTGTGCGGATGTGTGTTAGCGAGATGAATAAGGACAGAGCGGGGAAGCGTAGGGGGGTTACCATGGGGCACGGTTCAGCGTTTGTGTAGAGTGTTAGAGAACGGAAGGCTTTCAAGGCTTCCGTTGGAAGGAATTTATGTGGCCCCAAAGGGTCTGTGAGGATTTTTGAGCAGTTGTTTATTCCCGAGATTTCTCCTGTTTATATAGTTAGATTTGTGTTTTCATGATTTGACGACTTGTCTCGAAGTCCTTTCTTTTGAGGAGAATTGAAGAGAATTACCATGTAGAGTGGGATTCCCTTCCTGCAAATTCTGGTTCACACTATAGCAAATCAACTTTCCATGGGGATGCTCTGTTGAGGTAGCAGTGTGGTTCACGATCACGGTGCCGAAAGGTTGAAATGGACAGGGCGATGCGAGTTCTGGTAATACAGCATTGGCCTTTCGCATCCAATGCGCTCGGGTCTCGAATGGGATCGAGTCTGCTTCCTGGGGTAGATGGTGTTGTGAATCATGGCTGTGCTTCTGATGTGATGACGACCCGTGAGTGAGATGTATGAGGAAGAGAAGCACGAGGCTTAGGATCGAAAGAGGGTAAAGCATAATGGAACACAATGTCCCGTAAAATATCAGACATTCACAAGTTTTTGAAGCGGGATAACAAGAATTCTATACTCGGCTGACTTTTTCTCATGTTAATAATATTCCTGCATGATGACCCCTCGTTGCCCCTCACCGTCTGTTGACTTTATGTCATTCTTATCACCCTGCATTGGTCATCGATAAGAAGTCCTGCTCAGCCTTGTCTCCAGCCTTGCATAACATCTGTGATGACTTTTCCGTCCTTAAGACTCGAACCTCCTGTTGTCTCCAGTACTTCTCCGGTGTCGGAACATCAACCGATGAATCTTCTCAGCAGATGAGGTCCGGTCATGATGAAAAGGTGAGATATCAAGGACAGACATCGACATGAGTGGTCCGCCGCGACATCTGGCGTTCGTGCGGGAATCCGATGGCTTTCCATCGGGACGGGCAGCGATAAGGATGTTATCAACTACATATAGCCCACTTTTGGGAGTAGAAGCATCCCCGAAGCAAGACACCGTGTTTTACAGTACCACATATCCCAATAAATGGGGATGAGGTTGATAAGCAATGCCTGCTTGACATTTCTGCCGCGGTGTGGGTCTGCAAGTTGCAGCTACCCTTGCACGCACATTGACAGGGTAACGCGAGATATTGTTCATCCTATTCTCGATCTTTTTCATCTATTTCTGATCTGCTCGTTCGCTTTCTTTGTTTTTCATTTCTCAATCGATCTCACCGGAGACATTTCCTCAGGATGGGTTCTATCCTTCGTGCTCCCTCAAACGTATCCGCTGAGGAGGCAGCGCTCCCAGGAAATGGCATCCCTGCGAAGGAAGAGGCACCGAAGGGCACAGCATCTAAGGTTTTCACACCTCTCACCATCGGTAACGGCACACTCACGCTCTCTCACCGCATCGTCCTCGCTCCTTTGACACGCAATCGCGGCCTTCCACTCAAGCCAGACGCTACGCCTTCAGACCCAAACAGAGTATGGTATCCAGACTCCCTAGTGAAAGAATACTACACCCAACGAACAACGCCCGGTGGCCTTCTAATCACCGAAGGGCTCCCACCAAATCTCGTCGGAAACGGGATGCCAGGCGTGCCCGGCCTCTTTTGTCCCGAACAAATAGCAGGATGGAAAGCTGTGGTAGATGCTGTGCATGCGAAGGGCGGGCATATCTACGCTCAACTCTGGAACGCAGGACGAGCATCAATTCCTCAACATACTGGACTGCCGACTATCAGTGCGAGCGTTACGCCTTATGTAGGTGATGACTGTTATCCGTACCCACCGCCTGGTGAGAGTAAACCGGTCCGTTATGCAGATTTTCCGCCCACAGAATTGAGCGTGGAGGGAATTAAAGAGCAGATTGGTGATTATGTTACTGCTGCGAAACGAGCAGTGGAAGAATGTGGGTTCGATGGTGTGGAACTCCATGGCGGGAACGGATACTTGCCAGAACAATTCCTGAGCAGTAATATCAATAAACGAATAGATGATTATGGGGGCTCACCAGAAAAGCGATGTCGCTTTGTCTTAGAACTGATGGAAGCTCTGGCAGCAGCAATAGGAGAGAACAAGCTGGCTATAAGATTAAGTCCGTTTGGACTATATAACCAAGCGAGAGGCATGCAGAGATTAGAGACGTGGGGTCATTTGTGTAGGGAGCTGAAAAGGAAACATAAGTTGAGTTATGTGCATTTTATTGAGCCGAGATATGAACAGGTCCATAGTTTGGAGGAGAAGAATAAATGTAGGTGTCTTTTCGCATCCCTTTCCCCTTGCTTCTTGCAGCCTTCAATATCTGATAATTCTCTAGTCTTGGAAGCCTGGGGCATACCCGATATCTCCCTAGCCATCTTTCGCGATATCTTTGGTGACACGCCTTTCTTCACAGCAGGAGGTTGGAACAGCAAGAATGTCTGGGGTGTTCTTGAAGATGGAAGTTATGATGCTTTCGCCATCGGCCGATTATTCCTTTCCACACCGGATCTGATAGAGAGGTTGAAAGAAGGAAAGAAGCTGAATCAATATGATCGAGCAAGATTCTATGGCCCATTTGACGATAGAAACATAGGATATACTGATTATCCCACTTGGGACGGAGTTGAGGCGTGGGGTGGGAAATTAATCGATTAGACGGTGTACAGTGAACTTGGCGTGGCAGCACATAACAAAGTATGCGAAAACACAGATTTGAAGGATTTCGTCGTGAATTTTTATTTGCGTTCATGAATATCATGTCATGGCATGATCTAAATCCCAAATCCTCGCTATTCCAGATCGCATCTTGATGCTCCTGATAACGCCGCAATAATGTACATTTTACAGGTAGATGAAAAGTCCCATATGTTTTTCTACTCGGAAGTGATCTCAGGGACGCCTGTAGCACTGCCTTCGCCAGCATCTGCAGGAACATGAGCATCCACCACTGTCTCGCCGTTCGCAGATACCTTCTCACCGATAGCGGCTTCATTGCTGTCCTCTCGACCAAAAATGTAATCCTCCAAAGCATTATAGGAGGTTTCTAGATCATCATTAACGATGATTTTATCATGGAAGCCCGCCGCCGTCGATTGCTCAATCTCCTGCTGGGCAATCTCAAGTCTCTGCTTGATCTTCTCAGCTTCGTCTGAACCTCGCCGTTGGAGACGCTGCTCGAGTGTGGGAATATCTGGCGGGGCAAGAAAGATGAAACGAGCGGCATATCCTTGGTCTTTAAGTTGCTGGATACCCTGTCTTAGAGTTAGCGAAAAGTAAATGAGGGATAAACGCCCGAAAAGCTCACGTGATAATCCATTTCCATAATTGGGACCTTGCCTTGTGCAATGATACCCTCTACCACCTTTCGGCTCGTACCATAATCATTACCATTGTAGTTGTTGAATTCCAAGAACTGGTCACCGTCGCGCATGATATCGTAATCCTCTTTGGTGATGAAGTAGTAATGCTGGCCATGAACTTCTCCATCTCGAGGAGCTCGCGTCGTGTGTGATGCTTTCTTACCGAAAACTTTCAAGTGCTTGTCCATCAGCATGTTGAGAAGTGTGCCCTTGCCAACACCACTTGGACCTGAGATGACAATGGGGCGGCGGTCTTTCGGAGTGATCGTATCAGTATCCATGGCTTCTGTCTCTTCTTCAATATTTGCAACGGGCTCCTCAGGTTTCGGATCGTCTTTGAATATGTCGTCAATCTTTTCAGAACGCTCAATTTTATCGAAGGCGACAAGTTTGCTCGCAGTTGCAATTCGTAATGCTCGCCAGCTCTTGCTGGCTTTAGCTTCGATAGATCCTTGTTTGGCTCCTTCGTCTTTGGCGCCGTCAATGTCGAAGTCGTCGTCCAGAATACCTGCTTCGTATGTTTTGACCTCCGGGACTGAGTATCTAGAGCTATCTTTCAGTCTGTTGAGATTGCCACGACTATCACCTTCCGAAAGAAACTTCAAGTCCAATGATCCTAAGGTGTTGAGCTTAATTCTCTTGTTGGTTGTTCTCCGAGCTGCAGCTTTAGCGTTTGCGTAATCATCTGGCGCAATCGGAGGTCGAGCTATGGAAGGACAATTTTCAACTTTCCAGCGAGCCCAGTTCTTGTCTCTCGAAAGAACAGTTTCTACCATGCGGTAGAAGAATGGGCCTTCGTATCCTTGTTTTAAGTATTCCGCAACAGACTTTTTCGTTTCAATAGCCCATTTCGTCTGACGCTTGTTAGTGAATGATCCTCAAAATCTTAGGTTGAAGAGAAAAGTGAGGACTACTTACGTCGTCATCACTCAAAGTCCAATCAGCATACATGACAGACTTGTTCGCATTGTCAGGCAGTGAGGCTTTGGACAACTTCTCCTTTGCTTTGGCGCTGAGGGACAATAGAAAGTCCATGATAATGAGAACTTGGACCAATATATGCCTTCGAAATGAGAGGTCGCTGATCTGAACAAAGTTGTTAGTGCAATTCGATACCGTAGCAATAGTGCATTCCTACCTCTAACTCAAATAGGTCCGGACTGGTCAGATATTTTGGGTTGAAAGCATTAGCTAAATCATCATCTCCCTGCCCTCGTTTCCGCTTTGTACCCCTTTTACTCTCGTCAGACAGCTTCGTAGGACGTCCGGAGTTCTCCGCTTGCACCGATTTAAACACAGCCATCGTAGCCTCAAGTCCAGACTTGAAATTTGCGAAGTTCTCGAGGTGTTTCGGATCGAACAACCGCTTGGGCTGGCTGAAGTTTTGCTGTAAGGCCCAGAAAATAGGATATAATTCATCAGAACTCATCGGCTTCTCGGCTCTGGAGAATGTGACACCCTTGGTCCCGGCAGTTGGCTCCTCGGATGCTTTTCTGGAAGTTCCGTTTGTGATCTTCATATCTGGTGTAGGGGGCTTCAGGCTAGGCTCCGAATCCACTTCCATCGCAATTTGCGCGGCATCCTGAGCAGGCAGCTGCTCGAAAGCTGTAACATTCTCCGTATGGTATTCGCCACGCAGGTTGACAGAACTTCTGTCTCCAAGAGGAAAGCTCTGGAAGAGAAATATGAAAACACGCCCACAGAAAGCTGTATCTTCAGCGCGTGAGAGTCGTCGGAGCAATTCGTTGCAGCTTCTGAGAATAACCAAACTTTTTGAAGGGAAATGTTTGGCGGTGATGCGTTCCCTCCTGGACTCTAGATAATCGAAGATCTTCCGGCATCCAGAGAGGGTCTGGCTATCGAGAAGTTCTTCCACAAGCCAGAATAAGAGACCGGATTCGGTATGCTCGTCATCGGAAAGGATCGATATGATATCGAAAAGGTTCCACAGCTTCACAAAGGAAGGTGAATCAATGGATGTAGTGGCCTGTGAGGTCAGATATGTGTTCGTTCGTTCGTACTGATGCGGATCTCACCAGTAGGTTGTAGAATATGGGTCGAATAGCCGTTTCGATAACATGTTTCTTGAACTCGGCTGATATCGTAGACGGGAAGATAGAAAGGATTCGCTCGAACGATTCTGCCAGATCGGTTTTGTTCAATGGAGGATCCACAGTGTCTGTCTGCTTGACCTCGTGTGCCTTCTCCAACATCTCCTCCATGAGCCCCCCGAATTGGTCAACCGCTTCCACACCGTGGCCTGCCATGATTGCCATCGAGCGCAGTCATGCGCAAAGGAGGATCGGCGACGGTTATGCGTTCATGAGGCTGATATCAGGCTTCGTTGAAAGTTGGTTACTGTTCGCGTGCGAAAGCTGCCTTTCATTGACATCGCGAAAATGGAACAGGCCGCATTAGCGTCATTGAGCTTGGAGCTTAAATTTTATCAGCACGTGACCTTCAAACGCGTCGCATCAATTAAATAACCTTGGGGCCTCAACCAAGCGCGCCGCACGTTTGTCGGGATACTACGACTACGATGGCGCCGAGGACAAGAGTTAAGGAAGCAGCGAGACCTGAAGTAGAGGATGCTAGGCCGACAGTCGCGGACGTTGAAGGGGACGATGGTTTTGCGCAGCTTGCTAAAAAGTATTGGTTGAAGACCACGAAAAGAGCGACGAAGGTCAAGGTCAAGCATGAGGTTTTGAAGAACGAAATATGGGATGTGCTCGAGAAAGAGGGGTTTCCATTCAAATCGCTTCTCGTTTTGGAGAATCTGCAAATCCTTGAAAGGTGAGAGATCCACCGGCGCATTCATCCAACTATTGCTAATGTTGGTTATAGTTATCTGTGGCCAGGCTTTTCTGAGGACTCATCGAACATCCATATCTTGTTGATTGTTTTGATTGCGAATGTTAAGACGAGAGAGCATCTGCTAGTATGGGGTTAGCGCTACCTGTTCTTTTCACATAATGTGTGGCTGATGAAGACCAGATATCTTTGCAGACAATCCAGCCGAATTCTCCACCCTATTCCGCCGAGTACTGTCGATGACGCTGGATACGACCTTATCTCTTACTATCCGAACATACCTCCTATCCTTCATAATCACTTCTTTCCAATCGCTCGACAGTGGGATAGTGAGGAAGGAATGTGCTCCTCTAGTGTCAATTTCGATATGGCATAATATGTCTACAGAGAAGAAACGGGACCGGAAACTCGACCACAGTGTACAGCTCAGGAAAGCGTGGCGGGCGGCAGCGAAGCGCTATGATGCTGCTGATGAAGAGACGAAACCTCGACTTCGGTTCGAACGGGCCTGGCTGTTTACTTTGGTTCTAGATTTCCTAAACCAACTCTATAATGAGAAGAGCAAGTCTGGTGAGACTTATATCTATGGTTTATCTTTGGTCAGGACTAACAGCGCTTAGAAAATATCCGTTACTGTGAACGTTTCGTCGAGTTTCTATCTGATTTGCAAAGTCAACTGCCTACCAGAAGATATGTCAACACGCTTCTTCAAGATCTGAACATTTTGCCTGCAATCAGATTATCCCCAGTCTTCAACGATGAGGACAACAGTCTACTGAGAGACCTGTATGCATTGCTCAAGCATTATACGTACTTTTCTATTGATGATCACACTGGTATTCAGCATACTAGAACTGAAGCATATGAGAAGCATTGCGCCACGCTTGCTGCATTGCAAAGAACTGCATTGAAGTACTTTAAGGAGAAGTTGACAATTCTGGCTTTATCGAATTATGGCTCTATTGATAGGCGCTCGGAGCTCGAAGGACACCTGGAGCCCCTTACAGACGAGGAAGTTACTCAACTTTGCGATCTGCTCGAATTCCGTATTTCATATCCTTCTTCGACGCAGATAGTGACAGATAGAAGATTTCTGATAGAAGTTTTGCTTTCAGGTCACGAGAAGCGTAAAACTTTTCAGGAAACTGCTCGAGATCTAAGCATATTACCCACGGATCTTACACTTTTTGAGCCGACGCTATTGAGAAACGACAACTATAATGGTTCAGAACCACTTGCAATTCCTAAGTTGAACCTCCAGTACCTTACAGTTGGAGATTTTCTATGGAGATCGTTTATCTTACATCGCTGCGAATCATTCTATGAGATTAGAAATCACGTCGAAGATGTGATCAAGAGATTGCGGCCATCAGTGAATCGAGCAGGGCAAACGAATTTCGAAGGATACTCAAGAATGGCGCTGCCGATTACCAAACCTTCGTAAGTCTTTCAAACCTTGCAGTGACATTAAAGCTAACTATACTTAGCATATTGGAAGTGGTGCCACCTCTAGTTAGCGACGATAAGCCTTCAGCTGTGCGTGCAGAAATAGCTTTAGATGTCAGCCGTCTAGCCGATAATGTAAGGCAGGAGTGGGAAACACTCCGACCTGATGATGTTGTCTTCTTATTGGCAGTTCAAGCTCCCGATGACTCGAAGATGATCATGAATGGTGGTGAAACACCTTCTGATGCGCAAAAGATTGGTTTGAAATATCTTCGGGCTGCTGAAGTGACGCAAGTACTGGACGAAAAAGGTCGTTCATTACGGGACCAGGACAGGCAGAATGGCTATGGTCGGCCTCGCCTACGGAGGCTGCAAGTCAAGATTGATGCAGCTATGTACAAGGAAGACATTGATCGTGTGTCCAAAGGCAAGCCAGACATATATGAGGGCATGAATCTCATAGTACGAAGAAGAGGCAGAGAAAACAACTTCAAGCCAATACTGGAATCAATTCAAAGCCTAACTTTGTCAGACGTGCCTTTAGCGTCATGGCTGCATGAGGTTTTCCTTGGATATGGCGATCCAGCTGGCGCGACCTACACCCATCTCGCTAATCAGATCAAGAAGATTGACTACAGAGATACATTTTTGGACTGGCAACATCTTATAGAGAGCTTGCCTGGGAAGACTTTGGAACCAAGCGATGATGTGGAAGGTAGCTTTGGCCCTCCATACGTCTTGCAATCAACTCCTAAAGCCGAGGAAGCTGCTCCCGTAAAGCCATCGAAGAAGAGACGCCGTGATGCAGAGCCAGCGCCGCCAAAAGTCGCGCCACAAGCCGTTGAAATCTCAACCTACAAGCCTCCAAATACAGGGCCGTATCCGATGGATGCTCCTAAACTAAATCAAGTGCGGTTCACTCCAACACAAATCGAGGCGATCATTTCTGGAACACAACCAGGATTGACAGTTATTGTCGGGCCACCAGGGACTGGAAAAACTGACGTTGCGACGCAAATCATAAACAATATTTATCACAACTTTCCAGAGCAGCGAACGCTCTTGATTGCTCACAGCAACCAAGCTCTCAACCAACTCTTCCAAAAGATTGTTGCTTTGGATATTGACGAGCGCCATCTTCTTCGACTTGGTCATGGCGAAGAAGAGCTAGACACAGAAGCCAACTTCAGCAAGCATGGCAGAGTTGAGTCATTCTTAGAAAATCGGGATGGATACTTGCGAGAAGTTGATCGTCTTGCTGCAAACTTTGAAGCTCCAGGTGCGCATGGTGCATCTGCTGAGACAGCTGGCTATTTCAACTCTGTCTATGTCGAGCCCGCCTGGACAAGATTCGAAGATGTCTCCAAGGCCCCCGATGCCACAGTGGAGACCATTTTGAAGGCTTTTCCTTTCCATTATTACTTCTCTAACGCTCCACAGCCTCTCTTTCCACCGGATGCGGACAAGGATACCGTGCTCGACATCGCCAATGGCTGCTACCACCATGTTCGCAAGATTTTCACTGAACTTGCAGATGTTCGCCCATTTGAGATATTGAGAAGAGACCGAGACAAAGCGAATTACCTGCTCACGAATGAGGCCCGAATCATCGCCATGACATCCACACACGCTGCAATGCGAAGAAGGGAAATCGCATCCCTCGGCTTCCACTATGATAATGTGATCATGGAAGAAGCTGCCCAGATCACAGAGATTGAGAATTTCATCCCACTCGCACTTCAAAATCCCAAAAATGGTCAAATGCCATTACAACGAGTCGTTCTCTGTGGTGACCACTTTCAAAACTCCCCTGTGATTCAGAATCTTGCATTTCGCCAGTACGCAAACCTAGAACAATCCCTCTTCTCCCGACTCGTCCGCCTTGGTGTCCCAACCATCAATCTCGATCAACAGGGTCGTGCTCGTCCCTCCATTGCGTCTCTATACTCATGGCGTTACCAAAATCTGGGAAACCTTCCAAGTGTCTCCACAGCACAGGAGTTCATAACTGCGAACGCTGGATTCAAGTATGACTATCAATTTATCGAAGTCCCTGATTACAAGGGCAAAGGAGAAAATGAACCTACGCCACACTTCATCCAGAATCTTGGTGAGGCAGAGTATGCTGTCGCGATCTATCAGTACATGCGACTACTCGGCTACCCTGCTGAAAAGGTTAGTATACTGGCCACGTACGCAGGTCAAAGGGCGCTGATCAAGGATGTGTTGGCGCATCGATGTGCGAAGAATCCGCTGTTTGGTCTCCCAAAAATTGTCACAACGGTGGATAAGTATCAGGGAGAGCAGAATGACTGTACGTGTCTACGCCCTTTCCCTGATTTTGTAGTTTTCATTGCTAAACTATGTGCGCAGATGTCATCCTCTCCCTAACTCGCACCTCTCGCGTCGGCTACCTCCGCGACATTCGCCGGTTGACAGTCGCTTTGTCCCGTGCTCGCCTCGGTCTGTATATCCTCGGCCGTCGTGCAGTCTTCGAATCCTGCTTCGAGCTTCGACAAGCTTTTGATATTCTATTACAACGTCCTGATAAGTTGCAGCTAGTAACAGGGGAGCTGTGGCCTAGTAACAGGATCCTGAGCGAAGAGGAAGGGAAAGATGTTCCTGGACAAAGTCAGATGGAAGGTGTAGAGCATCTCGGACAGTATATTTTCGAGATGACGAATGCCAAGGTGCAGCAGTTACGTGCTGAACAGGGGTTGGGCGAGGCGGAACTCATTGTGCCAGATGAATCCGAGGTGGTGGATGGTAATGAGGAAGAAGAGGGATACATTGATCTTGTCGGATACATCGGAGGTGAAGACGAAGAGGAGCTTGAGGAGGAGGTGAAGAAGGGATTTGAGGCGGAGGAGGAATGAATGAGGATGGGAAAAGTTGTATTTTATGGATACCAGCCAACACATATTGGCATATGTAGGTACTGTACCTTGTACTGCGATGCGCTAGCTTGTACATGACATGAATGGATGATTCTGATGCCAACAACACCACCATTTTCACCTTTCCTCATCTTCCGTCACCATCCAACACGTCAAGCGAGAGAGCTCGGCTATTTCAGTACCAAAAATTGGAGGACATCTACAAAAAAAACCTTGATAATATTCGCTGATCAATAACAGTGGCATGAACATGAAAAGAACAAAATAAAGTTGGACCGGGTTCGCCCGTACCACTTCTAGGCGGTACGAGCGTCCCGGCCGATCAGTCTCAGCAAGAATCGAACTTGCATCTCACATATCCTGTCACTCCCAGAGAACTAGGTTAGACAGGGGCACATTGAGCGTCTAAGAAGGTTGTGCTTTTATATGTGTGTGCTACCGTTGCACCACAAGACCTTATTTTATTGGCGACATTTGGTTTATTAAAGTCTATATGGGGGAGATGGAGGTGAGTGGGTGTTGTGGGGGAAGTTACAATAGCGGGAAGGAGCGATGGTGGATGGGGTGGGAAGCGGTGAGCGGAGAGAGCTTGTCCTAACAACAAGTAGAGAGCTGCAAAATGGAAGTCACAATATTTTAGGATTAAAATTACATTAAGATCTGTTTCATCTTATCGTTACTGTAAAAGTTTCAAGCAAAAGTTGGACTGTGGATTCTTGCTGTCCAAGTCATGATTTCTCATTCCTAATCCTCAAACATAGCCATCATAAGCCCGATAGCAACAGCTGGTAGAATACCCAATCCTGGTCTTTCTGGCCTTACCGCGGTCCTTTCGATCCTCCTCAAAACATCCGCGTTATCTCTCAAAGCATCATCACCAAGAAACCCACGCACCCCAGCCCCCACAGGATCCATTCCCAAGTTCCCTCCGCCCGTGGCACTATATCACACGCGTCAACACCATCTTCACGACCAACGCTTTACGCAGAAACAGAAAGGCATCAGCACCAAGCAGAAGGACAAATTCACAGCACAGCGCAAGAGTCGAACTCACCTCCGCCCGCAAGTACTCCTACATACATCCCAGTCTCTGAGACAGGCGTAACACCATTCTGCTCGACATCGACATGTCATGTGGAGACAACCTTCTGTTCGCTCGAGGATTTGACTGCATTTGGGACATTGTTTCCATCCTTTCTTCTTGGCTAGTTCTTCGACTTTCTTTCCGTCTTTGTCCTCTTTGCAGACGCCTGAGTGTTCCTTTTTGTTGCAGGCCACGCAAGTGCGTATTCTGCAGGTTGGACAAATGGCGATAGGTCCGTGGATTGAAGATGGTGGGATAAATTTGGAGCAGGTTGGCGAGGAGCAGTAGGTCGGTTTCTTGGTGGAGAGCTCAAGTAAGAGGAGGTCGTACTTCTGGACGAAGGGAGTGGTGAGCTGCTGTGAGAGGTTGGCTGTGGGGACGGTCCTGCCGCAGCATTTAAAGGGCGTGCGCGATTTATATGCGGTCTTGAATGCTCCTACTATTGTTAGTCATATTCCCAAGTCAGAATCGAGGATCTCATACCAGTAATGCATTCGCCACAGTAAGCGTGGTTGCAGGGCAAGATAGCCATTTCCTTCTTGTTACCAGGTTCCATGCAGGAGACGCAATCCACTTTCTTCGGTTTCGAGACTTTGTCCTTCTTCTCCACCTCCTTATGTCGCCTGTGATCCTCGGCCACGGTCTGTGCCTCTCGTCTCCTTTTCTCATCGCTTACCGACGGACTTCGTCTCTTGATCCTTTCGTTCGAGCTTCGTTCCCTCCCAAATCTCACCTTTTTCTCGTTGTCCGCAATCCGCTTTCCTTCGTCATGCTCTCTGCGTTTTCGATCTTCTAGCCTCTTCTTTGCCTCCGCCTCACGGGCGGTAGTTTCCATAAGCCACCGAGCCTGGGACTTTTCCGCGGCCTCCCTGTCCAGCCTTATCCGCTCGGCTCGTTCCCATTCTTTCCGCTCTAGATCTCTCGCATATCGTTCTTGCTGCTGCAGACGGGCTTTTTCCTGCCGAGCCATTCTATCCGCCAACCGTCGAGCTTCCGCATATGACCGTTCGACCTGCTCTTTGCGACGCTTCTCTTCTGCTTCAATTTTTTTTGCATATTCCATGTCCCCAGCATCCGATTTGTACTGTAGATAATAAGCAGTAGCCATCTCAGAGGTGACACTGGATTGATCGGTCTCGTTCTCGTGGTCGGAAATTGAGGAGTCTGGAGTTGGTAATGAGTTGAGGGATGTTCTGCTTGATATTACTGAGGAGCTTCGACGTCGAGTCGTCGGAAGTGGTGAAAGTGGTGATATAGGAGCGTTTGGATGCAGTCCGAGTGAAGGCCGAGTGCCTCGAGACCTGGCTTTTCTTTCTAAGTACTCGTGTGCAATCTTTCGATATGGTTGTTGTCGTTCAAGCGCTGGACGTTGTACCTGCGTCACGATTAGTCGAGAAGACCATGTGAACCTAAAGGGTCAAATAGGAAGTTTCATACTCTACTGCCGGTCGGTTCCTGGACTTCTTTTGGTGTAGCCTCATCCTTAGGAGAGGGGCCAGAAGACGACGCACTTGTTGGTTGGACCAATTTTCCAGAGAAAGGGTCCACGAAAGGGTCTTCCGGAAGTGCTTCCAGGAAAGAGTACAAGTGTTCCATGTCCACTTCGACGTTTGCGCTGTCATCGTTACCTGGCTCCTCTGGGTTGTTGTTCCATCTTCTCACACTCTTAGCAATTCTACCAGTATATCGCAGACACGTCTCACTGGCAACAACACGGACCTGATGGTGTCGCTGAGTTGAAATATCGGCCGTTGTTTCAACACCCTTGCCTTGCCGGGGTAGCCTTATTTCTCGGAGCCTTTGGGCATGGGAGAGAAAGGCAAGGTAGCAGGTGAACGCTTCCTGAAGGGAGATACTAAACTCTGACTCGGTGATGTCCATCCTGATCAATGATGATCTATAATTCTAAAGTCATAAGAAATGAAAATGAAGTGAAGTGAGGCTCTGTTAGGTCTGCAGGAATATATCTTGTAGAACCTTGGGAAACCGCACGGAGGTGATGCGCATTCCTTGCCCATCAAGTCGGAACGGTCGATTTGGGCTCAGCCAGGATAGCAAATGACTACTTGCATTGGCGGCGCTGGATTCGAGGACGAATGAAAATTAAGAAGACAAGATGGTTTGCTTTGCAGTATGGATGCCTGATGGGGCTTGTTTAGAGCGGCGGGTGAGGCTCAAAACAGGGCTGGGTGTTGAGTATGTATACGGAAACAAACAACCCCTGTACAGAGTATGTTGTGACTCGAGATTTGTGGGAGGAGTATCATAGTAAGATACGATCTTCAGTCTCTAGCAAGGATGACATTGATCCAGGATAAGCGTAGAATATTCAAGCTGCTGATGTTTCATAGCTATTGCCGCTGCTTTTTCATCATTCGATACAGTACCAGTTCAAAGTCCTTCGTCGGGCTCAAGCAAGAATTCACCGACAGCCTCGAAATTTTGCGGGGTGGTGCCAGGTACACGCAAACAGGGCGCTCACAACGTGGTGTGTCAACGTTGGCGCAGCCCTACTGGAGGCCGCCTTTGATTTCAGGACACCGTCTCACCGAGTATCGCTCGTGACATTTGAGGTGGTGGAGAGCCTTTCGAGTTGGGTGATTGGCCAGGAAGGCAAAGGATAATGAGTGGCGATGCTGTTACCGAGTGAGTGCTTGAGGATGACGACGAAGAGAGAGTCGAGGCGAGATGCACCGGTAAGTGGGGAACTCTAACCCACGTGACCATGAACAGCGCCTCATGCTTCGAACAGGCAGCTAGCTTTAGAATGCAATTGGGGAGAGTTTTTCATGTATTAGAAATGCTAGTTTTAATGTATGAATCTGTATAGAACATTCATGAACTTGTGGTTGAGCAGGGACTTGGAATATATTGATCACGTGATCATTGTTACAAAGGACCACTCCCTCGAACGTGGAGAGACGTGGGGAAAAAACCCCGATAAATAGGTCTTGTTGAAGAAAGCCGATCAAACATGAATACGTCCTCTCCTTACAGTTATTAAAAGAGAACTGAAGTTGTCACGGAAAGATATTTTCTACTACTCAATTCAATGGTTTCGCAAGATAGGCACAATAAAGAAATCAAGAAATCAAGAAATCAAGAAATCAAGAAACCGTTGAAAGTTCATTCACTAGATAAAACAATACCTGTGCAGCTCCATTACAAATCATATTTATTGTCAACTCCTATATTTCTTGTCTTCATCCTGCCCAACCCCATAGACCATTCTCCAGTCTTGCTTCCGTCCTAATATCCAAACCCAGCGTCGTTCCATGGCCATACATCCCGACACTTCTAGCAGTAAGCATTCAAGCTGAAGCACAATTGCGCCCAACTCATGCATACTTCTAGATTCTACCATCCGCCAACCATGCACTTCACAGTTTGACCATAGCAGAAGATGAAGTGCCTTTAAATGAGCGGTGGCATCGATCTCTCCCTTGCCGTTGTTGTTGCAGGTAATAAAAATGTGGCATGGAATCCATATGACTTGACAATATTGAGAAGTTGTGAGGTGTAATCGTACAGTCCATCATCGTAGGATAAAGTGACAACATTGCCCTCGATGCAGTCATAGATATTGTCTGTGTAGGTGATGGGGCCTTTTAGGGGTCGTGGCACATTCTGAGTCGAACGCCTAGCAGGTAGGTGTAACGAGGTAACATCCAAATCACTACCTATGGAATTGCCGATCAATGGAGGCCTACTTCGTAATGGTCGCTTTTCGCGTTTAGAATGGAACCTCAGTGCATATATGTGCTGAGATGATATTGCTCACAGAGAAGTCTTCTAGTCTTCTCTGTATGGCTACGTGAAAATGTAGGCATTGTTCCGGGGTCTAGCTAGAAGAGACCTTTATCATCTTTAATTGTGGCTAAGCTAGAGCAAATCATATCATCTTTGATTCATTTTCTTAAACTTGATATGTTTCTTTGAACTTCAGTGATGCCACGTGGATACTCTCTCTGGGCTGAATGGAACCCTCCTCGCTGGCATCGCTGCGTTGCTCTTGATTTCAAGCAACGATGAACTATTTCAACGACGAAAACTCTAAATTACCCTACGGCGAGGCTTCATTAGCTTTATTTCTAATAGAATATACTGTTTTCGAGCGAGAAGAGTCCAGCAATATTGAGCTACTTTGACATGCGCACTGGCACCTTCGCAGTGAACCCGCTCCGCCCCTTCGCACAAGATTTCGACCCCTCATTCAGAGTCATTCCACGCAACTATCTCTCAACATCACTCAGAAACCAGAATCGGCTGGGGCATTAAGTTGCACCTGTTTCTTATCTGTGGGGGTATCACTTATAGCAAATGAAGCATTAACCTATTTAAGCCATTTTGAATTTCTGATCATTTGTCGCGACGATGTTCAACCCCTTTCCTACCCCGCACCATTTTATCATCCCAGCCTCTCACTTTATACCACGATGCCTCAACAACAACATCCACATTAGAAAATAGGACACGGTGACGACTTGTATGTGCTTAATATCCACGATTATATAATACTTTTACACTCATGGAAGCGTCGCATTATCGAGCCATTTTGAGCTACGCGAAAGCACTTTCGCAATCATCCCCTCAGTATCTTAGGACTTCAAATCTTCACTTTGTGCTTGGATTTCTCGACCATAACGCCGAAATATAAAAACCGAAGACGGTGGCACCCTCAACGTTCTTATTCTCTACAAGAATATATTACCTTCAAGTTTTTACGATGCTGGCATTGTTGAACCATTTTGCGCCTCTTCGCGGCCCTCATGCTATACGACAGAGACATCAAACCAAATCTGCGCGAGTCTGAAGTGGCTTTCCCCCGCACGATACCTGGTTATATGAAGTGAAAAGAATTTATGTGCCGGGAGACGACATATCTACGGGGCAATGGAAAATTCTCCTAGAATATTTCAATCTTGAGCTTGCGAGTGGAGATATTACGGGCATGCCTGACGGCGGCGACGAGATTATGGATTCATTCCACAACATTATCACGAGAATACTCATAGCATGTCACAGAAAACAGAGAAGATCGAGTTCATGATGAATGTGTCATTGTTTTCCTGTAAGTATCTCCAACGAGAACCAGTACTCATAACGCCGTATCCTAGCGCCCTCCTTCCCTGACAGGAAGTCCCAACAAACCAATATATAGGGTATCAGAAAGAAATACATGAACGCCACCCTGCCCAGACTCCATAACCCACCATCCAACCCCCAAGGAGATGTCTTTTTTTGTTGATTTTTTTTGTTGTACCCATGGGAGCGCCATTAAAACCTGCTGCGTGGTGATATGCAGTTTAGGACAAAAGGTACACTCCCATCCCCTCCAGTGAGTCCGGTACTGAGGAATTCTTTTCTGTGACAAAGGAAATTCAACAAAGGAAAGCCATGTTCATATCCCTTCCTCCCTTAGGCCACACATCTCAAGTCTGGTGTGACCCAAGGGAACACCCCACTATTTCATCATGAACCCCGAATTCATATCCCTTTAGCCCTTATGCCTCACGAGGACCCAAGGGTACACTTGCCATTGTTCATTGTTCGTCGTGGTTCCTTATACTCAATATTTTCTTTTCGAGTCCAGAAGCGCCTGCCACCATTGGCGTCGCCCGAAATTAGGCAGCGGATTTGCTTTCGCGGAATATCGTGTTGAGTAATTTCTCGAAGTCGGCGTCGTCGGCGCCAGGTTTTGACTGGAAGGCCGCGATTAGGGCTTGTTTGTCGTCTTCTGATAGTTGGCCCGCTGGTGAGTCATTGTCCTCAGTTGCTTGAGAGGCATCTTCCATTCCAAATTGTTCGTCGAGAAATTCGAGACTTGGATCCAGTTGCAAGTCTGAATCAGACATATGGGTTGATGGTAAATCCTCCTCTGCTTGTTGGGCCGCTGGTGAATCATTGTCCTCAGTTGCTTGAGAGGCGATTCCCATTTCAAATTGTCCGTCGAGATCGAGACTTGGATCTATTTGGAAGTCCGAATCAGACATATGGGCTGATGGTAAATCCTCCTCTGCTTGTTGGGCCGCTGGTGAGTCATTGTCCTCAGTTGCTTGAGAGGCGATTCCCATTTCAAATTGTCCGTCGAGAAAATTGAGACTTGGATCCAGTTGCAAGTCTGAATCAGACATATGGGCTGATGGTAAATTCTCTGCTGCTTGAGAGAGAATTTCGGGTTGAGATTGGTTGCCAGATTGTTCAACTGGCTGTTGGTGTTCGAACAGCTGTTGGCGTTCGACCGGTGGTTGTTCTTCGGCTAGCTGTTGTTGTTCGGCCAGCTGTTCTTGTTCGGCCAGCTGCTGTAGATGTTGTTTAACCGGCTGTAGTAGATGTTCAAGCGGCTGTTGGTATTCGAACGGCCGTTGATGTTCGAACGGGTGCTGGTATCCGACCGGTGGTTGTTGTTGGGCCGGCTGTTGGACTTTTCGTGCTGGAACTTTTGCACGCTTTGATGGCAATGCAAAAGGACCGTTTTGTACTCTCTTCCTTTTAGGTCTAGGAGGGGCCTCGCCCAGGACGTCGAACTTCTGCGGTCTGCATGTCGGACATTCAGCAATGAATCTGGCTGTCAAGTCTTTGGTGATGCTGTCGGATACTCCCTGATTGAAAATGTCGAATGTCGAATCTCGGCCTCTGTGCTTTCCATTTTGGTCGATGTGGGCGGCCACGAGTTCGATGTAGGATTCTTCCAATGGGGTGATGCTTGGTTGGTATCTCTCCCCATATGGTACTTTCCCGTCGTGGTAGAATTTAACCAGCTTTTTAAGTGTTTTGTTGTCGTCTGGTGACCATTTGTTGTATAAGGTAGTGGCCTTTTGGACGAGACCGTTTGTTAACTTTCCTCCAAAGGAATACTCGTAACTGGTCTTAACATTGTGCTTCCAGCTTGCCTTTTGGAGGTTTGATGGTTGCCGAATGCAGAACTGCATGTCGGGGGCCTCGCCAGTGGTTATGCAATCTATCATGTTCGAAATGCGTTCCCAGCGAGGAAATTTTTTGTCGAAGTCCGTAGACTTTTTGTCGTCAATCGCCCATTGATGAAGGGCTGTGGTGTAAGCCGCTACAGAAGTGACCTTGCGAAGATCGACATGCTCTGACTGAATTTCAGTCCACTTTCGGTCATTTTCGTTCGGTCTGGCAAAAATCTGAGTATTGAACCAACATCGGTGTGGGTTGTTGTTCTTGCATGCGCTATATTGATGTTAGATATAACTTTAGAGTTAAAAGTTCCCAAAAGAAAAAACTCTTTCGAAGTCTAAAGTCAAATTTTGCTCGGGTCATGGTCATGGTCGAGTGCGAGTCTGTGAAATGAAGAAGAAACAAAACGTTTTTCAGTGTCCTAACCTTGCCCAGAGATTCCAAGCAACTTCGTTTCGCCGAGAATAAGCTGCAAATGGAAATGCTAAAGGAGGAATTGCAAAGTTTCGCAACTGTTCTAAGACGTGTCATACATTTACCAATTTTCAAGTTACTTCGAGCACAACTTGCGCTGAAAGGCTTTCTATGTATATTTCTGATTGCACCCCAAGCGGCTGCTTGAATGTCTATCCCAAGGTATGGAGATGTTGGTGTTTTGCGATTTCGTCTCTCTCGATCAGCCAATAGCAAATCGATTTCACTTTTCCGGATCCTATCCTGGGCGACTCGCGATACTCACCTGAGTAGAAGACCTTTCGGAGAAAATTCAATTTCTACTGTGCGGAATAAAAATCATAGGGTTTGAAAATATTGCAATAAACTTAAACTCGAAAAAGATTAGCGAAAGCAACTAAAAAGTTTGTTGCATGTCGCATATTATTTTCATCTCGACTGCAGATGAATTTCTGCGTGTCTGCAAGTGAAATGAACGAATCACATTTCGCAAACTTTCTCATCTCGATCGAAGAGGATTAGCAAAGGGCGGCGCACAAGCCACTTTTCTCGGATTTCTCAGATGAAAAGGAGGTGAGCCATACCTCGCTTGTTCTTCTCTCCACTAAGCGAGCGAAACAAGATTTTGTTGCACGTCGCGAATTTTCTTCTCGACTGGCACCTGCTGTTTCAGCCAGGGGAAGGAGACCGCGAGCGTGAAGTGGGTCCCCGAAGCCAATGAGATGCTTCTGGTAGCTACTTCCCGCATGAGGCTCTCTTCAGGGGCCCGAAGCGGAGAGAAGAAGGATACCAACGATGAACGACGACGAAGAGAAGACGATAGCTACACAATAATGCTATAGATTATTACTGCTGAAGAGAGAAAGCTCTCCGGGAGCTTGTATACTTATAGTTGTTCCAAGATATCTAGATAGTCCTGTGGCCTGCGGTACAATTCGAAAATACAAAGTGCGTGCACGTGAGCGCCACGTGATACTTACCCGAGCACACTCACACAGACATGACCTGGCGTCATCGAAGCAGTCCAGATGCTTATGAAATCCTGAGGTAAGAATCGACTCGTGATTTACACTGTAAAGAAGCCAGATCGCACGCACAATATTCGAGTTTTGCTGAATTCGCCAATTTTTGCAAAGACGCAGCTTCCTTGAAGGCTGATCTCGCCGCTGGCGAAGTTGCGATGCCTTGCAATGCTACTCGTCTACGGCTGCGATTTAGTTGTACAGAAAGCATTGCATGGCATCAAGAGATACAAGAAGTGAATCGAAATGAATTACAAGAAAATGTTCAAAGCTGTGATGTACTCATGACTCTGTGACCGTGGGCCATCTCTGCACTGCAGAGTGACTTTGGCCTTTCTTGTTGAAGAAGAAGCGACGCATAGAAATCGCATTTTTCAAGGAAAAGAATCAAGTACGGTGGAACTTACTCGTTGGCTGGCGCTGCGGCAATGAGTTGTTGGCCGTATTGGTGGTTGAAACCGACGCTTTTGCTGTGAGACACTGGATCGGATAAGGTGGAGACATTACTTACTTTTGCTGATATTGTCCGAATTGGCCGTTGGGTTGTTGGAGAAATTGGCCTTGCTGGTATTGTCCGAATTGGCCGTTGGGTTGTTGGAGAAATTGGCCTTGCTGGTATTGTCCGAATTGGCCGTTGGGTTGTTGGAGAAATTGGTCTTGCTGGTATTGTCCGTATTGCCCGATGGGTTGTGGGACAAATGGAACTTGTGGATATTGTCCGTTGCTGTCATCGCTTCTACAGTGAGACAATGATGTAGGATATAGTGGAATCTTTACTTACTTTTGTTGTAGTTGTTGTTCTTGATTGTTGTAGAGGCCAGCTCCTTGCATATTGTTGATGCTGTTGTAAGGAAACATTTTGTCGCTGATGTTGTGAGATAGGGAGCTACGAGGAAAACAGGAGAGAATCTACGATTTTACTTACTTTATTCGAGTCCGAAGATTGCTTTTTTGGCGTGAGAGGGTGAATTTGAAGCGAAAGTTGGATATAGTTGTTGATATTTGTTCCTGGGTGGTGTTGTGGCCCTTCGAGTGGTCTTGTGCAATGATTGTTCTTCTGAAAGGTCGTTTGATTGTGAAATTTCGTTGTATTGAGCGTTCTTGAGAATTTTGTGTGTGGGATAAGAAGAGAAAGGCAAGAATTGGGGAATGGGCAAAACTTATATAGCAGAGAAATCAGTGCTAAGATAGCTTCACGATAGTTGCGGATGTTGCACTTTGGGACGCTAGGAAAACTATTGCTATCATTCAGGTACACGGACAGGTACGCGAGCTAGTTTGGGGCCCCGATGACTCTCCCGCACTCCTGCTCTCTGTGGTAATGCAGAAGATGGCGCCTCTTCACTCCATAGACCCCTGCTTAGACCTCTTCTTCCGAGTCGGTATCCAATTGCATGGTTAGGTGAACACTCTCATCATCAGACGTGTCCTCCTCCTGCCGGGTGTCGATGTCTAGTGATGCTAATTTAGGGGCTCGATCTTCTACTCCGGCCATCTGGACATCTGTATTCCCAACAATTTTCTGCTGATAGTGTTCAAATACGCTTCTATACGATTCCGTAATAATAGAATTCGAGGGACCGGCTGCCAGCGTCCCAAAGGCCAATGAGGTAGGAGTAGTGGACGGGAGTGCATGTGCTTCTTCGGAAAGGCCAGCGAGCTGGGTTCGGCTCCCTATATGAGCGACGGCTTGGGCTGTTGATAGACTTTTGAACTCTTGCTGTACAGAAGGAGGATCGAGTACAGGTAACATCTCTTCATCAAGAGAATCCTCTTCTGCAGTATCGTTCAGTGGTGGCCGCGTCGCCGTAGCAGGAAGGAGCGGCATCCGGGGTCGGAGCAAGATTTCGACGATGGCATCATTACCAAACTCTCTTGTTAGATGTGGTAGAATACTAGCCATAGCCTTCCCATTCTTTCCAACAAATGGATTCAAGATACTGGCCAACATAGCATCTTTATCGTGAGTCAGAATAGCAGTCCGCTCAACCATGGATCGCATCGAAATGTCGACGTATTGCTGTGGCAGATGCGACAGGGATAGGCACAGTAATTTGCTCGCCTCACGGGTGAGGGCAGGGCACCGTGCTGTATCGTCTTGCTGTGCCTCAGGTATACGCTGAAGGAAAGTGTCGGCATTGTGTGTCTTAGTTGCATGTGACTTTTGTGACAGTGAGGTAGCATCGTTGACGAGACTTGGACTCGGAAGTTCAAGATCTTTACAACATGAACGCAGTATATCGTTACATTTTCCGACTTGAGAACGGTTGAGACTCTGGCCTAGATGCATCAACACAAGAGCGGTGGTCTCGTAAGCGATAGTGCGAAACTGCTGGTCGTGCTTGCCGAACTGGAAAATCCACACCAATTGATCGAACATGTCTTGTGCTACAGACAAAAAGCTCCCTTCCAACCTCTTTGCAATCATACTGACGAGTTGCAACGCAGCGATGTATACCTGCGGCAGGCAAGTGCAGAGCATATCCCTTTCCTCACGATCAATACCAGGATGGAGTCGAGCACTTGCTCCCGTATTCGAACCTGATGATGCGGGAATGGCAATGGACAGCATTCTGTTAATCGCATCTATGATATCCCCTAAGGGTAAAGCAACAGGTGCAGATGTCTCCTCCTTGAGGTACACTGCTAATATCTCAAGTAGGCCTACGAGGCGTTCAACACCAGCGAAGATCCCAGTCCATTTGGGTAATCCCTCTGGAGTACTCCCACCTCCATATGGTTGCCGATTGACGTCCACAGACGTGCTAGGATAACCAGCAGTAGATTCCCAATCCTCAACGACGGCTCTAAAAACTTGATCGGCAGTAGCATGTGTCTCTCTGACAAGCTCACGCAGAGCTTTGGACCATTCCTCCCCCGACGTATTCTTCGCAGCAGTCTGATGAAGTACAACGTAAAGGCAGCGAGCACTGTCCTTGACTGAATACGGAACGAAGAGACCATCAGAGCTTGTGGGCGCAAGATAACGACAGACAATCCGGCGTATCTGTGACGCAAATGGACGAAAGATGGTGGTATGTCGGGGAGCAAGCATTGCCAAGGCCTCAAAGACTATTTCTTCAAGCGATGACGGCACAATGGCAACTTTGGTTGATGATGACTTGGGCGATACCAATGTCAAACAGGCGCTTACAAAGGCTGGCAATGTTGGGGTCGTGATCTCTCGGACGAGTGTTTGATATTGATGGGTCATGCAATATATTTTGGTAAGTGTTACTACAGCTATCTCCTTTGTAGCAACAGGATCAGACTTCTATGTAGGTGTTAGAGATGACTTGATGTGAAAATTGCTGATATTTACGTACTCCAAGGATAGATAACAGCCCGCGAACCCAGGACTCAGATCCGTTCAAGACTTCCCATCCTCCAACCTCAATCACTGTCTTGATCAGAATAACGGCAGTGAATCTACCCTCAGGGCTCTTTCCGTTCAGTAGTGTTGACAACTGAGTTTTCAATTTGTGCACAAGTACTGCGGACGCAGAAGCTTCGGCCTTACCAGCTGCAACAGCAGGCATCGATAGTGGGGTCTGGCAGCGCAAGACATAGCTCAGAAGATTTGGCGTCAGACGAGGAAGATCAGATACAGCTGTCATCGACAGCTGAAAACAAAGGACCCTCAGCTCCGGTGGTAAAGACATCGAAGGCGGGGTAGATCTTTTAATATTCCCGTCCCCGAATTTGATTTTTTTAATAGCTCGCTACGAGAAATGGACCGCGCGACTAGTCCTCTTTCCAATGTGCTTGACGAATGCTTTCAGTTCATATCCTCAGAGAGAAATGACGTTCCACCCTCCCTACTCTCGGAATGAGGTCGTCGTGAAAATGGCAAGTCAGCCGGAATCGATAGTTCTTTTTTCGTGACTGGTCGACCGTGATACAAAGACTTCTGTTTTTTCCTCGTTGGCTGTAATAAAGCTGACGTAATTTTAGAAGCAAGATCAACTCTCAAAGGGCCTTTATTGGTGGATTTGATGCCTTTTGAGACAAGATGCGAGACGAGGCAATGTTCCAACTTATCGTGTTCCCTGGTGGGTGCTAGGTAGGGATATCGCCGAAAGAGCCTTGAAAATTGGCCCAGAATCCAAGTACCTTAGTGTCCGGTCGTGAGCCGCAAGATTGAAGAATATTGGAAGAAAATGTTGAAAGTTTATTGAGTTCAGTTGGCCGCGGAAAACAAGAGGCCGCTTCAAGATCACGGGATGGTCGTGTATGAGCTGCGCCGAGGAAAGTGGCTGGTGAGGGGGTGTGAGACGAGATATGAGATATCAAGACTAGGCGCTCATGTAATCATAATGAGATGAGACGTAGGCCTTAGTATCAAGGAAACGTTGTTCAGACTGCTTTCCGCGCGATATCCGACTCATTGAGAATTTCGAATTCTCGTTCGAAATAAATTCACGAAAAGCGAAAAAAGCGGCCGCATCAAAAGCTGCTGTGGTTGGTCGAGTTCTGCATCGACCCCGGGCAGCGAGACAGGAAAAGCGTCCATCCGAGTCCAACCATTCAGCCACCGCGCGAGCACCAGTGACGACGGTGAACGACTCCACGGGAATTGCTATTGTACACAACCATAATTCACTTTCTAACTTCCATAAACCTCGTCACGGTTCTTGACCAATATGCGGTTATTTCTTTGCTGAATTATGATGCCAAACGGCTCGCGCACAGCTGGAATTAATTGGGGAACTGTCCAATCCAAATATGAGTGTGCGTTTCCCTGTCCTCTCCCGTGGAACCCGTACTGATTATCCATTGCGCAGCGCGAACATACCAAGGCTGCCCAGTATGTCCAGCAGTTGGATGCAGCACGCTGCGATGGAGACTGGGATGCTGTACCGGAACTCATCAGGAAGATCAAGAAGCACGCGCCGCAGCGGACCTGTATGTCCTTACAATCTTAAGACTATAGCAGGCACTCTTCCTGTGTATGAATCAAGAAATCTGGGACATATATTGATTATCATTCTTAGGTCTTGCCATAGCCGCCGAATCCGAACATGCGGTCGTTCAAGCCTCTCATGCTCGACCTGTCACCGCACGACCAAACACTGCTAGACCCTCAACTGGGAATGGCACTTCTTCCGAACGTTCGAGCTTACTTCGATACATAAACCTCCTTCTAGAGGCTATCGACAAAGAACAGACGTACATCGAGGACCGGTTCCAGGCGCGGGTGTGTCTTGGCTGGATACATTGGCAATTGGGCGAATTATCATTAGCCGCAAGAAACCTTCCGAGGAGCATAGAATCAGACTTCTCACAACTTGATGGTACCGATAAAGAGACAGCAGAATGGACGAAAGTGTGTGCTCTGAAAGCTTCATACCTGAAAGGCACTTCACAAGAGAGAACGGGAGCTGTTGCTGAGGCGCTGGAAACATTCGAATCGGCCCTTCCCGTGCTGGCAACTGTGTCAACAAGTCAAAAGCAGGGCAAAGAGTTACGGTCCTGGACAGAACTTTACCTGACAGGGTTCTGCATCCTCTCAAGCTTCGCGGTCAAATCCAAAATCTCCTCGATTTTAGAAACAGAGACACTTTCGGCTTTTCGATCCTGGGCACGATTTTGGGATGTACAAGCAGCGGCTCCAACTGGAGGACGAGCTGTCGAGGCTAGCGTCCCAAGGAGGCAAGTCTGGAAGGAATATTATATCACCCTTTCGGACCTGTTACAACAAGATCTGCCTTTCCCCACCACATCACTCACAACCACATACGTTGAGACTTCTACCAGACTTCAGCAACGGGCTGAATTGAAAAGGGTGGAAGCAAGATACGAGACTCTTCTATTGAGCGAGGTGGAATTTCCCAAAGCTAATGAAGCCAGCGATGAAGTGGAGGCTTTTGCGGAGATTGTGATGCAGAATTGGCGAATATTATGCGGCAGTAGCTGGGACGAACAAGACCTTGGAGAAGGAGGGGCAGAAGCTGTCAGTCGAGGGGTTCTTGATATCCTTTATCGAGCTGCAACCAAAACATTTCACTCAACTGCAATCTTACGATATCTCTTCACAGTCCATCTAGCAGTCGCGGAGTTCGACTTGTCCTTCAAGTCATTTGATACGTACCTTGATATTGTGAAGAAAGGCAAGGCCAGAGAGGAAAAAACCGGTGAAGCGGAACACGGGCTCGACGACGACGAAACAGTTCTGAGAACAGCTTCCGAATGTATCAAAGCCTTATGCAGACATGGGTCACGCCAAGGAACGGAGAAAGCAAAGGATCTCGGTCACTTTTTCGAAGACTGGTTGGATAAACATCATCCGAACAATGACCGTCGTGAAAACGGTCACATGACTGAGAATGACAATTCTTCAGCCCCGAACAGAACTATTGCACCTAGAGTATTCGCTGTGGCGTGGCGCTGCATTGGTATTGGGCATGCACAATGGTCACGATTGACTTATGATGCTCCGTCCAGATCCGAGATACAATTACGGGCCATTAAATGCTTCCGCAAAGCTCTGTTACCACGGTACGAAAGTACCAAAGATGTCGAGACTCTATTCGCATTGGGAATGATTCTTGCTGAAAGAAGAGAATTGACTGCTGCAATCGAAGTCGTGAAGGCTGGGTTGCTCTCAAGTTCGTCGACGAATAACATGACAGGACTGGGTCCGCACCCCGGCCGATTTGCCAGAGAACGATCATTAATACCTCTGTGGCATCTTATGGCCTTGCTACTCAGTGCTAGACAAGAGTTCACGACTGCTGCAAGGTCCTGTGAAGGAGCATTTGAACAGTTTCGAGATCCCAAATTTCTGTTTGGAGGGGCAGATCTCCAAGGCGCATATCGAAGCGCGCATCTAAATGAGAAAGCAGTGCCACAACATCAAGGGGTAGTAGATGACATGGATGACTTCGAAAAGCAGGGTGTGCTTGAGGTCAAGATGACTCAGTTGGCACTGATCGAGGTGCTTGAAGGTCCTGAAATTGCTGTAAATGCTAGCGATGAGCTCGTCAGCCTCTATACACGACTTTTCGGTGATCCCCAGAAGGAGTCACCTGGCTCTACAATACCAAGCAATTCTATGATGAGTCCACCTAAGAGCTCGACTGGAACGATTAGAAGTATAAAAGGCAGCTTATTTGGACGTACAGGTCGATCGTCTATACGAAGGACTCAATTGACCGGAACCACGATCAGTGAGGAGAAATCTACGTCGGTCCCTAGGCCACAAACAACACAAACTGTGGCTAGTCTGAGAGCGCCGAAGATACAAGTCACTAATGAGAACGGCAATGCAGCTAGTCAGCATTCATCTGCAAAAGATCAAGGGCAACATCATCACGAGAAGCTTCAGAAACGAAACGACAGTCTCTCAAGGAAGAAAGGGCCAGGGAGTCTTCGAAATAGAAGTGTTAGTACTGGACGAAATCGGAGTAGTAGCGAAGGGAACACTGCCCGCAGGAACGGCACAACAACCGTCGACGGTGAAAAATTCTTCACTCCACCATCGGATACTGAAACCCACGATCAATGGTCCAAAGACAGCCAAAAGGGCTCTCGCGCAGGCTCGACTGCAGTCTCTTCAAACCAGTTCACGACCGTTTCAAGACCACTACCTCCCTTGTCGCAGCAGATGAACCACAAAGAGAAGTCGTTGAAGCCCGCTCACTCCAATCCTGCCCTTGCTCGAGACAGCCGACTCCCGCACGTGTCGCCGTTTTCATCATCGACAAATCCTGTGACTCGTTTCCCCAAAGAGCAGGAAAGAAGGCGGAGAACGACAATTCTGGTGAAAGTCTGGATACTTATCAGTGGTTTCTATCGACGTGCATCCTTGCATGAAGACTCGAAAGGTTGTATTGCAGAGGCAGAAAGCCTGGTTCGAGGCCTTGAGAATGAAATCTCAAAAGATACTACTGGCAACATCTCCACCGATCATGCTGGATGGGCTGGTGGCAAGAGCGTAGGGGAGTTATGGGGAGATGTTCTTGCAGAGGTGAGTGTTTTAAGCTATGTGACTGATGAAATTCTTTGCTGACACGGCGAAGCGCGGATACCTTGCTCTAGCAGAGAATTCTCCCTACGATGCGCTTGCGCGTTTCGAATCAGCTCTCACTTATTTTTCGGATCATCCTGCCGCGATAGTTGGCCTCTCTAATATTCTTCTTGACGTTTATTCCGAGGATCTCCTCCCTCTAACTACGATACCCAAGCTTGAACTACCAACGCTCATCAGTACACCTTCGGCATCGACCCTGAATACCTCAGCTCCAGTCACGACTCCGCTCGCGAATCAACCACCTCCTCTACGACCTTCCTCAACTCTCCCAGTAGTTTCTCATGGGCCGCTCGGACTTCCGAATGCAAAATTATCAGCAAGAACTAAACAGAACTCTCAAGATGCCACCTCAACCCCAGATTCCCTCTCCTCGGGACTTCAGCCCAGCTACAAGGAGTCCTCCACTGCACTTCTGGATCGCTTAGCAGCAAGAGATCGAGCCTACGGGCTTCTCACCGCGCTGACTAAGCTGGGCACAGGTTGGAACAACAGCGAAGCGTGGTTCACGCTCTCCAGAGCCTACGAGGAAGCGGGGCAACCCGACAAAGCGAGAGAAGTTCTCTGGTGGTGCGTAGAACTTGAAGAAGGGAGAGGGGTTAGGGATTGGAGTGTGGTCTCTAGTGGCGGGTATGTTTTGTGATTTTCATGATGCTATAGATGCGGGATTGAAAGAATTGATACCTCAGTGTTTCAAAGCGAGTGGTGTTCATTGAAGTGAGTCAATTATAAACGTATATACTCAATGCGATATTATGTGTTCCTTGAGAATAACATCGTTCTCTTACAATGTCTTCGGTTTTGGCTCTGGATAGGCTTATTCTTTCAGGTTGGTTTTGTCTTTATACATACCCCTGAGCGGGGACAGGTTCTATTTTGGCCATTTTTATGTAAATGCTGGCTATACTTCAATCCTAAATTCCTCTCGAATCGACATCTCCCTTCACCCTAAGTTAGGGCTTCATCATCACTCTGCCCTCTTCCCTCACACATATTCTGTCCCTATCTCTATTTCCTATCTCCGCCTTATTCTCTCTCTCCCGTTTCCTCTAGATCCTGACTCACATCCTAACCAAATTTTTGGCTAGCTAGCGTTCCATGTTCCTTTCCATCTTTCTCTCCGGTACCTGGATCTTAGTTCATCCTACGTTAATCTCTGACTCATGAGGAAAAATTTTGACTCACGAGAAAAAGTTCCATGGTTCATAAAAGAATGAGGACGATATCCGACGCCGGAAGCTGCATTTCTGGAGAGCTAGGCGTAGTTTGAGATAAGGTTTTCTTCGGTCCCGGATAAATGGGACATGGTGACACTATCTATTTTAGAGGCGGAAGAGGTCAAGAAACGTGGCTGTCGGATAAGACCCTGATGATGTGTAGACTATACTAGTCGTGGTTTGGAGGCTCGGGTTGTTTTTTCTTCGTCGGATGTCTGTGGAGGGAAGAAGGAAGCACGTGATGTGTGAAATATGGTGAGAAATTCGTGACTTGTATGAAAGTCTTACCTTTCGATTTGATTTTGGAGATGAGAAGTAGGTGCTTGAGCCTCATGGATATTTCTGATGCATTCTAGATCTTTTTCGCCCATAGCTACTTCAATTTTTGATGTCACGTGATAGTATAGATGACGGAGACCTCAACACACGCTGCTCGCCCTCCGTAAGATTCTATCTTTTCCTTAATAAAGTGAGAATGAATATGTGGGTTTGGCCAGTTCTGGTCCTGCCATTCTTTCTAGAATCGGAGATTTTCATTTGAAGTCGAGTGATTTAGCTCGCAAAACCCATCATAACCTCGCCTTCACACTCTTTCTAGCCTCCTCGCCCACCAACTCCCATCCCTTTCCTCTATAATCCTTTGGCCATATTCCATTCCTCCCAGGAGCCAAAATTCCTTTCGGGTCCAAGGCATCTTTAATCACCTCGTTAAATTTTCTTAACGCACCACCGTTCCACCCATACGTCTCAGCCACCTGATCCGCAAACAACAAATGCGTTCTATACTCGCCAAATCCCTCTTTCGCAGCTTCAGCTATCATCTCCCGCATCAAGCCTCTCGCTCGTCGCTTCTCGTCCTCATCTGCTCGGTCGTAGACAATATTGGCGATGTAGTGCATCTCCCGGCCTGCTACGCAAATCGTTGGAAACGTGTCGAAGTTCCACTTTTTGTGCAGACGGTCGATTAAGGTGTGGATGACACGAGCTTGGGAAGAGGATGTGGGAACGATGGGGCTGAAGAAGAGATGTGCAGCGTTGGGTTTCCAGTTGAGCCAGTCAAGCTCCTTCAACACGGGTACACCACTGCAGACAGAGACGCGAGAGTGGATGTAATGGTCTGGCGGTAGTTCGGAGGGGAGGTAGAATTTGCTGCCTGGAATAGAGAGGAAGGCGGACTTTATGAGGTCGAGTTGCGAGGATATTGATGTTTCATCGCCGTATTGGGTTCCATAGAACACCCAGGATACGTCACCGACTGGGAGTTGTTTGACACCTTCTCTTACAATATCCCTTGGAAATCGTCCAGGCCCGTTGTACCATGTGGTGCGAGGCTTTCCTGTCACAGCAAGTTCTTGAATGGCATGTCGCAGTTGTGGTATGTTTCCTAGGATCCTTTTCAGGGCCAGTGGTCGGATGATCTCCACGATTTGCTCGAAGTCGTCTTCTCGTGGAAATGTTATCATGTAAGATTGGTGGCCTGTTTCGGGCATGAGCCAGAAACCCATTTTTGTTACGATGCCGAAATTGCTTTGGCTGAAAATGCCATCGATGGATGGGCCATAGGCGTGCTGAAAGGATTCCCAAGTGGGATTATCCTCGCCGTTCTTGCCTGGAAGGGCACCCATGCCTGTGCGAAGCAGTGAACCATCAGGAAGGACGACCTCCATACCACAACGGTTGGCAAAATGGTCTCCGTAGGGTGTATATCTTTTTTCATTAGCTGCCGCGAAATTCTTGACGTTCTGAGGGCAAGCCTTACCCAACGCCTCTATCAATTGCATTTCCCAACACGCTTCCTCCTCCCAGATCTGGCGTATCAATCCACAATGGTAGTCCTGTCTTCTGTATCTCTTCATACAGCTTGAAGTAACTCACACCTGGCTCGACCATACAAGTAGCATTCTCCCCATCAATCTTCAGCACCTTATTCATTTTCCTTCCTAAATCAACAACAACGGAGCCAGGGACTCGTGGCGCGGCACCACCATAGCCAATATTCCGCCCCATGGAGATCGGCCAAATTGGGATGGTGAATTCATTGGCCCATTTCACGATGTTTTGAACATCTGTTGTGGAAGAAGGGTAGGCGATTGCAGAACAAACCATTTCCTCTTGATCGATAACGTGATAGGCATCATGTGTATTTCTAGGCAAGTAAGTCACTGTTCCTTTCGACACACACTTTCTTTTCTTACGGATGCTCCATATACCATCCATCAACCAAGGGCCTATCATTCAGCTCCACTCCATCATTCCCAAGAAGCTTCGTCAATGCTGCAATTGCTGTTTCAAAGGTCTCTTTACTGGTATTAGGAGGAAGTCTGACATTGTTCTTCCGAGGCACGCTATCTGGTAGTGTTTTCAACGAGTAAAGTCTTTCTTTTGCTGCATCTGCTTCATTCTTCAGTCGAGCAGGAATGCCGCTGTGCTTTGTCGTTAATGTTGGAACTTTAGATGAAGTAGACATCTTGATGATTGTTGAGGTGGAGATAGTGTTCGAGGAGTAAAATGCAATCTATCCAAATTGCGCCTGCACGACCGCGGAATCATTTCCTCTTTTCAGTCGGCTCCCACATCTCCTATAGATCAACGGCCCCTTGGTGGTATCCTAAAAGGGGGTTTCCCGATTCCAATGTGGGAGACTAGGACCCCTTGAAAGTTGGAGGCCAGTGGGGCAATACGCTAACCGCGGGGTGTCTGCGGGGTAGCTGCCTACAGAAAGGTAGTGCTACATCCTCTATGGGATAAGCTGCGTGGATCTTCTTCTTTCGGTGCGATGCTGCCGAAGAAGCCCTAATCAGTCGTGAAAATATTCTTATGCGACAAGGCCCAGGAGGTTTCCCTTGTTTACCACATGTGGGAGCTTCACTCACATGACCCGGCTCCTGGACATCTTTATGCACTTCTTGTCTCCTCCTCTCACTCGTGTTCTTCTTTAGTATTCACGTATTCTCTAGACCACAATGGCCAATCCCGAGCCAATCAAAGGCAAGTCGCTGCGAATATCCTGCTTGTTGCTCTCTCGCTGCAACGCTCCTAACACCATGCAGTGATCATCGTAGGCGCTGGCCTCGGTGGCTGCGCCTGCGCGATGGCCATGCATTACGCTGGCTTTCAAGTAACTGTCTTCGAGAAAGTCCACAAGTTCCTCCGTCTCGGCGACAGTCTTGGGCTAGGCGAGAATGCCCTTCGCCTATTGCAGCGTTGGGGGTTGCATGATCAACTTATAGCGATCGGGAATAAGAGCGAGTTGATGCAGATCAGGAGGTGGGGGGATGGGAAGATATTGGCCCAACAACCGTTGATGGATATGGCGGGTTATATCGGCCATAGAGGAGATTATCATGAGGCATTTCTAGAGAGAGTGAGAGAGCTAGGGATTGAGATCAAGATGGGGAGCAATGTGAGCAGTTGTGTCTATGGGACATGATGTTGAGAAATCCAAGGAGTCCTAAGGCTGATGTAAGAACTTTTAGGTGGTTTCATACGATGAGGATGAGCCATCCCTCACTTTGAGTAATGGGGAGGTTCATAGAGCGGATGTTATCGTCGCTGCTGATGGTACGTTGTCCCGCACCACACTCGTACAAAAGAGACTCAAGGAAGATACTAGGAATCAAGTCTCTCGCCCGTGAGTTGGTCCTCGGCTTCGAAGATAAACCTAAGTCGAGCGGCTATGCCTGTTTCCGCGCCTTTTTCAAGGGTGCTTACTTAAAGTCCGACCCCTTATGTCGAGAGTTCGTTGAGAAAGAATGTGTCAATATTTGGATCGGAAATGATGTCCATCTCGTCCAGAATACGCTTCGAAACGGAGAAGAGTTTAACTGGATTATCACTCATAAGGACACAGAGGATATCAAGGAATCGTGGTTTCAACCTGGTGATATGAACGAGGTTCGGAAACTGGTCGAAGATGTGGACCCAAGGATTGGGAACGCTGTAAGGAGCACTAAGGAATGCTTGGATTGGAAGATCTGTTATAGAGACCCCATCCCGAGCTGGGTCAGTAAGAGCCACAAAATTGCCCTGTTAGGTGATTCGTGCCATGCGCATCTACCTACCAGTGCACAAGGCGCTTCTCAGGCGACGGAAAGTGCGGCTGTGTTGGCATTGTGCCTCAAATTGGCAGGCAAGGATAATATCCCTCTTGCCGTGAGTACCCTTCAATCATCACTTTACCGCGTTGATACTAAAACTAGCAGACTCGCGTTTACGAAAAGCTTCGATTCTCTCGTGTTCGCCAATCTCAGTTAAACGGAGAAGATCTCCGTGACAGATGGCATAATGCGCTCAAAGATCTGGATGAAGATGGAGAAATAGACCCGGAAAGTGTAAAGATGAGAGTCCGTCGTTCCCTGAACCCAGCCAAGACAAGACCGAGTACTGATCTATCATCTAGAATCGCTGGTTATATCCTTTTGATGCAGAAGCAGATACCCTGCAGCGATGGCAGGAAGTCTCTTCGCAGGTGAGTGAGGAATTATCAAAAGGAAAGATAACACCATTGTTCGTGGGACCTGCCTCGAAAGTTGTTGCATGACGTTCCTCTCAAAATTGATGTCTGAAAGGCATGGGTACGAAGGCATCAATGCTGAGAGCGGTGATATACACTATCTTTGTAGTAACCTTTACTGATCGAAAACTATTCATGCTGGTCATTTGTCAGCACGGCATATTGTTTGAACATCTAAGAGACCTATACCGGCTTATTTGGCTACCACTGGCTTGGATTCTTCAGCGTTGAAACTCTCTGTATTGACTTTGGTGTTTCAAATCCATGTATTAACAGCGTGAATGTCATACACCATCATTGGTACTCATCTCAAAACTGGCAGAGTGCATATAACTCGGGTTGTATACTTCCTGTGTCACGTCCAGGGCCATCTCATCGGCAGCCGAATATGTCAGTTCGAAGTCATCAAGTATTTTTAGGTATTCTTCTGCAAAGGTGTTAGGAATTAACGACTTGCAATCGATACCGACGCTTACGTGCAACAATCCACCTCGTGCTGAGCTTCTGCAGTGTAGCTTTCACGGATCGAATCACCTTGGTATTATTCGGATTGGCGGAGACATCCACTAGCCCAGAGAGCCAGACTGCCATACGATACAAGCAGTTGCAAACGAAGGGTGAGGATTGATCGATGCTATAAGGTAAGGTAGTTTGTATGTGTATTGCGTACTCATTGATCAACGGGACAAGAGAGTGAAGTCCGTTCATGCCTAGTTCTCGTAGTCCCTTTTCTGTAGGGACAGAGTAGCCACTCTGTCCTTTGTGGGAAGCATGCTCGTAAAGAGTAATGAGTGCACTAGACAGCAATGTTAGAATGAATAGATCTCATTAGGCGATTGCTAAGATACCTGTAGCATATTGCCATTGAAACACAAATCTTGGTAGCGTCATTAGATATCTCTGTTTGCAAGAAAGAGCAGAGAGCTAGCAAAGCTCGAGAAAGTTGTTTCGCTTCTTCTAGACGCATACTTGTGTTCGAAACGCCGTCATTGATATAGGTGAGAACAAGGCTGAGTAGATGCGATGCTTGACAGAGTCTAGCGTAAGGCGCCACTGCGATATTCGTCGAAGAGGATACGAACAATGGTTCGCTGGCAACTTTGTCCTACGAAATCAGATCTCAGAAGGCACATTCTAAATGAGACTTACACCTTGCTCCCACGCTCTGTCATCAACCGGCAAATACTCCTTGCGTCCCGTTTCTGCCAAGGCTAGTGATCGTGACGGATTTCCAATGTTCATATGCCTAGGTTTGATATTCAATTACACTCTGCGTAATAGTCGTCGGAGGGCTCACCTATCTAGAATATACACTGCCCACCACACGCGTCTTCTCTCTTCCATCTGATCCCAGTTTCCTGGCTCGAGTGCTAGTTGTGGCAAATCCGTATCATGCAGACCAATAGCTTGGCCCAGTCGCCCTATATGACCGATTGATATGTATGCCTGAGGATAAATTGCATGACCAGTTTCATACAAGCATAGAAGAATACCTGCGGGCAACCAGCATGTCAGCAACTACATGGCCAGATTCGCGTATATGTCATTTTGCTCGAGCAAAATATGTTTGGCTGACTACAGAGGCGTTGAGGAGAATTGCATAGCGAATAATATATAGCCTCACGGCTCACTTACCGGCTTGTAGCAATCGCATGGAAGCAAAGCCACTAGACTCCACTGTCAGAAAGAAATTCTTGGTGACAGAAAAGAGCCTAGTTCGGGGACTCTGTTTGGATTCGGCGGGTTTGTCAATAATCAACTTCATACACAGTATGAGTAGCGTGACATCAGGTGCCATCTCGATTGGAAGTGCCGAGATCTCTTGATAGAATTGCTTCTTGGACACTATAGACATCCATGGAGAGACTGAAAAGAAATATGCCCCAACAGTTGCTCTGATCTCCATGTCATCTCCAATTTCTCGGAAAATATTGTCTTGGACTGTGAGTTGAGGCGTGGGCGCTTTCAACCTGTGCCTGCGGAAGACGTTGACGTCAAGAAAGAAGACTGAGGGAAAAGCGGATGGCCCGAGGAATGCGTATTCCTCTCTCGTAGCCGGATCTGAGTCCGGCTTGTTAGACTGAGCTTGATGATCGCTCGTTGCCTCGCAAATGGCTCGGTGTTCACTCATCTCGTGCTCCAGAGCGGTGAGTCGACGCGCTAACGACTCGAAATTCTCTGGCAATGCAGGAGACGGCCCAGTATCATACACGCATACTCGTCGTAGTCTCAAGCATGCTGAGCAGCTCGGGAAGGTTTTATCACAGCCCTTTTTCTGTCGACGACATGATGAGCAAGCATGGGGAGCCTTTTGGGTTGAGTCAGAAGTACTGACTGCGCTGCCATCAGAAGACATGACGCTTAGGTAGTGAGTGAGTGAAGAGTTGAATACGATACAAGGATGAGAGAATCTCAATTCAGATGAATCATCAAATACATGAGTTAAATGGGCTTGAAAATTCTGGCCTCGCGGCCGCCTTCGGCTTAGCTCAGCAGTATCGGGGATGGCAGAGGATGGGCTTCGAACATTAAGTGATGCCTTCGAGATGAAGATATCGATACAACATACTCGAATACAAAGAAATGCTGCTTCTTTATGTATCTATGTCGTAGATGGAGGAGGCCCATCCAGGAGTCGTTAGTTCCGATACCCGGAGAAACCTAATCTCCGAATTAAGCTTAACTTTTAGTGGTACAAGCCCCACCTTTAGAACTTCAGATTAACATCTCTATCAAAGAATCCTGCCTTCATGCAAGTGATGAACTGCGTACGGTTCCTAAAACGGCGTGAATTTAGTATGGCATGGGCACTAGCCTCGCCAGTTCCGGGAAATTCCAGTAGATGATGGCACACTCCTCCTCAATACGAAAATCCGCCTACCCAACATCCTCCTAGAACAGCAACTCGGGTCAAATCTTGAAACTAACAACGATAGCGCGAGGAAATGTCTTTCGGCTGGTCCGCAGGTGATATTGCTTCAGCAATAGGAATACTTTACAACTTGATACAAGCTCTCGACAGCTGTGATGGTGCAGCTGGAGAATATCGTGAGGCTGTCACCTTTCTGCGAGACTTAAATTACACCCTCGATCCGCTGCAGACTTTCACCGCTTGGAAGATATACCCCGCATATGAAACGGCAATTTTGGAACAGGTCCACTCCATCAAAGTTCCAGTTAATAACTTTCTTCAGACCATTCTCAAGTATGAGCCAAGTCTAGGAAGCAAAGCCCAAGACGGCCACCATCGTCATATCGGGCGGAAGCTTCAATGGCATATTTTCATCTCCTCGAAAGTGATGAAGCTCAAAAAGAGAATTGAGTTGCACATACGGATACTGGACACGCTGGTGCAGCGACTGACTCTGTAATGACCTAGGCGACTCTCTGGGATCACTGCTAATTGTAATCTAGAGATATTATATCGAATACTCAACAGAATCTTCCTAGCACTCTACGCACAACACTACAAGAGACCTTGCGCCCAGAGCTGATCGCTGCTCTGAAGGAAAGCCTGCCATCTCTCAGCTCGCAACATATACACCTTGATACCCATACTACAAGCTCGAGGCTGTATATAAATAGTGATGGTCTCGAATCGAGTCTGGAGGCCATTAGACAACAGATGGATAGTTTGAATTTGACTCAAAAGCGCATTGAAGCCTGCTTCAATCAAAACAGGGGAATTGGAGGATCCGAAGACAACCCTACATCATGGAATGTTCCTCATCTCCAGTCATTCAGAAATATTCCACAGTATGGCAAACCAATGTCTGATGCATCGACTGTTAGATTAAACTACAAAACTTTGAAAGAAGCGTAAGTTCATAAGCCTAACCATAAGATCAGACAAGTAACTTGCTCAGTTACTATCTTGTGTTGCTATATCTCGCTGACTTTTTGAAAAATTTGTTGTGAGTTGCTCATTGCTTGAATATTATTATTGAACTTAATTGAATTTCGTAGCGTCGTGTTGTCTCATCTGGTACAGCCATCTCGAGCACTACTGCCAACCCTGTTAGCCAAACACAATTTAACATTTGTGGATGCGATTGGGCGAGCTCCACGAGTTTTGCCGTATGAGTATTTCCAAAGTATGAAGGTGTGGCCTCTTTATTTCCCATATTTGACTCGATATTGAGCTCGAGCAGGTCTTGCAAGCATTCGTAGAGCATGATTTCAAGGATTCGCCCGGATTTTCACGTGGCCGATACATCATCACCAGTGGGGATAATCCTCAAGCCCTAGATGAAAAGAATTGGCCTTCAAGAATCGGTCCAGGAACGGTTGTGAAAATGTCTATGGTTGGCCGCACTCTGTACGTGATGCCGAAAGCATCGATGCATCCAGTTCACTGCCCTGTTCCAACATGTGCTGGAATTTGGAACAAAGTGACAACTGAATCGTGGTCATCCTGGTGCGTGGACCATTGAAGTATCCATGTAGCATCTCTAACAAGTCTTCAGCCTTGTCTGTGATTGGGGGATGTCAAGCCTCCGTGCTCGCACCTTACAAGTGTCCAAGGACACCCAGATCTCGAAGAGAGCTCGACACACATCGTTAGGACAGGGCGAAGACACGTCTCCTTTTAGAAGGATTGTACAACAAGTCCTAGTCACCGGTGAGGATCTTCTTGAAAATCCAATTGAACTGCGGAAAAGGAGGCTTGAAGAAATGATTACCAAGGTCGACAGCATCAATGTCGAGAGCACACAACTAGTATTTTACGACCGCGCTTTGGCCGTAATGTTTCCGGAAACACATTAACGAGTAGCTACTGAACCTGGCGCCACATAGCGGTCAGCCAGAGGTATAAGTAGAAGGAAGTAGAAGATTTGCTGTGACATTGCACCCTGTATGACGGAATCAAGAGAACGAAGGAGGCAGAAGATATTGTGTTGACAAAGCACGAAGCATTCGTTGGCGAGAGCTTGACACCAGTGAGGTATAATCTACACGTTACGGATCAGATGTGGGTAATGAATATAAACTTTTCAGAAGTCTGATAAGGGGACTGCATCTCTACTGCCGTTATTTCGCACTTTACTTTAGCGTGACTTTTCCCTGCAGATCTGGGCCTCAACTTGCTTGTTCTTGACATTATGCAACGCGAACTCTATTACTCTGACAAAGTGCCAAGAGAATGTGTAGGAATAGATGCTATTCAAGCTTAACTCTTGCCTCGTTCGCTCAACGCGTGACTCTTGACTTACATCCTCTCTATTGACGCGGTACATAATGTTTGGCAAGCCTACACTGCCTTGGAATTCTATGCCTTCATCATCATGTTGTTAAAATCCTGTTTTTGGTGCATGAACTTAATTAAAGCAATATCTCTAGAAATAAACACACAAAAGAGAGAAAAGACCATCTTCAAACCCTCTCACCCCTTTCCCCTCAACTCCACCTCCCCCATCACCCACACCGCCAAACTCCTTCCCAATCCCCAATCCCCAATCCCCAAAACCAGGCACCACTCGCTTCCTCACCATCTTCCTTCACGTCACACACACACACACTCACCATCACTCCTCCCCTCTCTAACCGAGCCCTAGCGTCCCCCTACCCACACCACAACACACCCATCCATATAGACCCAAATAAGCAAAAAAGCCCCTAACAAAAAAGGTCCCGAGCATAGTGGTGCAGATCGTTCACACCAACGAATCGTAGTATGCGTTTGCAAGGCTTTCTCTAACCGACTGACACGTCTCGAAGCGGCTGGCCAGCGTCTTCGAGCGTCCCTCGACCGAGTGCGCGTTGAGCGAGAGCTCAACCCGTAATAGAGTTTTGCTGTTTGTATCTATTCCTCTATCTACATTTTTTATTTTGTTTTGTTTTGTACTTGTACTTGTTTTGGGTTTGGGTTTGTTTTCAAGGCGGTGTTGGGGTTTGGCAGAATGGAGATAAGCGAGATGAAGCGAGCGAGGGGATAGGGGTGCCTGGTGGTGAGGAGTTTTTTTGGAAGCTCCTCGAATGGCGTCGTTTGATCTTGTCTTATAAATATCACGATCATCAATCAGTAGAGCTGGTTTTCTGGTCTGGTCTTGGCACGCGGTGCTCTGTCTTTTAGCCACCTTTCTAATGTGCTCCGGTACAGTACGTAAACAAAATCGTGTTTTGAGGATGGAGCGTGAAGAAAGACGCGTAGTTGCGAAATCTGATATAAGTATGAGATCGAGAAATTTAATTCTAGATTTGACGCGAGGTGAGGTGAGAAGGCACGCGATGAAAGATCTCATCTACCCTTCCTTGGTGGTTAGCTTTTCGTTCGGACCTAGTTGAGGGAGGATATTTGTTTGAAGCACAGGCGACGGATGGACTGACTTGCGATATTAGGATGGAGTAGGTAGAGATCGCTTCAGCTTGGGCTCGAATGGTAACTTTTCGATTGCTTCAAACTTTAGGTGTCGATTTTCATAGTCCAACTAATCAATGTATAGCAGCTTATTTTTCTATCTCTAGAATATCTACATCCATCCGTCCCTAAATACAGATCCTAAGGTCCCACCATATCTTCTCTTGCCTTCTTTCCCTTCTCACCACCTTCAATCCTCACCTCGCGTTCAAAGACCAGGAATCTCCTTATCCAACTTGAACTTAAAATCCTTCAAGCCTTTCACACCCACATCAACCTTAAACACCGCACCCGCATACGGCTTCCCCTTCTTATCATCCGCCGTCGTAACCCAAAGCTCCGTCCCAATAAACACCGGACACGTAATCGCAGTGGTCGGATAATTAACCTCTCCTCTTACAACTCCCTTCCCATCCTCATTAACAATATTCAAAACTTTCCCTTCGCCATAGATCGCCTGCCAGATATTGCCCTCTGCGTCCATCTTGAATCCATCTGGGTCGCCACTTCCAACATGTTCCCAGAAGACTCGCTCGTTGGAGAGATCGCCGGTGGCAGGGTCGTAATCGAAGGCGAAGATCTTCTTTTCCGTGCTATGCACGAAGTATTGTGTTTTTTGATCTGGCGACCAGCCGATTCCGTTGGGGATCGTGAGTGAGGGGCGGATGGTGTGTCGGGAGAGATCGGAGTTGAAGCGGAAGAGGGTACCTAGATTTGGTAAGCTAGTTAGTGTCTTTGCTTTCTTTCTTTCTTCTTTTCCTTTCTTAAAATATTGATTACTTGATTGCATGTATGTATGGACGAAAGAAAGGAAGGAAAGATGACAATTTATCATGGCGTCAACTGCGGCTGTGACATAAGATTACTACTGGTATCAGCGTCTCGGCAATTACTTGCCAATGAGGCTTGCTAGTAGCTATTCTCAGTCTAGATGCTCCTAGAAGAGTTTCTTTTTGCCTAAAGCCGACTATCATGGTGCCATGGCAGGATAATGGATGTCAGGAGAAAAACCGCTGGGTTAGACCACATCATGTGATATATTTAGACTCGACTTAACACGACGCCTCCACCACGCCTTGTGCCTTACTCCACTCCAAGCGTTTCTTTTGATAAAAAGCAACAACAAAACGGCCCGGTTGAGTTTACTAGTCATGATCCAAGGGAATTTTACAAGCGTACGACATGGTTTTATTCCTCATCACGCAATTTTCACTTTCTTGTTTCTCGGCCACTCGGCATTTCTAAGATAGGGAAAAATAAGAGACGGATGAGACTGAGCATCAAATCGGAGAAAAAGAAACGTAACGGCCAGGGTAGGGACAGGGTCATCTTAGACTTATGATACGGAGTCAGAAGCGAGTCAGGAAGCAAAATAATTGTGAAACAAAACCAACGGCCAAACCCCGTTTCTGCCCAGCCAGCCCAGTCTGCTTATGCGCAAGCCAGGGAAAAACATTTCTTAGACTTGGCAAAAGATAAATAAAGGAGTAAAGAGGATGAACGTACCCTCAGCCTGTGGCTCGCCGACATGGAAGTCATTCATAGTTCCAATCCAGAACCTGCCCTGAGGATCGATAGCCCCGTCATTACTTCTCAGCCTATCATCCTTCTCCTCGCTGTCATAGAATCGCTTCAGTAGCTCGTACTTTCCAGTTTCTCGATCGAGTAAACAGACGCCGTGCTTGCCGCCTACTAGGATCTTCTTAGAAGGGTCGATGCCTTCGATGTCGGCTGTCACACCAACGGGCATGTCCAATTGAAGCGTTTTGAGGGATGAGGGGCCATGGTCGAGGGAGACAGTGTGAAGACGCTTGTTTATGATGTCGACGAAGCGAAGAGTGTTGGTTGCGACTTCGTAATAAGGAGCTTCACCAAGAGCGCAATTGATGTCTAACCAGGGCTCCGTGACTGTCCATTCTTGCGTTTCTGACATAATTGCTGGTTTTGACGAAGTGAAGAAGGACAGGAGCCAGCGCCACCACGAGAGAAAGCTTGAGATGGGTTGTGCTGTTTGGTTGGCATTTTTGCGGCCGTTTTGGTGGGGCACCGGGAACGCCATGGTGGGGGCAGAATGACCTCACTAGCTTTTGCGCGGTGAGGATGGCAGAACGAGGAACACGCCGCGAGTCAAAGGAGCAGTAGATATCGTGCACAACAGCACAAGGCAACTCCAACGACGGCACCAGCGCGAGTCGGGCAAATGATATAAACAGACAATGAGGACACGGAAGAATGGACAAGGAACGGAAGATATGAATATGCGAGTATGAAAGATTTCAGCGTTGGGATGAGGCTCCAGGCGATTCTTATGAGGCCCGCGGCCGTACCTGGAAAATATATTCCGTTTGATGCTTGACGAGGCACTATGTGTCTCCCGCGGCCGACGGCCCTTCTATCCGCCCTGTGTCGCCATTCCCAAATCATCTTCTCGCAAAAGTTTGCAAGAGTATTGGTAGCAGACCATTGCTCTGGAGATGTTGGTACTGTGGCTTTATCTCTGGATGTTGCGGCGGATGTTGGGGCCGGTATAGGCTATATGAATGGACGGGTGCGATATGAATGCTCAATGCTTTTGCCCAGCCCATTATCACCCCTTCTATGCGAGGTTGCTGCCATTGGCTCAAGCTACACAAGTGTCTGGTTTGAGTTGTGGACTTTTGAGCCTCGTCGGTGCTGCTGGCTTGCGTGTTCACGATTTCTTCCTTCGACCTCGTACTAGTGCGTTGAACCAACTCTCGAAGCCTGACGGCAGCGGCTTTCGCAAATCGCGAGTTGCGATTGGGAGCGCGTCTTGTGCACCCGATTCAAAGGAAGGAAATCCACAGATATGTCCAGTAGATATGTACAATATGGACTGTTAATAATTGCTTGGGGCGGCGCATACTACTTAGTATTTATTTGCATGCAGGCTTTAGAATTCTCATCTCTCTTTCTTTCTGCAGGTAACTAACTTTCCATGCACGCCGTCAAAATTGAAGAGCAAGGTCTGCTAAAAGTGTCGCCATCGATGGACCCGAATATTGGACATCCTATCCTGTCGGGGCCAGCCATGGATCATCGCGAATTGTGAACGAGGGGTTTCCTTGCTCTGTCGCGGGTGTTTAGAGTTTTATAATGCTCGATGCTGCAGAGGCGCAAATCCACAACCATTCCCGGGTTCTGCAACAAACTTTTGGACCGTGCTTGCTCGAGCGGTGCTAAACTTAGTGATGAAACTGGTTAGAATGTAAAGGGAGCTCCTCAGCGTCCAGACGACGCCGAGGGCGGCAAGGTAAAGAAGGGAAGTTGATAGACCGCGATGACCTCGAGAAGGCAAGCTCCAAACCAGCTTTTCGTGCATCTTGGATGTTCCTGCAGCCCTAAGGTCAATGCTCTTCCCGCGAGCCTGACGCGTCAAATGGCTTTGAAGTTGCTGTTCCGAATCACACTGCGCCAGCTGCAGGAGATCCACCTTACTGCTTTGCTGACCGACTGTTCAGTCTCTTGAGAACTTGACTCCGCCTGTGTCTAGCTAAGGCTATCTAGGCGGTCACTCTGGTCAATACAACATCTCTGACCGCTTAACTGTGCGTCGATTCCAGGATCTGCTCACCGCAACTCGACTCCACAACAGTTGTTGCTTGTGACAACAAAGCTCTTGTCCCTCAGGGATGTCTGGTATGCACCTCAAGATGGCACGTGCATGGGAATCACCTGCGTAAGCGCGCCAGCACTGGTGCACCATCTCATCACATCACGTCAATCATTACTACTCCGATGTGCGCAAGAAAGCCTCAGCTTAGGTCGAAACAACCAGGTTCTCGCTGTGTGCTTGCCGACTGCTGCCCGGCACTCGAAGTCAGACATGGACATGGATGCTTTCTCCGGATGGACGCTGGTCACTGGTGAGTCGTGAGTCGTGAGTCGTGACTGCACCTTCGCCCTTCGTCCTGCAGGTGCCGATTTCAGACATCATCTTGTGCCACGTGACGAACGGGGGAGGCTGGGGCTGGGGCTGGGGTCGGGCTCAGGAAACATGCTGTGCCACGCCACGCCACGCACTGATAGAAGTATTACCAAGTATCACGCCCGAAGCGGCGTTTCAAATGCTTTTCGTGTTTCCTAATCGGCGTCTTGGGCCAAGAGAGGTGGGCAGATGTTCGTAGGTGTGCGTCTATGGGACACGCGGAACGGGAGATTGTGTCAGCAGAGAGCACGCGGGAACTCGGGCATTTGCTTCTTCGTTTCGCAACGGCTGGTAGTCGATGGGAGTCAGTGGGAGCGCAGTGGGAGAGGGATGGGCGTGGCCCCTTCGCGTCCCAAATAGGATCTTGAAGCTGAATATCAGATGAGCCTTTGTCCAAACCCGGCGTGGAGGACTGAGGTAGGGAAGAGCAGTCACCACTCAGGACGAGTATCACGCGGACGCTGAAGCATAGACACCGACGCAGGTACCACAGTGCAGCGGGCTGGTCCCGGCTCGCGACTCTCGAGCCTCTGCTCGGCCCGATCAGCGCTGAGCTCGCTCACTCGAAACTTTGTTTTCGTGCTGCCAGCCGGTCAGAGTTCCAGTGGCAGCGGCAGTGGCAGTTCCAGGCCCAACCTCTGGTCTCTGGTCTCTGGTCTCTGGTCTTTGGTCTTTGGTCTTTGGTCTTTGGTCTCTGATCCCGTCTGGAGAGGGAGCGAGAGTGGAGAGTGGAGAGTGGAGAGGTTTGCTTTTAGAGAGGAGTGAGGAGTGAGGAGTGAGGAGCGAGGAGCGAGCAACAAGCAGCCAGCAGCCAGCAGCCAGCAGCGTGGAGGGCTGACGAACCGCAACCTCTCCCGGCTGGGCACATGCTGGGCACATGATTGCATTGGACATGCGCGTATCTCTCAATCGAGTCTCATGCGGCAGCTGTCGGTGCGGGGATGTGGATGTGGATGTGGACGTGGGATGCTGCAGCAGCGTGGGAGACCCAATGAAAGTCCGGAGTACGTGCGCTCGCCTCATCCCATGTTCTGTGTCGTTGCCTCGTTTTGTTCGCGGGATCCTGGCAAGATGCACTGCCGATTGGGATTTGGGATGGTTCGCATCGCGCTGCTTGATGCCTCACCTTCCCGCGCCCGCGACAACGTCTTTCCGAGACTCCTCGTTACCGCCTCGCGAGTCGCGAGTCGCGACTAATTGCACCAAGGCTTGCTTGCTTGCTTGCCTGGCCTGCCTGCCCGCCTGCCCGATGCCCGCTGCGTTGATGATCCTGATCCTGATGAGATGATGATGATGAGGATGATGATGCGCTTTTCGCCTTGCATTCTTGCATTGACCAGACGCTCGGACAAGCGCTCTATCTCCAACGCCAGAGGTCCAGTGCTCTTGATGCCCGACTCTGGATGATTCGACTCTGTAGCATGACGTCGCACAAGGTACGCAGATATACATCGTCTGGGGTAGCGCTTCGAAAGGAGATTTTACGAGCCGGTGCCGCGCTGGCGAGAAACATCGCACCTTACGGCCGGGTCTACGGGACAGTATCTTCAACTCCAATCTTGCATCTTGCAGGCCTGGCCCTCGACTCGCTCGCACCATGGCACCCACGGCGGCAGGGTCCCGTTCGCTTCTTTGGGAGCTTGCAAGTTGCAAGTTTCCATCGCCAGCTCGCCAGCTTGCCAGCTTCGCAACATTGCAGCTTGAAAGGGAAGTGGGAGGCTGGTTTGAGCTGTGCGAGCTGGTCCGCCAGGCCCGCTGTTTGAGCCTTGAGCCTCGAGGAGGTGAACGGCGACCGGGAACGATGATCCTGGCCGCAGGAGAGCGTTGGATGGCCGCTAAGGTGGTCACTTACCAAACTGTTGGATGAGCCTAGTACGGAGAAAGAACCCAGCTTTGCCCAGGGAGCTCCTCTGTCAGTCGCCAAATAGAGTACTGTACGAAGTAGCCAGGTAGAGCAGCCAGGTTACCTTGCCTCCACCTCCACCGGCCGTTGCCTTCATCATTCATGGCTCCACGGCTTGAAGCCGCCGGAAGATTCGGGCTTGGGGCAGGACGAGACGAAGAAAGCAGCGCCTTCCCGTCATCTCGCACGAGCCGGGAGCTGGGAACTGGGAACTGCAGCCTGCAGCCTGCAGCCTGCAGCTGGGTCTGCGGGACCTTGCGTCTCGTTGCGTTGTGAACCTGCGGCTGGTGGCTTTGGTTCTGGTTCCACCAGTTCCGGCTATCCTCGTTGTGAAGGCTCACACAGACCCGAATCGAGGGAACATAATCTTGATACAAAGCGCGGTGACGTGCCATCGGTCCACCGAAGTATATAAGAGCCGCATTATAGGGTCCTGAAGGAGAAGGACGCCAGAAAAGAAAGTCCATGTCCAATTCCGGAGGCAACGCGCTGCAGGCAATCATCATCTCTGCATCAGCGCATCAGCGCATCAGTACATCAGTGCATCAGTGCACCGGGTGCATCAATGCTGCAGAAGACTGTGCGCGATCGAAGCGGTGTGGTTTGTTTGGGGTTAGAGGGTTTACGAAGTAGAGGGAGGGTTGAGACTCAAGAGCGCACTTGAGGAGCACTGAGCAGTTGGGAGTAGAGGCGCGCGTGAGTCGTACGCTTGCCCAAGAGAGAGCGAGGAGCGAGGAGGTGAATCGTACATACAAAGTAATCCCTTATTAGTCTCTTAGTCTCATCTTCTCTTACTAGTAGGCTAGTAGGTAGTCCACCAGAGGCTGTAGAGCAACCCGTGCAGCCAGTGAGCCAGCTCGCAGCGTAACCATCACAGCGTCCGAGTGAGGAAGGAGGAAGGAGGGAGGAGCAAGGCGCGAGTGAGCCTCTGCAGACTGCAGCACGAGTGTGCTGCACTGCTAGTCTGCTGCACCGCTGCACTGCTGCGTGCGCCTGTGAGGTACGCAGTTTCCCCCTCGGGCCCTCGCCGGAAGCTCTCCCGTAGAACCAGGGCTCAGGGCCAGAACCGCGAGCAGCAATATATTTCCCTTTTGTTAATGATCGTCCTCGCGCCCAGCATCAACACCCACAGCCTCATTTCTCATGACTCGGAACGACTCCGTACGGTACACTTCCCAAGTTCCCAGGTCCCTCGATCCGATGTCGTCCTCGGTGCAGCCAAATCGGGATGCCCAGAAGCTAGATCATACGATGGGTTGAGCCTTGAGGGTTATGGGTTATGGGTTATTTCAAGGCGAACTCACGGCTGACGGGACAAATACTGCCAAACCGTCAGGTCCCTTTGAATTATTCCAGACAGCCGTTGACGGTTAACCTTACTCGAACTGGCCGCCTACTCCCCGAAGGTCCTCCTCCTGACTCCTGATTTCTGATCCCATCGCGGGAACATTTCCGATTCCGCGGGTGATTAGGGCTTCCCCATCCCACCGGTCGACCTGTCCTGGCCGCGGGAAAGAACATCGCCAATGGCTGCGGTGGTGCAGCGGCGGTGATGGTGGTGGTGGTGCAGTTAAGCCGTACCGTATGGCGCAGATAATCACCGACTTGAGACATCGCCACGTCCCGCCAACGTGCGTTCGACCGAATATTTGCCATCAGAGCCTTACCATGACGGTGTAACAGCGGTGCGCAGAACGTTGACGTCCATCTACTCCGTAACGTTATGGACAAAGAACAAAAACGTGCAACTACGGTACTATACCATACCGACCCAGTAGTCACCAATGCACAGCTCCAATGCGGCCAGACGCGCTCCCACGATACTACTATACTACTCCAGCGCTACCTTACTACCTCTCATCACATCCTGTCAAATATAATAATCACATCTGTCCGTGTTTCACCCTCGCTCCAGCGTTGTCGGTACTCTGGTCCGGTCGATCTGCATCTCGTCACGATCTTCATCTCGGACATTTCGCAGGTTTCCAGATGAGCAGACCAGAATAGAGCTGATGCAAATTAGGAACAATGCGAGCAGGCTCCCCCAGGAACAGGGCTCTGAGGATGGTTGCACCCGGAACCCAATTACCTTAACCAGCATGCACGACTGACCAAACCCCGTCATGTGATGTGATCTACAGCATCAGGTACCTTTGGGCCGCGATGCGCATCACATATGCACAGAAAATGCATAGGCGGAAGAAATCCCAAACCTATCTTCAGCGGCACGGTGCGGTGTGGAACTTGTCGAAGGCAATTGTTTCCTCATCAGGTGTTTCAAGACGCGTCCAGCATCGACAGAACAGAGGGATTAGCGGGATAGCCAGGGAGCGTTCCACTGCAATCCGAATTGATCTCGATCATTCTGGTCCTTCGACAAGGAATCTCGCGAGAGTTGATCCGGAGCGACAGACTGAGAGAAGCGCATGCTCTGCCGGGCTGCTGGAAATCCAAATCGGGGCCCCCTCCAGGATATCAAACTTATCAGTGCGCAGACGGAGCTACTGCAGCTCATCTTGCTGCCGCTCACCGGTGCTCTGGACAGCTTACGAATAATAGTGGGTGGATATGTACACAATGAGGGGTGGGTCAAGCCAGAGCACGATCAAATGTGGATAAAGACATGGGCTGAATATGTGTCTCTGTGCTTACTTATTATTCGGAATCGCTTCACTACAACTGAAATGTGTACGGAGTAGGCAGTCCCATCAAGGCCCACCGCAGACCAGACACCGCGGTCTCTGGTAGCAGAAGCAATGGGCGTGGTACTAACGAAAGGCTGCGTTAAGAGCGCGCAGAGAGTGCAGAGAGTGCAGAGGTGGGAGAAAGGTTCGCAGTGAACAAGGGCTTTCCGACATCATTCTGCATTTGTTCCTGTGATTTCCCCTGGAGGGGTTTCCCTCTTCGTGTAGGTTTGCATGGGCCTAACCTGGGGTTCTCGTGGACTGCTAGGATGAGGCAACCTGACTCTGGATGATGCGTCGGAGAAACCTTGTCGGTGGCAGTTGTTCAGAAGACGACAAGGGATCTCGAAGCCAAAGGAAGCAGCTTGTGCAGGGCTGGAAATTGTAAAAGTCTCAGTTTCACTCGGATGAAGCCCCCATCCCCAGCCAGCCAGAGAGAAAAGAGCGTTCTCCGAAAGGCCATCATCGCCAGCGTTGTTTCTTCGCCGAGGCCAAGCTCCCTCCGTAAACGCATGGGTGACGACAATAATGGCATTCCATTGAGACCCTGGCTGCAGGCCCTCGTCGGGGAAGGGCCAAAGAACAAAAGAACCACCAGCGACCAGGGACTGCATCGTCATTATTGGCCGACGCCCCATGCCATCCACACTGGACGACTGAACTTCCTAGGCACAGGAGTCAGGACAGTGGGCAGTGGCCTGTCGAGTTCGTCCATACGAGCGAGCGTTCGTCTCGGGTGCGCCTCACGAGACGAGGTCGAATGAGCACGGCAAGGCGCACACCGTTGGCTGCGAACGAAGCGCAAGAAGAGCCTATTGCGCAGGCCAGAAGAAGATCTTAGATCACAGTCAGCGCAGCGAGCGATACGTGAGGCGGAGGAGGAGCGCCAGAGCATTTGTGATCGCCATCGCAAGAGAGGAGCTCTGGGCATCGAGCCATCGAGCAAGGAAGCGGGCGAGCTATTTATTAGGTTCGATTCAGAACGGTTCTGCAGTCCAGATGTCGCTCTCCTCGCATGCATTTGGTGGATTTGGTGCATGTGCCTTGGCGGCCAGGTTCCCAACCAGCAAGATGCTTCCTGCAGGTTGCGGATAAACTACTGCACCGCGATACCGCAGACCGCAGCACGAGTCAAATCAGATCAAGCCCGCAATCTAGTTCTATCGTGCTGCAGGGCATGCGAGGGTGCATGGCCGCAACGTGAGCTCGGGAGGAGGAGCCAAGGACGGTTGGGGCCCGGTTCCCAGTCAGTGCAGAGTGCAGGAGTATTCCGACTTTCCATCACCCAGGCGTTGCAGCGACTGCAGCGACTGCAGCGACTGTGTTGCACACCGCGAAAGCCACTCGACGTCGTTACCGCGAGCCCGCCAGACAGCAATTTGCAAGGCGCACTAGGCCGCGAGCCTGCGACCGCGTGCAGATAGATGCAGATGAGGGCGCAGGTGAGGTGCAGATGGCGCTGCAGCATATTGCGGTGGGAGAACGTCGCGAGCGAGCGAGTGAGTGAGTGAAGTGCAGGTAGAGACAGGTCGGCAGGAGGAGGCAAGCAGGAGGCAAGAGGGAGGGCAGGTCAGGCTCTTGGTCAGGCTCAGGCTCAGGCTCAGGCTCAGGCTCAAAGGCTTCTCCCACGACCTCTTGGTAATTTGCGAATACTGACCTCCAGATCCCGAAGTCAATTCCTCAGTAAATACCCCCCTGGTCGTCCTATAGTAGCGGGGCTTCACCCTTATACCCCTACAAAAGTACTTAACTCTGAAGGGCACACCTTCATGGTCATCTCCTAACCTTCTTTTGCAGAGTGCACACCTTCCTGCCCACGAGCGTCTGCCGCAGTGCCGCGATCACCTCTTTTGCTGGAGCTGGGCTGGCACTGCGCTGAACTGATCATCGCTCGGCGTCTTTCTGCACGGGTGGTCGAGAAACTAGCCCATTGGGGCTTTTCGGCACCACGAATACGCATTCTGAGCTCAGCAGCGTGCTCTTATGCCATACTAATAACTAATAATAATAAGAGTCGATCACTGGACAGTGAGTGCCGTCTAGTCGGGAGGGATGATGAAGGAGCAGCTGCGGTTCCTCTCAGCAGCGCGCGGCGGCCCCGTAGCGTACACCGCTCGCAAGTCAGCAAACATCCTCCACATCCTCCATGACATCGCCATCCGAGGCAGTGGACGGTGTGCTACCTATCATCACACGCTGCGCTCTAGTGCCTGCGAGGCGTGGAGATGCAGTGCAGCCGACGGGTCTTGTACGGTCACTGGATCGCGCGTAGCGAGTGAGGAGGAGGAGGAGGAGGAGGAGGAGGAGGAGGAAGAGGAGGAGCGAGGAGGAGGGAGGACCGGTCGACGGGTGCGCCATGTTGGAACTTGGGTGCTCCTGTGTCTTGTCCGGTCCTGTGTGTGCTGTGCTGTGCGTGCTGTCTGTCCTGGTCTGGTCTGGTCTGGTCTGGTCCGGTCTCTCCTGTCCAGTGCCGGCCAGTGTCCTCTCTGCTCTGCCTGCGCTCTGAATCCCTCTTTGCATGCTCTCTTCTAGTATCCCTCGCGCCCACTCGTCCTGCATCTCCCCTCTCCCTCCCTCTCGCCGTCACGCTCTCGCTCCGGCTCCCGCATGTGGAGGACCGGCGGCGAGTGCTCGAGTGCTCGAGTGTCCTGTCCTGTCCTGTCCTGTCCTGTCCTGCCGTTGCGACCTGCGAGCCCAGCGCCCCCAAGTGCCAGACTGCCAGTGCTCACTGCCCAGTGCTCAGTGCCCAGTCCCCATAATATAACGTGATACACCAGGGTCGCTGCACCCGCGGGCATCCCAGCGGGCCAGCGGTCCAGCGACGGGGCCCTACAGATTTCCCGTGTGGTGCCGTGTCCCAGTCCCAGTAGCACAGCACGTTTAACGCTCCTGGTCATCGAGGCACTCACTACTGAACAAAGTTTCTGGGACGAGGGGAGCTGCCGGGAGCTTGAGAGAGCGACGGTCTAAACCTCGAAAGGCACCAACCTGCCCAAATCGCCCATCAGCACGCCCACAACAGTCAAGAGTCAAGACACCAGCACTCTAGCCTCTAACCTCGAACCTCGAACCTCGAACCTCTAACTCGACCACTCGACAGTCCACCACGGGCACCACCGTCGCGCGCCGCCTCGCCGTCTGCTTTCTTGTCTCTAGTCTCTAGTCTCTAGTCTCGAGCTGCCCAGTCCAGCTCTCCCCTCCAGCCCTGGCCGCTGCCGCCATGTCAGGTCAGGACTCACTCAGGAGGCCTCAAGAGGACGCTCCTCGTCAGGAATTTATCTCTACACCGTGGTCCTTATTAGCTTAGCATCCTCGACCTACTGCCTGCTACTTGCTGGGCCCCGGTACCTTGGCTGCTGGCTTGCTGCGACCACCGCTGCAGCCTCCAAGCACCCCAGCTTGCTCGTCTGGGACCCGCTCTGGCTGCTGGCCCTGCTCACACCCTGGCCAGGTATGATCTCTTCGGGGCTGCTGGTCGTCAAGGGGTCCCAAGTGTCTGTGGGTAACGGCGTGGGACTGGGAGACCAAAAAGCTTGGGGGCTCCCAATCCAACCGCATGCTGCTTGCTTGCTTGCTTGCCTGCTGGCTGAAGAAAGCTCTGTTCTGCTCTGCTGCTACTCCGCTGCTACTCCTGCAACTGCTGTCCTGCTGCGTTGAGCTAAAAGAAGCGTCATCAACAAACACCCGTCAGCCATCCACCGTCTCGTCTCGTCCGGTCTGGTCTGCATCTTTATGTACAGCCCGAGTCGCCATCAGCCTGTAGCAATCTCGGCCGGAAAACATTGGTTTCTTACTCAGTCGATTCGTTCGCCGCGACCAACCGCGAGCCATTGCAGCCCTTCGACCTCCTCACTGGCTCGTCTGCCCCAAAAGCCCATCCCCACTCTGCGTACGTTCTCTCTCCAGAGTCGCAATCACTCGCCCTCACTGGCTCTCCTCATCGTCCGCGCACAATAACTAATGTCCAGTGACCGGCTCACAGTGAGCTGCTGCCTCTGCCTTGCTCGGCCACATCGATTTATTGTCTATAGTCGTCTCCAGTCTTCTGTCCTCGCCGCCGAAGTCGACTGCAACTTTGCGTCCACAACGACCGGAGGACCCCTGCCCAAACACTTCACCTCACAGGAATAACAAGAAACAATACATCAAATAAGACCCGCCAAGCGCCGCACCAGACATGCTCCGCACTTCATGATTAAAACGAAATAAACACGAGCCACTTGCTCAGAATAGCTCCCAGCTGTGACTACGAGGACCTCACCGCTCGCTGGGAAGCCTCATTGGCACGCCCATATATCTTAGTCGCTCTGGCTGTACAAGGTCTTCTGAATCGCCCGAAGTGCGAGAGTCAATCTTGCGTTGCTTTTGCTGAAGAACCGCTGATATCGCCAAAACTAACGCGTTTTCCCGGACCTCAGACCTCAGCGGTGCTCGAGAAACGTCTTGCTGACTTCGTCCTCAAGCTTCATAGCTACCAGCAGAGTTGGGAAGATAGTGGTGAACGTCAATGTCCCGGTCCTCGGGACCAGCCAGGGTTAGGGGATCAGGACTCGATGTCGCAGCGGCCTCCTGCGTCACGTCCTGCATCTGGCTCACCTCCCGATGGTCAAAGAATTATTCTACCACCTGTACAGCTTCGAGATGACCTTCAGCAGGGGGGGCGACCAGCAGAGCGGCCGCAACAAGAAGCTGAAGGACGAGGAGCACCTCAACAACTGCAGCCGTCCCCTCAGTATGTTCGTATGCCACAACCTCCATCCGGAGAAGACTGGCGAACACCAGCAGCATCAAGGGATCTTGGTGTGCATTCGATATTAAATCCGCCTGAACCTGAACGTAGTGGCTCCTCTAGTCGTCGACTCAGTGGAGGAACGACCGAATCCCCTCTCTCGGCAATAGGGCCACCATCTCATTTCGGAGCCAGCCCTTCAACAGCTACGACGCACTCGTTTTCAAGTCAGAATGTGCCCTCAAGCACACCACCGATGGCAGAGGGTTATGCAGGAACATTTTCCAGGGCTCCTCGGAGGATTCTAACTCCAAGATCCCCAGCTCGAGCTGTTAGTGCAGGAAGAGGAGGACCAGGAACTATTGACGCCCAACGATCACCATTCTTACCTGCAAGAGGAAGAACGTATATGGCTGAACCCGGCCCATCTGCATCCTCAGACGTGCCTCCGATGCCCACGCCCCCGAGTTTACAGCAGCAACAACAGTACGGATTTCCGCAAGCATCCTCGACCCCATCCATCGCACCACGACGACCGAGTGGGCCATCTATGCAGGCTCCGGGACGAACACCACTCTCACAAAGTGCAAGTCCCAGCATTTCCGCATCATCGCACGGGCCGTCATCGAGCCAGACATCGCCAGCGTCATTCGCCGTTCACAAAGGTGGACAAGGCGGCCAAACCAGCACGTCGTACTATCCGGGGTCGTCATTTGCTTCTTCGATGCAGCAGGGAAGCGGAATGCAATTTTCAGGGCCCTCTGGGCCCCCTGAAGGTCCGTACAGCGCCGCTCCTCAGACTCAAGGCAGCTCCTCTCTCCAGTCGAGCAGTACAGGCAGTTCAAGGCAGACTTCAGCCTCAGAGCCCATTCAAGTCCTTACAATAACTACGTCCCAAGGCTTGTATCACGTACCTGTAGATGTACATCAAGCGTCGCGGTTAGCTGACGAGAAGCGCGCGCGCAACGCAGGAGCCTCAGCGCGATTTCGACAACGTAGAAAGGAAAAAGAAAGGGAGGCTAGCACCAATATTGAAAAGCTGCAACAGCAAACGAGGGACCTTGAGAGGAAGGTGAAGGACTTGGAGCAGGAGAGGGATTTCTATCGCCAAGAACGAGATCGTTTCCGAGATGTGATTTTTAGGAATCCAGAGATGAGACATCTGGCAACACAGGCGCCACCGAGTCCACAGACTATGCGGTCAGGATCATTTCAGGGCCCAATGATGCAAATGGGAGGTCCTCCGCCTCCTCATCCTCCTCCGCTTGGATTCGGGGCCGAAACTGGTCCAGAACGAGCACCGAGAAGACGGAGAACAGATACGCAGGGAGATTTCACCAGCTTACCCTTCGCCGCATTACCTCCTAACACGACTCTTCCTCCCGTTCAGCCTGCAGGCTATCCTCCAGCGCATTCACAGGGAGCTCCCAATCTTCCTCCTCTCCGAATCGAGAATCCGAATGTTCCTCATCCGGCCTCCTCGAATGCTCCGCCAACGACATCTGCTGGACCTCCTCCACCTTTCGATCCTTACTCTCGAGGGCCGTACGAGCGAGGTTGGCCGGGCGAACGACGTTAAGCGCTTGTCCCACCGAAAAGATGGGTTACAGCACGGCAATCCCTTACACAAACTAAAAGTTTTGATTTCTGCGACTCCAGACATACCTTATACCGGCCTTCTAACAGTGAAGGACCAAACCTTATCTATTGACCGCGAACTGTGTATCTACTTGGTGTATTTCTATCACAACATATTTCCGTTCTGCTGTCATTGCTCTCATCATATCTTATCTCATCGCGTTCAAGAAGAGCTGCATTGTTGGGCGACCGACCTCATCATATTTCTCTGGAGCGGAAACTGCGAGTTTATACCCCTGGTGGCGCATACTTTTTTCTTCATCAATCATATCAATGTTCTTCTGAAGCCTGTCTTATATCCACATCCATTTTCAGACATCTTTTACTGATCGCGTACTTTGAGCACGGAGTTGGAGCTGGGGGTGGTTGCTTTTCGCACAAATCCGGCGCGGCGCGGACTCTCTCTCGCTCTCTCTCTCAGGGGAGACCAGGTGGAGACTTGAAGTGGGAGGTGTTCTGGGCGCGCAACGGGGAGTCTGGATGGCGGCATTTTGCGTCTTTGTGTCTTTTGAGGCGGGAGTGGAGGATCATTTTTGGGTGTAACCTCTACCTGTCTGCGTCTCTCCGAACTGGAAGGGAGATGGAGATAGGGGAGGGACACAAATGGCTGGGCTGTATCAAAGATTGCGAATTGGGAAAGGAATACACAAAATCAGACTGTATTGTACGAAGAGGGTGTACATCTACACGTTACAAGCTGGGCTGGGTTTAATGGGCAGAAGGGCGGCATTGTGCATTTACAGAGTTGGGAGCATAGGCAGACAATTCCAGACGATTTCTTGCCAAGAGATATATATGGTGCACGTGACAAGTGAGGGGTAGCTGCAGCTTAGGTAAGTGAGCAGAAGAAGCTTCTGCCATTCAGCCACGGCAGCTCCCGACAACGGCGAAGGTCTCGGGGATTATAATTGGAAGCGATGTCTAAATATATGGCCTAGCTTTGCAGACATACTGAAGCTGTATTCTTGCTGCTCTTCATGGACATCAAGCTGTTGGTCACAAGCTTCTTCAATGTTCGGAGAGTTCACGATAACCGTCAGCTTCTCCATATCCCAAATTCGGATTATCGATCGCGGGGCACATTCGGCACTTGGGCCTAAATAGGCAGTGCGATCCGGGGCATTAACCTCTGTGGGAAGCTATGCTGCCCATCTCTGACCCCAACACCGAAACACAACTGCCAGTGTCCTATCTACCAGTCTACCACCCACCTTTGCGTCCAACACCCAGCCATAAAGCTTCCGCCGACGACTCCGAGCTATCCTCCTTCTGATGTGTAGAACCCTTCTTCCTCTACCAGCACAGCTTCGCAGATCCGTGTTTCAGCATCTAAGACGTCCTGCTGAGCTTCATTCCATTCCGGTAGCAGTCTTCTGTCAGACACGATCCCCACCGCACACGACCATTAGACCTGATATCAGCTTTCGAAGAGCATTCAGTAGCACAAGAACCACGATGTCCGACCTCAGCATTGAGCTTACGGCTCCCAATGGCAAGAAATACTCTCAGCCAACGGGACTCTTCATCAACAATGAGTGGGTGAAGAGCAGCAATGGTCAGAAATTGACCTCTATCAACCCCACGTACGATGACCTCTTTTCTTTCACGTACCTATATACCGCAGAATCTGATAAATCTGCAGCGATGAATCCGAAATTGCCTCTGTCTACGCAGCCACTGCCGAAGATGTCGACACCGCCGTTGCTGCTGCCCGCAAAGCCTTCAAAGACCCCTCCTGGCGCGATATGTCTCCCACCGACCGTGGCAACATGATGATGGTATTTTCTGACCTGTGCGCGAAGAATGCCGAACTACTTGCCACGATCGAGACCTGGGACAATGGTAAGACATACGGTGACTCGCTAGGCGATGTCGGAGAAGTGGTTGCGGTGATGAAATACTATGGTGGATATGCGGATAAGATCCACGGCCAAGTTATTGATACCGGACCAGCAAAGTTTGCTTACACGATTCGTGAGCCGGTTGGTGTTTGTGGTCAGATCATTCCGTGGAATTATCCTTTGGCGATGGCGGCGTGGAAATTGGGTCCGGCGTTGGCGTGTGGGAATACCATTGTGATTAAGGCTGCGGAACAGACTCCGTTGAGTATCTTGGTTCTGGCGAATTTGATCAAGGAGGCTGGATTCCCGCCTGGAGTGGTCAATATCCTGAATGGCTATGGACGAGAGGCTGGTGCGGCGATTGCGACACACTTGGGTATTGATAAGGTTGCATTTACTGGAAGCACTGGGACTGGAAAGGAGATCATGAAAATGGCTGCTATTAACATGAAGAATATTACTTTAGAGACTGGTGGAAAGTCTCCTCTACTTGTTTTTGACGATGCAGAGTTGGACCAAGCTGTTAAGTGGGCGCATATCGGTAGGTGGTCTTGAATCCATCACACATCACATACTAACTTTCTAGGCATCATGTCAAACCAAGGCCAAATCTGTACCGCTACCTCTCGAATCCTAGTCCAGGAAGCCATCTACGACAAATTCATCGAAGCCTTCAAGAAACAAGTCCAAGAAGTTTCCGTAGTCGGTGATCCCTTCGCCGAAACCACGTTCCAAGGCCCGCAAGTGACCAAGACCCAATACGAACGTGTTCTCGGATTTGCCAAAGCCGGTAAAGACGAAGGAGCAACCCTCGTCTGCGGCGGTGAAGCATTCACCAATACGCCCTCCGGAAAAGGCTTCTTCATCTCCCCCACCGTCTTCATAGGCGTAAAGCCCAGCATGAGGATCTTCCGTGAAGAAGTCTTCGGTCCATTCGTCGTTATCGCCACCTTCAAGACCGAAGAGGAAGCTTTGGAAATTGCTAATGATACAACGTATGGGTTAGGAAGTGCGGTGTTCACGCAAGATATTACGAGAGCGCATCGTGTTGCGAAACGCATTGAGGCGGGTATGGTGTGGATTAATAGTAGTAATGATTCGGATTTTAGGATTCCGTTTGGTGGCGTGAAGCAGAGTGGTATTGGGAGGGAGCTGGGTGAGGCGGGGCTGGCGGGATATACGCAGATTAAGGCTGTGCATGTTAATATGGGGAGTCGGTTGTGAGGTGGTGGTGGGATTTGCTCTAGGAGATTGATGCTCATGCTGATGAAGATGGGAAATGGGATATGGGATATGGGATGGGAAAATATACTAGCTGATGAGAAATACAGAACGTGAATCTCCATTCCCTGCTTGGGAGTTCAAGTTATCACTGATGCACGAGCATTAATATGTTTACAATTTCTAAGTGGACCTGAGATAAGCTGAGACAAAGTTCTGCTGATGCAATTGAATATCTTAGTGAAAGATTATCTAAAGATTAGCAGACTTTTGATTATTTATCTAGTGTGTGTTGTCACCCTATCCATCCCCGTTGCTTCCATAATTAGAGAATGGCATCTGAAGTGAGAACCATCTATAATCAAAATTATCTTATATAATTCTTTACTATATGAAGTAAACTCATCCTTATTCTTTCATCCCACTCTCAATCTCAACTCAAAAGAATAATTAAGCATAAAGGCCAATCAAGTCAAGACTCACTCCGTCCGTGCCTTTGCTATTATTAGGTTAAGATAAGATTATATATATATATACTTGGTTTTGCATTTTCATGGGCTTAGCTAGCTATTAAGCTTATTTTGTAGTTTTAGCGCCAAAGAAGTATACGTCGCCGTCTCCTTCGCTGCCACCTCTGATGTATGCTATGCGCAAATCTGGCAGCAACTTGCCCCCGCTCGGGAAGTCGTTCTGGTTTGCCCTAGGTTGAAAAGGCAGGCCGCAGCAGACCCTGTCCGGGAATGGGAACCCGTCGGCGTGGAAGTCGAAAGGGAAAATTGACGACAAATTGATCTTCGCTTTGCCAAGCCAGCACGTGCCAGCGTAATCGTCCAACAGCCTAACGTTTATGGGCAGCAAGTACCGCTTGCCATTGACGTAATATGATGGGGTGTCTGTCTTGTCAAACGCGACGGGGCTCTCTACGAACATGGAATAGTTTCCCAGGCCATTGTTTGGCGCTTTGTCTGGTGTAATTTAGTATTTGGAAATAGCGCAAGCAAGCGGATCATGTGCTGTATTGTGTTTGAGGCTAGGGAGGTGGGGTGGGGTCTTGTATATTTTGAGAGAGAGAAAGATATGTGGACGCCTCAAGTGTGTTGTGTTACATGCCAATATCTGGACCCAACCTAAGCGTTAAGAACTTGTCAAGCGTGTGGTGGGGTGGTTCTTTCTCTGTTCTTTTATTTATAGGGAAGGAAATAAGCAAATGGGTGAGATGAAAGAAAGGATGTCTATAAGACTTTAGAAGTAGTGATGTGGGCGCTTAGTGCGACTTTTAGGGACTTAGGTTAAAGGGGAGATTGTGAAAGGAACTGAGGGTAAGGAATAAGTTTCGTTGCGTTTCGACATCATCATCACGTGTCTCCTAAATAGCTGAGTGGCTGTTTTTCGTTGCATTTCGTCGAAAACCGGTAATCCGGGGAGGCGGGGATAAGGATGAGATGGGATGGGTTCGTTGCGTTTCGACGTTTTTATCACGTGTTTAAATAGCCCGCCTATCCCTAAGTATATCTCCTTATCAGTTTTCGTCGAAACGCAACGAAAGATAGGTAGGTAAGAGGCTGTGTTTCGTTGCATTTCGACATTGTTATCATGTGTATAAATAGCCTGCCTATTCCTAAGTATATCTCCTTATCAGTGTTTGTCGAAATGCAACGAAAGATAGATAGGTACATCTAAATGCTATCTTGACATTTCGTTGCACGTCGTTCCTAGAATGGAAAACCCGTGATTAGTCGAAATAAATTCTGCCTTTTCGTTGCACATCGTTCCTAGAGCCGGCTTAATCGTCATTGGCTGGACTGAATTCTACTATCTAGATGGGCGTATTTCGTTGCATTTCGACATTGTTATCATGTGTTTAAGTAGTCTATTCCTACCTAGGTATCTCTTCTTATCAGTAATTGTCGAAACGCAACGAAAGATAGGTGAGTAAGAGGGTGTATTTCGTTGCGTCTCTACGTTCTTATCACGTGTTTATGTTTGTGGGAGAGGACGCTTTTCGTTGCACTTCGATGACTACTGGTAAGAGAGAAATACCTAGGCAGAGACTATGTTTCGTTGCGTTTCGACGAATCCCAATAGGGAAAGATAAGAATAGACTACTACGTTTCGTTGCATTTCGGCGAACATGGATAAAGAGAGATAAGGACAAACTAGTAATAGATTGCTTTTCGTTGCGTTTCGACATACTTATCATGTATTTTCTAGGTATGTAAGAGCTGTTTTTCGTTGCATTTCGGCAAACGCTGATATGGAGATAGGATACAAATAGATTGTATTTCGTTGCACTTCGACGAATGCTGATAAGGAGGTATAGGGATAGGGATATACTACTTTTCGTTGCACTTCGGCGAGTGCTGATAAGGAAAGACTAGTTAATGATAGTTTCCTTTTCGTTGCATTTCGGCGAATGCTAATAGAGACAGATAAAGACAGACTATGTTTCGTTGCACTACGACAAACACTGATAAAGGAGAGATAGGAGCAGACTAATTTTTGTTGCATTTCGGCAAACACTAATAAAGAGAGATAAGAAAGAGTAAACTGCTTTTCGTTGCGTTTCGATATACTTATCACGTGTTTTTGAGGTAGGTGAGGGGGCTGTTTTTCGTTGCGATTCGGCGAATGCTGATAGAGAGAGATAAAGCTAGACTGCATTTCGTTGCACTTCGATTTGATAGTGATAACTGTTTTTATATTGCTTATAAATTACAAGTGTAACAAAATACTTCTCCTCACAAGTATGCAGCATCCGCTAATGACATCACTTGTATTCTACGAGATGCAACAAAAAAAAATGTTTACCTGCTAATGACATCACTTTCATTTAGCGATATGCAACGAAAAGTAGGTAACTTTGATCTTATACTCGCTAAAGACATCTCTTCACGAGCTTGCTGCTTTACCTCATGACCTCTAGTAGAGACTATTGAGTAGGATCTTCTTATCCAAACCTCAAAAAGAGTGGGATAAGGAGTATATAAATTACTTCTCCACACTCTAGGAAAGCAATATAACGTTCTTTGCACTACAAACTAAAGCTCGCCTATGAAAACTATTGCAGAGCAGACTTAATCTGGTCTGTGACTAACCTGAAAAGCAGAGTTACAACATGAGTTTGAGGCCTTACACAACTTTTTCTTTGGGGTTTATAGCCTTGGTATTTCAATGTTTGAAACTGGTCTAAGTTGTTGCGTGCTTTGTTACACTGACTTCGGAAGAGATTGTTTCCATCACCTGAAGCATCGAGACGAAAGGATAGGAATAGACTGAAGGAATACCTTTGTCCTAAAATTAATATAGTAATTTCTACTTCATTATAAATGCTTGAGGAGGAATCTTGAGTACACGATTAAATGATTCACCGATTGAAATCACGTCAAGATGGAGAGCAAGGCTGAATATTTATGTATGTATTTTCTCTTGCAGCAATAACTAATTTCTAATATCATACATCAAGATTTCCCAAACCGGGAGACTGCTCAACGAGTATTTCCATTGCATAAATTGTGCTCATCTGGCTTTTCCACGACCTTCCGTGCCGTCTTCTTGCTTCTGTTTCCGTTGCGATACAGTTTTCACTTATAGAATCATTTACCCAGCCTGTACAGCCTATGGCTGTTAAATTTGGAGAACTTTGGAGAAGATTAGAATACGAAAGGGAGTGACAATTGCTGTATACTATCATGATCGAGCTGGTTACTGTTTAAAAGAGTGTGTATCTAAATTTCTGTCCGCATAATTCCATCTGCGCGTCTCGCGGCTGACAACACAACTTGCAACCCTGCTACTTTTGTCCAGTTGCACACTATGTCCTAACCTGAAAATGATTGACTCCCGCCTAGATCTTGGTCCATTTCAAGCCAACTGCAACAGCAATCACCGGTAAGACACTGACCAGCTCGCCGAGACCGGCATACTGAGGTGGGATCTTGATCGCTACACCATTATGGGCATTAACAAGGGCGCCAGATGCGAAGAGGAGAGCCAAGATATTGTAAACGAAGGACCAGCCGAAGTTGAACTTTATACGCAGCAGGGCAGCTTGAGAGATGTTAATCATCGTCAAAACACCCTCAAGGGACTGTCGCATAAGTACAACATCAGCTGCACTTTGCGCGACATCTGTACCGGAACTCATGTGCACACCGATTGATGCTTGAGCCAAGGCGACGGCATCATTAGTCCCATCTCCTACAAAAACGACCGTAGACTTCGTTTTCCCGACTGATGTTCTCAATAGAGATTGAATGTATTGTTGCTTGTCGCTTGGAGAACATCGAGACCGAACTTCATCAGAATTCATTCCGATCTCTGCAGCGATATGTTGCACGGCACCGATATCATCTCCGCTTAGGAGAGATAGTTGAATTCCCCTCTGCCGGAGCTTAGCTACAGTAGCAGCGGCTTCTGGTCGCACAGTGTCGGAGAGGCCAAAGACAGCATAGAGCTCTGAGCCCAGTGTAATGCAAAAAAGAGTGTATCCTTCACTAAGCACGGACTGGACATGTCCATCGGACTCTGCGTCAAGCCATCGGGCATTACCGCCACGAATCAATTTGCCATCAGCTTTGCCTTCTATGCCCTTTCCAGCAACCGACTTAATGTCGCCGACTTTAGCAGGAGTGGCACCAAGACTCTCCAGATAGGTGGCAACGGCGGCAGATACGGGATGCTTGCTGTTTGACACCAAACCGAGGATCATTGATCGGCTTACAACATCGTTTTCCATGATATATTGCTCTCTAGCGACCTTGAGTTTCCCCTCAGTAAGTGTACCGGTCTTGTCGAAGACTACATGCGTTGTCTTGTACGCCATCTCGATGCTGTCGGCAGACTTGAAAATAACTCCACGTTCGGCAGCCACACCGCTACCAATGACGATGACCATAGGGACCGCAAGCCCAATAGCACAAGGACATGAGACGATGAGGACTGTAATGGCAAATATAATGGCCTGTATTGCAGCATCGGAGCCCGATTTCTTCTGAACCGCAACCCCAACGCTAATCCATACAACAAAGGTGAAAATTGTGAGGGACACAATCACTGGAACGAAGTAGGATGCAACTCGATCCGCAAGGTCTTGAATTTTTGGCTTGCTAAGTTTAGCATCATCAACCATACCAGCGATAACACTGATGGTATTTTCGCCTGGCAGGTGTGTGAGTTTTACGACAAGTTTGCCAGAGCCGTTGATTGACCCGGCGATGATCTTGGAGCCGACCTGCTTCTCACTCGGTCGGGATTCACCAGTGAGCATGGACTCGTCAATCTCCGAAGAGCCAGATATAACGATTCCATCTGTCGGGACGCGGTGCTCTGGGAGGACGGTGAACAAGTCTCCATATTGAAGCAGTCTGGTATCAATCTCGTCAATGCTCGTGCCGTCTTTGGTAGCCAACTGTGCTGTGGATGATTGCAGAGATCGAATTGTGATGGACTGAACCGCCTTCTGGCGGGACAAAGCTGCAACCCAGCGGCCAACCATAATGAGGGTGACGAGAAGAGTGCTCGTCTCAAAGAATTCTCCAGTCGAGAGAGGATGTCCGCTAACAAGGTACCCGAACGATATGACCGAGAAGATATATGCAGCGCTTGTGCTGAAAACAATTAGGAGGTCCATCTCAATCATGCGAGAAAATATGAGACTCTTTAAAGCCTTGGGGTAGAACGGTCCAGCAATAACAACCTGAATAACAGTAGCGAGGGTTAAAGAAATAGCCCCGTAAGTGATGGGACGGCTCCTAAGAGGTGCCCAGGAGAGGACCAAGACAGGAATTGTCAAGACAATAGACAAGAGGGTCATGAAGCCCATCTCGCGAACATGTTTGCTGCCAGCAGCTAACCCTGGGTCAACTGGAGGCGGGGCAAGACTACATGGATACTTGGAATTGTTCCCAATCAAACTACGTGCACCGATGACTTTTGGGTCGAAATTGATGCGCACTATTCCCTTGCCGACCAGTTGCATGTCATTGACGCCGAGAGGAAGCGGCTGATCTAAGAAGTCTTTGACATTGCCTGTGGGTATGACCTCGAGATTTGACCCTTGCGTCGAGATCCGCTCGCACTTAAATTCGGTAGTCCTTTCCAGATGCTTCATCACGGCCTCCGGAGACATGGCTGCAGTGTCCAAGTTGAATTCAGTTCTAGCAAGAACTAGACTTGTTTTCAGGTTGGTGATAGACGGAAGGATTCCCAGGACCCTCTGAAGCTTAGTCTCACAGCCAGTGCACGTCATGCCAGTGATACTGAGAACCATATGCTCGTTGCCAGAGCCACCCTTTTCGATGTCGGCAGAGGCTGGCTGTATGCCGACGTGAATGGACTCATCGCTGCAGAGTTTTGTGCCGGCAGGCCTTCCTGAAGCCTCGCCTGTTACTATAAGAGGAGTATTCTTGCGGGGTGGCTTGCAACATTCGTTAGAGGCATATGACTCGCGTGATGCCTTTTTCGCTGTGCAACCTCTGCGCACAGAAGATTGTGCCCTTGGGATGCAGCAAGACTCTTGGCCAAGAGCAATAAGAGCCCGGCATATGCAATCAAAGGCAGCCAGCTTCGCCGCGTACTTGTGACGAGTGCGCTTCTTATGAGAATCGCAGGCCGTACCCTTGGCGCGAGACCCATTACTCTTGGGGTCTTCGCTACAGTTGCTTTCGCACTCTCGGATCGCGATTCGGTCGATGCATGATGCTGCGAGCAATCAGTATAGATACAATGATGCGGATGTCAACATTCTCACCATCGCAGCAAGGACTTGCTTTACCTTCACAGCAAGCGGACACACCGCGACGCCCATTAGACTTTTCGTTCTCTCCAGAGCAACATGAATCTTGACAGCCGTCGTCTACTGTTACCTTCTCCTCTCTAGAGCAGCATCCGTCTTGACAACCATCGTCTGCTGCTTCCTTCTCCTCTCCAGAGCAACATGAATCTTGACAACCGTCGTCTGCTGCTTCCTTCTCCTCTCCAGAGCAACATGAATCTTGACAACCGTCGTCTGCTATTGCCTTCTCCTCTCCAGAACAGCAGGTGTCCTTATCTTCGACCGATTGTTCATTTCCACCGCAGCAATCATCTTTAACAGCCTCTTCGACAAGGTCTTTGCTTCCGGAGCAACAATCTTCATTGCAGGAGGGTTCGGCAACATTAGTCGAGTTGATTCCTGCCGTGGTGGGGTCGAAAGCAGTTCCGGCGTTAGAGTCGGACAATCCTGTCATGCTAGTGCAATCATCGCAGCATTTAGTAGAAGGATCAGCGGGTTCGGTAGGATTACTCATGATGCAAGTATCGCAACTCCGCAGACACTAAACCTAGCTTTTTAGTAAAAGAGGCAGCAAGCAGAAGCCGGACGTGGAAATGCTCGGGTAGGTTTTTAGTGTTGTCAATGCGGGGCACAGCCCGCACCTCAATAAAACGACTAAACCCGGCCGAGTGTTTCATCACCAGGTCTTCGGCTAGAGCTGAGCCGATGAAGCTGTCAAATGTGTTATTTGTAAGTGAAGCTATGAGTTAAGCTTTTGGCTCGACGTGTCCAAAGTCGATATTCTTGTTACTAGGGTTAGATGTTGTGTTTGTTTGCTCACCAACTCTAAGATCTCGATTCATGCCAAGATTGCGAGAACGTTGGTTATTTAAACTTTTCTCCCAGTTCACTACAGGCTTCGGTTCGATTTGTGCCATCGTCCTTACTTCAAGGAATTGACGTGCGATTAGCTCGGTGCTTCTTGCTATCTTAACCTCTGTGGCTCCCGGTATGTTTTGTTACCTGATTATGAAAATCTTGGCAATCCTCAATGCTTTCCCAGTTACTCCTAAACGCTGTCATCTTGCCTTGAGTATATTTCCTCCTCGGTCATGCTTTCTCCTTCGAAGTCTATCGCCGAGATGTCTATTGTCCACGGGTGTTGCGCAGCCTAGCTCCTTGTGTGGATCACTGCCACAACGAATTCTGTCTGCTTGGATTGAGAACCCCTTTTAATCATTTTCGCTCTCCTTTTGTTGCCTCAATTTCTTCTAGTATATCCGTTACCTGTGCAGCCTCCATTCTTTGCTAGCTCTCTCCCCACTCCGCTGTGGCCCATCACATGATATCCACCGTCTTCCTCACCATACGGTGGATGTGAGGGAATCTTTGGTTCACTGCAGCTCTGAAAACAAATTATAAAAACTGCAGCGAGTAGTTTATAGGTTCTTAAAGACAAGGAGGATCTCGACAGCACCTAAAGTTACAAAAATGCTTCTCGCCTGACGATCTATATACAGCTGATGCTTTTCTGAAGGCGGAGTTGCCTTCTGTACATGAATGACGGTCCTCGTATTTTGATGCACCGAATGTCCCTACTTTAGCTGGTCATTGCTCTGTTGCGATGACAACTAGATAGGTAGGTAGGTACGATATCCAGTAGCAATCCACAACTTCACAATTCTATTTCGATTAACTACCACCACCGCCACCATCGCGGCGCTATTGTCTCTTCCATATACCCAAACAATGCGATCCCGACAAACCACATATTTAGGAATATCACTGAGCCTGCCACAATAGCAAAAAGCGCTGCATCCTTGTTGCGGCAAGGCTTTTCCCAGTAACTCGGCTCATCTCTCTGCCCTCCTTTGCCCCCACGCTTTCCACAATCAGCATCCGGATCAACATATAGATGGATGAATCAAAATTGAACTCACCTCTTGGTGTGTCATCGTGCTTTTCTTCACTTGAACACCATTCAAGCAGCAGCAGCAGCACTTGAGAACATCAGTTTTATATCCTTGAGTGAATGGAGTCCAGATGACGACGCAATTATACGTACCGAATGTTTAGACGTTCCGCTTCTTGTCATTTTGGCTTTGCTTGTGATATTGTTTGTATTCGAAAAGTTGATTTTACGTTTTTAAATGTTGGTGATGGAAAGAAAAAGAAATTGTAAGGTTCTTACAAACTTTTGGCAAAGAAAATATTTCAATATAAGCTTCAGAAATAGAGAGACGGAACCGTTCGGGACCTAATCCGATTGTAGAAAAATATCATGCCCTAACCTTAACAACCTTGCCACTACCGTGTAGTAGTGCCAAAATATAACATCATCGAGTCACAATTCACATTTGGCAATTGTATCGAGGTCGTTTTTCACCATAGGCCACTCTCACATGAAAACGGTGAACCGACTTTAGATTTGGTTATCTGAAATTCACCACCACCACCATCTTCCTCTCTTCAATTCCGACTGTACAACCTCCAACATACCTTTCAGTTCCTGTCGAGTGACAAGCACAGCAAGTAAAGTAAATGTTCCTGCGATGGCAGTCATGGCTGCTACTTCTCCAATCGTGCAAACACGATGACAGCACTACGGACGTTCAATATGAAATTGTTTCCAGCGAGGACTTCTACTTACCGCATGATCGCCGTTTTCTTGTTCAGCGATGTCATTGGTCAAGAAATCCTCGAGGGAGTCGGACTTTTGGGGGCTGCTGCTGCTGCACTTCTTGATATCAGTTCCATCATTTTTAATAAGTAAAGTGTACGTTATGGAAATAGCACGTACTGAATGCTTGCAGTTTCTATGTGTCGACATGTTGGCTTTTGGCGCTGTGCTTCAAGCTGTGAATTCTGTTGTTCGATCTTCCGAGAAAAATAATTAGACTGAAAAATTGATGGTCGGAGACTATAAAAGGCTTATGGTACGAATTTTCTCGGATCTTGCTATGGTACGTTTTGCTGGTTGTAATGAATGTCCGTTCGTGTGATGAAAATTAGCAGCGAGGAAATAGAGAGCTTCGTTGGAACCGTTCGTTCGGGACCTGATCCGATTATTAAAACATACCATTCCAGTTCCGGTTTGGATGGAAATCTACATGACAGAATTCAGCTCGAAAGGGGAAACACCTTGCTTGAGTGAGATTAGGTCATCGTCTTGAAGTATATTTGAGCAGCTAATGTCTAGCGAGACTTTAGCGAGGTGAAAAGAAGTGAAAATGCGATGTGCAACAAAAAAGCTTAGCGTGATGTCCCGAAGTCCCAGCGGCGAATCGACATTGAGAGGTGACTATGATCGATTCTAAAGACGCTAAGGAAAGGAGTGATTGATGAAGATTAAGACATTGCGTGAGCAGTGGTACAAGAATAACAATCTGAATGTACCACAACATGAAGAAGAATGTACAACATGAGTATCATATATTTGCAGAGCAGATTCATCAAAATCTTCTAGACTCCTACTGGTTGAGTGGGTGAGCCGGTCCCAAATTTTCTCTGCCCTAACCTCCCGAAAGTAAGGATGACGACGAGAACAGAATTTTGTTGCACATCGCAAGAAAAATTCCGCCACGATATGAAAGGACTGTGCTTCCGCCGGTCGCTCCCTCCGCTTTCTTTACCTTCTCAAGAGTTTATCGAAACAAAGCACAAGCAGGACCGAGGACCAAGTCATGACTCACGAATTGTTTCATTGAATGTAAAAGTGGCCTGAATCTACACCTAGTCACTTTGAATCTCCAACTTCATTCCTCACGGATGCATTTAATTTTAAGAATGCTCCTGTGCTTGCAATGAGAAGTCGATACTGGATGATCACGTGGGTACCCCTCCTCAGCCACAAGAAAAGGGGTAGCCGAAGCGAGCTCTGGCCAACGTCGGTGCAAGCTGAAACAGCAATTGCAGTCGCATTCTAGAGCGCATTCTCTCTCTCTGTCATTAGCTAGACATACATTCGATTTGCGTTTGAAGTACCGCTATCACCTCTCCTATGAGACCCGTATCTTGTGTCGCTAGACCACAGACGCTAAACGCATTGGCTCTAGAGTGCATGAAGAGCGATTTCTTGCACGCACATAAATCATAAAAGCATACTACATCTCTAAAATCTCAAATCTCCGTGATAAGAATAAACTTTAAACCAAGCTCAATGTGACGAACGAGTCTCCAATTTTCAAGAAGTCAACGACTGCCAAGAGTCCGGTAACTTTACCTAGAAAGGAACGATGAGAACTTTTGCGCTTGCCAAATAAGAAACACTCCCTTCCCCTCCTACCTATACGGCGATCTTTGTCTGACACTACCTCAATCCTCGAAACCTAAGAAAATTTCATTCTAAGAGCCAGAAAAGGTTGAAACCATGCCTCCGCGGTTAAAGAAGGTACAGTGAGCCCCTCACCTTCAGCGGAATTATGTTCCTCGTCCCCTCCTCCACGATGTGTAATGGGAAAGTAAGATGAAAACTGTCAAGAGGGATAAGAGGAGCACATCTTTATCTTGAAGCTTGGCTTCCAGATGAGGAAGGTGGGGGACAATTTACCCCTCCCACGTGGGAAAGAGATCATCTGTCATGTGATCGGCCTGGTTGGTCTAGATGGACAAGTGTAGCCGCGGCAGGGGGGTTTCTTCCGCTGTATGTACGCTCGGGAAAAAAGAGGGGATGAAAAGAAGCGGGTCGGGGCTAAGAAAGCCACAGAATGCACGAACGGGATGGGAGACAGCACTTGCCGTCCACTTCACCTATCAATCGCGGAGAGCAAGAATGGCAACAGAGGAAGAGGAAGGGAAAATTATGGGTCGTAAAAGTGGTGTATATTCATAAAAACATTTCCCCGCCTGTATATATTGAGCTGCATAGCCAATCATCTAGCATTATGCATTACCCGCGCATAAACATCCATCGTGCTATCATTCATGAGTATGAGTTACCCAGCCGCCCAGCGCCTGCTTGAAACCATATGTCCGTGTCCAATCGTCCAAGGCCAAAAAAAACCAGATCCTCCATTTGTTCCCTTTTGAGATATCCCTTCCCAGACCCGATAATGATGTAGAAATGATAATGATGCATGCAAACCATACCGTCATCGTGAACTCGTCACTCATCACTCTCATCTCGTCGCGTCTCCTCTCATCTCACGGAACCCGTCTCTATAACTGTACGCAAGGAAAAGTGCGAGTGTGTCAGTCATATCAAACCATAATCCACTCCCCTTCATTCCCCTCCATAAATCTCGTCCATCTGAATGGCACTCCAAAAGCCCCTCCACCTCTTCCCTCAGGAAACCCTTCCTCCTTCTCTTTCCACAACTGCTCAAGCACCTCCAACCCAGCAAGGTTATTCAAATATCCACTTCGTCCCATGATCTCCCTGCACTTCGTCCTTACGATGCTCTGTTGCAACTCATTCACACACTCACTCCCACTAATGAACAACGGCCACAACAAGAACTTCTCACATCCACTACCCTGCTCCAAGCTTGTGACGTAATAAAGGACTTGCGACACTAGGTTTTGGAAATTGAGATGCGAGGATGGGAGGTTGGGACATGCGAGTCGTTCAGTATATAATAAAGCAGCGTAGCGGAAAGCTTCCGAAATATATCCAAAATCACGAAGTTGAGTAGAGGACGGTGGAGTAGGTAGTGTAGAAATGAGGCGGGTAGGATCGAATTCCCAGTCTTGGAGGGCCTGACGAGCAGCTTTCCATTCGGTCCAGAAAGTGGTACGTAGGTCATCGTGAGAGGTTGGAGATCGGAGATGTGGGAAAGAAGCTTCGTCATCCAAGGTTGATGCAAATCCATTCCCATCGAAATTGTGTGCATGAAGGTTGTAAAAGTCAACCAAAGCCTGGCCAGCGAGGCCGGGACGAGGACGAGGTGGTGCTGGGCGACGGGCGGGGATGGTGGGCGACGACATGTCGTCCAAAACGGGCCGATGCTGGCAGAGCATGTTCAAGCGACCAAGCTTACCAATGGTCTTGAAGAGGATAGAATCGCATCCTGCCAAATTTTCAAGAGCATGATTGGGATTCGATGGGTTGGCGACCATTTCCAAATAGCCACCACGAAGTTGTGACTCTCGGTCGTTGATGCTGGCAGCGATCCCGTCAAAGTAAGTAAATAATGTCTCCATCCAACCCCAGTTGCCAGACTCAACACCCGAATCTCGCATGCCAAGAATCTTCTTCACCCCTGCGAATTGCGTGCGGAACTGCGCGACACCAGATTCACACATGCGATAGTGGCACAAAATGAACAAGGTTGCGAGGACACAATCATGACGAGCTTTGCTTGGGTAGCTCAGTTGTTGGTTGAGGAGGTGAACGGCTAATGAGCGGTGCTGGTATTCTTCTTGGAGAGAAGAATCCGTGGGCTGGGCCTCAGGGGACATAGGATAAGTTGGAGTCCTACGAGAAGGTGTAGGTCGGAAGGTACCACCATTGATGCGATCTTGGAATTCCAATTCCAGAGGTTGACGCCAATGATCCTGCCCTAGTGACTGCTTGCGCTTCATGCGCAGATTGCACGCTGCCAAGGCGCAAATCGCATGTTGCAAGCTTTTACTCGATGAAGCAAGACTCAAGATGTGCTCTCGATATGGATTGCTGGGACTATCGATTGCAACCACGGAGGGACAAATGATCTTCTCGTAGTAGTCGAGGAAGAAGGAGACACGGGGTGACATTTCGGAAGTGAACGATGACGACATCGAGTCGTTGCCAGTTATGTGGAAGTTGTCTGCTGCATCCGAAGCAGCTTGAGATGTCGCATCGTCGTCATTGATCGAAGTCCATCCAAAGTGACTTGATCGAGCGCTGGTGGCATACATTTCCATGTCGTTGGCTCCTCTAGATACCCCTGTGCTGGTTAGTTAATGCATGCATATATACAGGCTGAATGAGCTTACCTAGCATATCATCGTCATAGAAGAGATCATTCGCAGATGGCGAATGTTGTTGTTGACGAGCTTCAGAAAGTTCATATTGATTCTGGTGAGAACTGATGCTGGAACTGATTTCGGACTGCGCGTAGTAGTTGTCGGGGCACGAGGTTGGACCACGTGAATCTCCAATCAGACCTGGGACAGGACTGTCCGCATTTGAATTTCTGGAAGAGTAGCTATTGTACATGGGAAGGGGGCTGTGCAAATATGGCACTTCCTCCGGGAAGGATTGGCTGATAGGTGATGCATAATCGCTCTCGGCGTAGTTGCTCATGGAGTCCAGGGAGCTCGACAGTCCTAGGCCTTCATTTCTGCCTATGCTGAGAGTATGTAGTCGATGTAATTGCGGAAGTTGTCTCTGATGGTTCATCGCATCTTGCTGATAATCTTGCAAAGGATAATCGTGGGGTACAGCCATGTTCCATTCAGGCATTTGCATGGGCGGGGCAACTCCATTGGGGGCCATATTGATGAAATCATAGGTTGTGAAGGGATTTGCAGGTATGGAACCCATCGATTCCATCTTGATTTTGACACTTTCATCGTTGCTTTCATGCGTCCTAGAGATCGATGAGGCAGCGCGTGGTCGATTCACTGGAGGGCTCTTTGGTGCTGGAGCAGATCTCGCAACTGGAAGGGAAAGCCCCCGGAGCTTTCCCCGACTCGCAACGCCAACTCCCCAAGTCAATTGGGTTTTGTATCCTGAGCATTCCTTTCCTACTTCCAAACATTGCGAACAGTATGGTCGTCGTCGGTCGCATTTGACGTTCCTTTTCGTGCAAGCGAAGCAGTCGTCCGAGGCACCGCTAGCTGGTGCCCTTCGACGTCGCTTGCGCTGTGGTACTGTCGGCGGGTCCGACGAACACGAAGAAGGCGGACATGCGAGAGGTAAAGTCATGATGGAGAAGAGAATAAAGTAGAGTAGAACGAATAATGCTGGAAGTGTTAATGCCGACTTATGGAGCACATTGAAGCAATCTATTGTGTAAGAAGATGAAGGAGGAAACACTCGTGGGCCAAACGTCTGGACGCGGTTTGTGGAAGTGCGGGCAAGGGAATCAATTATGAGGAGGCGGCCATCTCACTAGAAATGCAGCCGGGCCTGTCTGGTGCAGCTGCTCTCAACCACAACATGGAGATCAGCACAGCGGCTTTGCAGGGGCGACCGACAGGGTCGCGAGGGCTCGAAAGGAGCCGAGGGCCATTCGAGAGAGACTGGAGACGGCCACCCGCGAACAGAGGGGAGCCAGTGAGCCCGTGAGCCAGCCAGAGCCAGCGGAGCGAAGGCCAGCCAGTGGAAGCTAGCTACAGGAGGCACAGAGCATGGAAGACGCAGAGGAAGCCCTCTGCAGCCTTCCATACAGGCCTCCACACCACCCTTCCCACCCACACGCCGTGCCCAGCACTGCAGTCTGCAGCAGTCGTCGTCGTGATGTTGGTCCGTAAAATGATGATGCGATGTCTCACACCTCGACACAGAAATAGCATGCCAGAGTGTCGTGATGATCACAAGCCTCACCGTCCCCCGTCCCCCATCTCGAACATCTCAAGAAGGAAGTTCCACAACGCAACGTTGAACTTTGAAGGCTTGTTTGCCATCATGGCTTGCTGGAAGGTCTCAGAGCAATAAGCTTAATCCTCACTTTCCTTCTCCTCCTGTGTCCTGCAAAATCACCGAGCCCGCAACGCCTTCCCATCCATCCCATGTGAAGCTCCTCCTCTGCCGCACGGGGATGATGAGGGTCTGCAGCAGTAGGAGCAGCTTCCTCATCATCGTATTTCAGGGAAGGGTCTCGTACCCTGAGCCATGGAATCACGACGCGCCCACTTGCAGAGCTGAATGGAGCGATTGTGTCCGTTTTCCGGATTGGCTCAGCTCAAGACTTCAATCTGATTGTCTCATTCTACTGTGCACCCTACGTACAAAGCACAGCACTTCCCACGGCCAGCTCGGCGCAGAGCGTCGGCGATAGACTGCCTACAAATGGCCATGAACTGTAGCGCGGTTTGGGAGTCTGCAACAACGGAGATGAGAGGCAAGCCGAAGAACCTGCGAACTTACCGTACAGTCCACGGGATATCAAAAGCCACTGGCGTCAACCAGCTACGGATGGCGATTCGGTGGGGGGGCAACAACGTAGATGCAGATGTGGCCCTGGTGGCTCCCGCGGCATTGCCGTCTGAATGCTTGAATTCGCCAACGGTCACCATGGCGTTTGCGAAAATCTACGCCCATCCCGCCTTTTGGCAAAATAGATGAATATTGCAGGGTTCTGGACAAAGAACAGGGAAACGCATTCGGCTTTCCTTTCGCCGCCCTGTTCTGGCTGCACGAAACCATGTACATGTCAAGGCACAGCTGCTTGGAGAGCAGACGATAAGCTCGACTCCGAAGATAAGACCATGCGCTCAAGGTGCGTCAAGGCTGGATGAGGTGCTGACTGATGCGCAATGGTGAGGGGCAGCTGTCTGTGCCTTACTGCTTCTCGCCATTCCAGTATGACCATGCGCTGGAGTTGGAGCGTGCGCGATGCAACGAATATCGAGGGCCCGTGGGACCAGGAATGGAATTTGCCTGTTTTGAACTCCCGTTTCTTTTTCTGTCTGTCGGTGTTGATAATTAATTAATTGGCGCATGCAAAGAGACATCACTACTACTGTGCCCGTCATCGAGGGCATAGCTCGACTATAGACTTTTGATAAGAAAAAGCTGGTGGGTGAGGTGAGGGAGGCACCTCCCTACTAGTCAGATACTTCGCAGAGACCCCTCACGATCAGCGATTCCTTCACTTCAAAATCCTGCGATAAGAACGCCGACGGTTCGTTGCGCTTATTGACGCTTCTGGGCCTTTGGTCGTTTCCAACGATTTCCGAGTTCCCCTCTGGCGATTTCTGTAGCTTGGTCGACGAACTTTTGACCGGCGCATTCATTGCCTGTCGAAAGCGGCCACTATTCAGACCTTGGTCGCGCCCAGCGAATCAGATAGCCCTGTCTGTCTGGGACTTTGGCACATCCCGACACTCGCAGCCTCTAGTGGCGGGCGATGCAGGCAATAATTGCGCTATCTCACAGCGGATCACGACTAGAAGGATTAGAAGCTGCACAGAAGGTTCCCAAAGCCACCATGGAAGCCGCCGAAGAACGACAGAAGCATTCGACGGCTGTCGGACAACCTTGTTTCCGGGAGTCCTCCCCAGCATCCCAGCCAGTTTTCCTCCTTCTGGCGAATGGTGGTCGAGATGGCCAAGTCACCCCTGAATCGGTGACAAGGCCTATCATGTAATCCTGGATACTCTGCCGTCGACACCTCGAGTAATCCTGCTCTCTGCAAATCACGTACTCGGTGCACGTTCTGGGGCCAAATTTAGTTGTCAGTAGTTTTGGCCAGTGTCGACTCTCAACCATCGTTGACAATCGTCAACCACCACCGTGACCTGTCCTGGAAGATCTATTTTTGAACACTGCACCTTCCCCAGAAGTTGGGAGAGACAAACTTGTGTTTTTATGGTATTGGTATAGGTGAGCCTGGTGAGCGGTTCAGATGCCGAGAAATAGATGAACTGCGGGGAGCTATTTTCGAGAAAAAAGGTCTAATGGTTCTGGCTCTGCGTTCCTCACCAGACTGCGTATGACTTGCTACTATCCTCTTTAGGAGACAAGTCCGTCCTAAGTGTGTCTCGGGTACGAAGTCCTTCGAATCGCCCGACGCCTCTGACTTCGCACGCTACTTCTGTCAACCATGAGTGTGGACAATCGAGGCTCTGGATCGTAAGACTCCATAGTAACTTAACGTCTACTTCGTATGAGCATCGGACAAGTGATGCGTATTCGGACGCATTGCGATCTTGATGGTACAGTACTGTACAGTCTGTACTACACAAATCATATGTCCGTGCGCATATGCTCTGGGCATCCTGTGCTCGTTGCGAGGCTGTCAAAATCGAAGGGGGGAGAAGTCAGAGAGACGACCAATCCAAGAGCACATGAGTGGCACTTGGGCGACGTTGGCCAACGGACATTTCCAACTCTCGCCGCTGATTCGATGAGCGCAGTCGTGCAGACGCTGGTGTGGGGCACATCTGTGATTTGAGATTTGTGGCGCAAAAGATGGACTTGACCGTGTTGGGCGAACTCTGCGGTGATGGATGAAACGTTACTTCGAGGCTGGGCAGAGGTCTGGAATCCGCTGATCGCAATTCGTCTGTTCTTGAGATGAATTCCTGAAAACTACCTCAGCTCCCTCATTGACGTCGTGGTAGGACCTCTGCGGGAAACACGTCGCAAAATTAATATATTTCCATGCGCAGCCCTCGTGCAAAAAGGAGCTGACACGATGATGACAGCAGTGGGTTATGTTCAAGTGACACTGACTGAGGACGACACCAGCACCGAGGACCGCGGTTGCAATAACCAAGATACGAAGGCGTGGGGGTGGTGAAGAGAGGCAGAGAGGACGTCGAGAGGGCGAAAATGGAGAACCTTGCGAGAAGGGCATGATTCGTCGAAGTCGTCTCGGAGCGGAAGTCTCCTTCCCTAGGTAACACGTGCTTATCTTATGTAATTCCACGTGCAGATAAGCCCCGAAGAAAAATAAGGTTATCGACATTTTTAATACAATTTTCACCAGCCATCGAACACAACTGGCATCAGACTGCGTCCCATATCTCCACCCGTCTAAGTCTAAGCCATGGGTCGCGAGCTGCAGAAGAAGAAAAAGCGGTCTTCAATTCCGAAGATCAAGCTGAAACCGAAGTCGAAAAAGGTCAATCCATTGGGCAATGCCATCATTGCGGCGAATTGGTACTGACCCTCCTTCTCTTCATCTCTACATTCGTACACAGCTTCATGGTCTCCCAGAATTGAGTCCATATTAGAGTGCTAATGTAAACTGTTGCGCAGGAACCAGAAAGAGACCCTCACCCAGAACTATCGCCGACTGGGTCTCACGTCCCGCCTAAACAGCGCAACGGGCGGCGCTGAAAAGCTACGACCAGGAACAGAGTCCAAGTCCTCAACTGCAAGCAAACTCGCGATCACAAATGCCATTCCCAAGACTATCACACCGACAGAAGCTAGAGTAGAGCGCGATCCAGAGACTGGCAAGATCATCCGTGTTATCCACGTCAAATCGAGACCCAATCCCTTGGACGATCCTTTGAATTCTGATTCCGAAGATGAAGAAATGGCAGATGATGGGGAAGAGTTCGAAGGCTTTGACGGAGAGAAGACAGAGCAAAATGATATTGTCAGACAATTAGAAGAGCAAGCGTCTATGGGTGCTCCGCCAGCGGAGAGGAAACAAAGTGACAGAGAAAAAGAATGGATCGAGAGACTGGTAGCTAAACACGGCGATGATTACGTCAAGATGTCGAGGGATAGGAGGTTGAATCCTATGCAACAGACGCCTGCGGACATCAAGAGACGGGTTGGGAAGTGGAAATCAAAAGGGGGGACAGCGAGCGTCGAGACATGAAGTCCGGAAAAAGCTTCAAGCTCGATTATGTTCTTCAATCTTACTGTGGCTGGTGTCTGGCGTTGTGGAGACTCTGGGAAGATCACGTATGGCTCATTAAGCATGAAGGATCTTCCCGCCTGCTCTCATAGCACTACACGACGGGAATCTCTCACTTCATCTCAGAACCTTAACTTTCGTGCTTTCTCTAAAAGCTTTCTGCGAAAAGCAAGTGCTGACTCTCGTCATCGATATGTCGGATGTCTTACTTTCTAGAACAGCCGTTAGACAATCAGGTGACACAACCGAGCGCCCCGTTCTGGAACATCTCATCCCACCTTTATTTCAACCTCATTTTTGCCGCTCTGGTCTGATCAAATGCTTCTTTCCTGCTTCCTATGCTTCTATGCTTCGGTCCGATGCTCTAGTTCGAACGCGCTTACCGTGCCTTACAGCCTTATCTGATAAACCCCCACATTATATCCCCGCGATTTGGTTGTCGGAATCGAGCGAAGATCACGCCTTGGTTCGGTCGTCGTATGACTTAGGGCACGATACTGCCCAAGCTCTCATGAGATTCGGATTTTCAGCGCCGAATACAAACGTGGGGTTCTGTTCTGTCTTTTGGTGTTTTGTAATTCGTATTCTGCCAAGGTGTTGCCATAATCAAGTCATCAAGCTCTCTCAATCGCTCCTCTCTTGACCAACTGCGAGCATCGTGACGGCCATGTAGTGGGCATTACAAGTCGTTTGCCATATCTCTCTTAGAATGTAGATACACGGAATCGACGATGTAGTTTTGCGTGTGAGTAGTTTAGTTTGATTTGAATAATATCTACTTGCTTCACACTACTACTAGTAAGCGTGCTCCCTATAGTAGATATTTCCACTCCAAGGTCTTACCTACGAAAGGCCATCACAGATATCATAATATGCAAATAGAATGAGAATGAACCCCTATCTCAATGTTCGTCCACAGTCGAACATTCATACTTCGGTCTTCAGTTCCTCAATTCATCCTTAATTCTCCCTCTCATCGTTCTATGTCTTCATCTCCCGCTTTCGTCGGTGATGCTTCTTGGCTTCGTAAACGATTTGCTTCTCAGCGATGTCATACGTGGCGTCGGTTTCGTATTCCTCACCATCTATGTCCTCATACCAGTCTTCCTCCTCCGCCATTTTTGACCCCTCGTCGTCAAACATTGTCTCAAATGCTGCCTCGTGCTCGTTCTCTACCTTGATATGCGGACCAAGATTCTGGCCTCTGCCTTTCCCTAGCCCCTGAGACTCATCATCAGACTTGACGCTGTCGAGCTGCTTCTCTCCAAGGATATCCTCAAGATCCCACTTGTCTCTCAACCACCTCCACGCACCTAAAACCTGGTTAGGCCCCAACAATTCTGTACAAATACCAAACAAGAGGACAACATGGGCTTTTGAGCCTCAATATTGTCTGGGAACCCAAGATAACTTAGTCCTCGTCGCCTCCGCCTTCGGCTTGCTAGGGATGAGATCCGCTGCATTCTCCCAGTCCTTACCGCTCGGGAGGCCGAGGTGCTTAATCATTGCATAGAGTAGTTGCTCCGTATCTGGGGGCGAGCGTTTCTTCTTGGGAGCTCTATCCTTAGGAGGCATCTCGAGTGTACTGTATGTAGTTGCTGGTGAAGAATAGGCTGTTGAATGTGCAGTACCCCTGGAATATCTGAGGTCGGGTGTGTTTGGTACGGAGATGGGTGTAGTCAAAACTCAGGGTGCAGGCCGAGGTGGTAGGAAGATAATTTATGATAAAGGATCTCTTGTCGTAAAGATAAACTTCTAGAGTGAGATAGAGCCCATCTGGATTTTAGAGATAGCCGACATAGAGCCCGAAATCTTCTCGTCAGACGATTCGAGAAAGAACAAGTCAGGTTAGGTTGTATACGCGACTGCAGGAATAGCTAGCTGCGTGTATTGCAGCGCAAGTAAAAACGTAGGCTGCATGACCTGATGTCTCGCTGCTCGTACATACAGAACCATATTCTTTTCAAGACTAGGCAGGAATAACATTCATGTAGCCTAGAACCCAGTAATTCTGGCACACTCACCAACCTGGTGCGGAAGTGGCGCCTACAAGAAATAGCCAATTCTAGTCTAGACACGAAGCAGCAAGTTCACCACATGGCAGCGTCAAGAACTCGCCTAAAAAGTATTAAATGAAGATAATTTCTGCGCTCTCTGAAGACACTTCCTGCTCTTCGCCTCAACACCAAAGCAGAATCTCCTCTACCGGATCATACATCCACATCCAATCTCCAATCACAATCGACTTGCTAAGATCTAACTCCACTCTCCACCATGCCTCCCAAAGCCAAAGCCGCCGCAAAAGACAGAGACCTTGCCCAAGACCAACTCCTCTATGCAATAATCCTCCAAGTCGGCCTCCCATCTGGCGGCGAAGCCTGGAATCAAGTCGCCGCAAGAATTCCCGATATACCTAAAAGCGAAGCTAGTCAAGCAGCTCGTCATAGATGGAACCGTTTGAAGGCCATATGGGACGAGATGCAGCTCTTCGGAGAGAAGCATTATGATATTGTTGAAGAGGCTTTGGAGATGAGGGGACAACCTATCGTCAAGAATGAAAAGAAGAAAGCGCAGCCAGAGGAAAAGGCCAAAGGAAAGAAGGCTGCGGCTGCTGTTGTCGAGAAGGAGGAGGAGACCGGTGGAGAAGTATCAGACAACGACGACGAAGATGAAGCTGGAAATGCGATAGAAGATTCCAACGAGACCATGGCTGAGCCGATTGTGAAGAAGGCTGTGAAGCCCAAGAAGGGAAAGAAGGGTATAAGTCTGGCCCAGAACGAGGAGCTTATGGAGGATGAGGAGGATATCAGTGATGGGGTATGAGGTATGAGTCTGGAGTCACTTAGTTTGGTAAAAGCTTGGGAGACAGTTTTTGCGCGGACGTCACATATCAACAAATATCTTTCGAAGATGGGATACTAGACGATCAGAGTATCTTGAAACAGAATAGGACATCATAGAGCCATCCCAATAACTGCGAGAGATCAGAATAACAAATTTACTCTGAAATATTATGTTTTCTCAACTCCTATCATATGAACTCAATGCCGTTGGGTATCTCTATTTAGAGGACATTACAGAAGACTATACGATTTGACGGGCTTCAGTCGTGCATGCGTGCGACACTGAGCTCTATCCAAAGTGTACCCATACAACTACTATTATCAATTTCCAGAATTGGCCAATATTGTTTGGCAGGAGAGTTCAAGAGATACCATTTAATTACCATAGACGGTTTGAGCAAGCTGTATTAATAAGTGCTCTTTGGGTTTGCTGTCAAAGGTCATGTAGTCAAGCGTGTGATCAGGAGAAATATGCAACGACACAAAGCAACCATATTGCAAACATGTTTTCAGAGTTACCTTAAACGTTCATGAAACTTGAATTGCCACACTCAGTAATGAATAGTGTATTTCATAAGAGTTTGCCCAGAGCTACCGCGTTTCCTGCATTTTAGCCCCTTTTATTACGCGAGCACGTGATGTGAACCCCTTACTTCATGTCATCCGCCTTGCATGGGGGACGTGAGAATCCAGCATAATAGGCAGGGGCGGAATTACTCAGGTGGAGAACATTTCTTGTCATTAATAGAGTTCGTGTAGGCTTGTGCAGCATGAATAAGAAATGTAGGCGAGCCTTTTTTGTACAGCACAAGACAGTGCAAAAGCGAAGTAGACGAGTGATTTATTTCTAGCTTTCAAGATAATGTAGCAGAATCTACAGCATTGATTCACGTCTGCATCTGTTCTCTCTTAGAATAAACTTCTCATTCTAGAATAAGGTACATGTGCAGCGAATGAGGCTTTGGGAAGTGTGCGAGAATTGGCACTCTTTGCAGCAACGTATGTTCCGAGCATTTGCGGCCTTGACGGCTGCAAGGCACTCGACAGACTTCTACCGTTCTCTTGTATCTTTCATCTCTAGGCATCCGTCATGCCTAGGTATATGATACGCTGGTGCCGCCCATAACTTTGCCCTCTCCATCTTCACATTCAGTCCACAAACCACGAGAAACTTAGCAAAATCACACATCGACACGAATAACTCTCAGAATCTCAACAAAATCCCAACTTCCACAAGATGCCACCCAAGAAGGTCATTAAGAAAGATAGCGAGCTTGAAAGCAGAGACAACTTCGCTTTCAACCACAATGAGAGCATCCTCCTTTGGACTATAATTGGGGAGATGCATATCCTTGATCGTGCCAAGGGTGTCAGTTTCGAGGTTGTCAAGGCTGCAGTGCAATCCACCACAGCTGGTGCTGCAAGACAGAGATGGGAGGGATCAGAAGGAAAATGAAGGGCCTCGGTCTTCCTCTCCCCGAGCCTCCCACGAGGGAAGAGCCGAACCAAAGACGAAGAAAGCTGGAGCAAGAGCCACAAAAGCCACAAAGCAGGGGGACTTGGAAGATGTCGAGAGTGGGGAGGATGGGGAGGATGGGGGCTTCACTGAGCATGCTACAAAGAGGCCCAAGGCGAAGAAGAAGGGAAAGAAGAGCGAAGTTTTCGTCAAGAGTGGTGACAGTGATGATGAGGGCGCTGATGAGGGGAAGGCTAGAGCTGAAGGAGGTGACACCGCAGAGCATCTGGACCATGGGAAGGAGGCAAATATCCAATATGAGGTGCAGTATGAGTACGCTGTGGGCATTGAGGACGATGCCATATGAGCGTAGAAGTTGTCTTGCGGACGTGCTAGTGGGTAGCAGGGAATGATGGTATAACACAGTCATATGGATCAATATCTCTTACCTCCGATGGGCAAGTCAAGCAGTATTTTGGGTGGCAACTATAGTAGTTGAATATATTTTTGAGATACCTGAAAGAATTTCAATATCATTAGCACATTTAGAGAAGAGGGTAGAGAGGTATCAGACAAAATCTCCTCAAAACTCTAAAATACCAATATTTTACACCATTCAAATATCTCGAACTGTGCTCGTAATCCCTTTGCCCTCTTGCGCCAAGCTTTTCTCTCCATCAACATCGAGGCTTGATGACTACATCAATAGAATTCCTAAGGTTTCCTTTCGAGCTATCCTGAAAGATCTCCCACCAAAGAATTCTGAACGCTTAAGGTTACGAAGTACCTAGCCAATTCTTGAAGCTATTTAGAGCAGGAGTCTCAGTCTTTGTGTTACAAAGAGAACGGCCTCACTTTCGATCTTCCTTAGGCATCTTTTTTGCCTCTACTAGTCGCTTACTTTCTCTCGATCCCAACCACCACTACAAGAAAACCTCCTTCAATATTCGAAGGATACGTCTACAACATCAAACTCACGAACCGCCACAATGACTTCCCTCCGTCCTCAAGATCTCGATCTTCTGGTCTCCATCACCAAGCAGGTCAAGAGCCGCTTCGACTTCACCGAACCAGCTAAGCTCTTGGACATCACTACCAACGCCGCCTCTCAACGCTGGGCTCGACTCAAGACCAAGATCCTCAACAAGCAAGACATCGTTCTCAAGAGCGGTGATGAATACATCCTTCTGGTCTGTATCGCTAAGCAATTTGGTGCCGCAGAGATTGATTTTGATGTGGTTGGTGACGAACTTGGTGTTTCCAAGAATGGTGCCAATCAACGTTGGGGCCGATTGAGAAACAAAATCATAGGAAAGAACAACCCCTTGATTGCTACTCCTAGACTCAAGCCCCAAGTCAACAAAGTCACCAAGGCTCCTAGAAAGGCCAGAGCCCGTAGGGTCATCGGTCCATCTCCCATGGAAATGATGGATCTAGAGGGTGAGGACAAGGCTGATGAGGCATCTAAGGAAGTCAAGGCCGAGTCGGTTGCCAGTGAGGGCCAGGCAGAGGAGAATCTTGACAATCTTCTGGCTACTCAAATCCACGAGAAGCGTGTCGAGGCTGAGTCGGTTGCCAGTAAGGACCAGGCAGAGGAGAATCTTGACAATCTTCTGGCTACTCAAATCCACGAGAAGCGTGTCAAGGCTGTCGAGCAGGGTTACGAAGAGGAAGAATACATGGAGGAGTATGTTGATGCAGATCAAGAGGCTTCAATGGTATTTCACTCCCGTTTCCATCAAGTCATAGATCACAGGATTCATTGAGCAAACAAAACTGACACGTTTAAGGAGCAGCAATCTGGTCAACAGGGATCCTCCTGGTACGAAAACTTGGATTATGAACACTAAACCGCTCATCTTAGAATCTCTGCCTTGCCTCGCTATTGGCTTTGACTACTAAGGCTCGATGGTTAAGGAAATATCTGGAGTTATTCATGGCTGAGCATAGACTGGGGATGGAATAAAGAAATCATCGATGAACTTGCACCAGCGTTTCTACTGGACTGGGGATATGAAAGAAGTTAGGGAGTTCCTAATCGACTCACCCTTAACGTAGCTGGTAATACAAAATGCGCCTCTTCTCTCAGAAATTGACTTGGTGACTGCCTAATTAATCATGCCGCTTGTAGCCTTGTAGGACTTTGAGATCTCGCCTAGCCCTAGTCGTCCAATATTTATTGCCTCCACGTTCTCGATCATCTTCCGTTTCCTTTCCCCATCAACAACACCCCGCAACCTTCCTTCATCACCGCCACTCACAAATAATCCACCAAGCTTAACCGCATACCTAAAGTCATCAGATCCCAATACTCTTGAGTATTTCAGTAAGTAGTCATCCTTATTTTCAAGCGCGCTCAAGTCACTGCGCAGATATTGTTTCTTCAAGAAGTTCAAGCCCCTCGCAGCACAATTCTTCCTCCAGCAACTTATCTTCTCCACCAACCTGTATCCTTTCACAATCATCAAACCTGTATTTGACCGTATACTCTTCCTAATGCGATGCGTAACATTACTCTCTGACATTCCCAACTTGAAGCACCGATCTCCCTGCATACATTTAACCAGCCGTTTACTAACGATAAGTCGTTAGAATCAACCACCATGCCTGACGCAGTTAAGGATTTAGAGTTCTTGCTAGCCATAGTCAAGACTGGCACGCTCGCTGTCAATTATGACGAAGCCGCCCCCCTCCTGGGATTGAACAAGAAGCAAATCTCTAAGAAGATGTGCAACTTCCGCAAGGATTACAACTGGCCCATCAAGAAGGATGCTGCTAAGTCCACTACCGCCACTGCGAAGCCGAAGACTGCGAAGAGGGTTGCTGCTGGTGATGAAGAGATGAAGCCGGCAAAGCGTGCCAAGGCTAGCAAGAAGTCGGCTAAGACCGAGGACACTGCTGAGGAAACTCCAAGCGAGCAGGCAATGCCCGAGGAAGGTGAGAGAGACGGCCACTTTATTATTGTCGGTTCACAAACTAACAAATATGGTCATGTAGACTGATTGTACTCTGCCAACTAAGCAGCACATTGCAATTGCGACGGGACGAATGGATGTTCTTTGACAGTGGATTGCTTCGGAGAGAAAGTGCATAACATCGGCGAAATAGACTTCGTTTCTTCTCATTAATGAAACACGTTTATCGTCGCAAATTTGAAAATCTAACTGCTTACTGTGATTGCTTTTCGCTGATGTTATGATATTAACTGAAATATTGCTTGTCAAGCATATTATTGCTGTCAAATACACTTGAGTAATCGTTTTTGTTTTATTGGATGCTTCTCAAAGATGTATAAGCAAACGATTAACATTCTTCATAGCAGAAAATTCAGCAACCAGCCCCACATTCTACTATAAAAATAATAAAATTTAATATTTTACATTTCCCAACATTTTGCTATAAAAATAGCAAAAAAATATTATTCTACATTTCCTAACATTTTACTTCAAAAATAGTAAAATAAAGTATTTTGAATTTCCAAACATTCTACTCTAAAAATAGTAAAAATAATTATTTTGAATTTCCTAACATTCTACTAAAAATATAGTAAAAATACATTATTCTACATTTCCAACAATTCTGTTTTAAAATAGCAAAATTATAATATTTTGATATGGTATTTTAAGTTTTCCGATATTAACTATAAAAATAATAAGAATATAATATCCTGAATTTCCAAACATTTTACTCTAGAAACGTCAGCAGGCCAACTCCAACAATAGTGCCGAAGCGAGCAAGATTCAGGGAGCCGAGCTGTTTCCCGTGATCCATGTCAAAGGAGAATATACTTAAGTATTAAATAGATACACTTTTACAATGTCTATCTTATGTTTATAAAATACCAAATGTAGAGTAACTATAGTGTCTTTGGACAGTGAAACCATTTTGATTGCAAAATGTATGAGGTTAGTCACGTGCCTCTTCACCAAAATGATCTTTCATGTATTTCAGCATGTGCATTACCTATGATCAATCTGCATCATTCTATTTTGGATCAAAGTGTTGGGAAGGGGGGTGTCTGGAACATCGTAGGCTTAACTGGCTCATCATTACTTCTTTCATCGCTTCGAAGACATCAAGTATTTCCAAGGTTAGCTGGCCTCGAAACCCCGCATAAATTTGAACTTCATCATCCACTTTCGATTTCTTCACCACGACAACCGCACCTCCCAGTAAGGACTATGCCTACCGGCCAAGAAAACTACAAACTTCTTCTATCGATTATAGGCCAAAATAGGATCGCAGAAGGCTTTGTGGGCGGGGTGGACTGGAGGAAGGTGGCAGACGACTTGGGACTGATGACGGAAAATGCAGCGCTAAAAAGATGGAGGAATTTCCAAAGGCAGAATGGCTTGTTGGGTCCTGTAATTCCGCGGCCTTGAAAGGAGAAGAAAGTGGCGGTGCGCAAGGTGGCTAGATTCAAGGACGATACGCGAAAGCCTGAGGGACTGGAGAAAAGTGGAGGGGCTGAGGATGAAGGCGACGAGAACGCGAATAAAGGTGTAGCGAATGGATTAGATGGTGATACAGCCATGAAGGGAGTACATGAGAACTCAGACATGGCTATGGAATTCTCGGATTTTGATGACGAAGTATGAGAGTTCATCTCGAATTGTGGGATGGCATCTGAGGAGAGCAACAAGGAACATGATAGCTAATAATCTCATCATCCGTCTGCAGAGTATCATAGATGTTGAATTAGGAACATGATCATACCTAACGTAGTAGTTACACAGGACAACAAAATCGCTTGTGACTGGTTGCATGCATGCCATGTAATCGAGTTCCCTCTCGACTCTCACCGAAAGTCAATTACAATACGCCTCTACCAACAATTTATACGCACATCTCAAGATCTTTGAGCATTCGTGACCCTCCCATAAAGTACATTTTTGAATTTTGAGATCTGTGGTCAAATCTCGCTTCCACATTCACATATCCTGCTAATGCACACGACGATGGTTATCATCAACGGATTTTGTCTGTCCTTCTTTATTCCTCAAATTCTCATAACGTTTCGCTGCCATAACAGAAGTTGCTTTTATCGCTTGGATATTTGTCTGAAAAGTATATGCCACTAATAGTGCTTAGAGTGACTTTCCTTTCGCCATCGATCAATGTCGTATAGAACACACAATTGTTTGAGTCAGGCGAGACAGGCATCTGCCACGAATATGCTTCGCAACGAGAGACATACATGCACTTCAATTGACATGCAAGTGCATCGTAGGCGTATCGCATGTCAAGGATATTCGAGACGAGGTAGCTGCTTGGAATTCCCTGTACGTTGCAGTTTTTCAAGCTTTTGGTAGGAATAGCGATTGAGGTCGAGGTAGTAGGAGATGGGGTCGAGCTCCCAAGGGTATGTGTTCTAGTCGATGCGGGATGTTCCATTGTTGTGTATATATCTCGTCCTACGAAGTGTCTTCGATGGTACGCAGCCTGAACTGACGTCGTCAAGGCGGTGATTGGAGATTTCTCCATACTCCTCTGATTCAGTGGTCCTATGGAGAACACCTTACTCCTTCCTGCAAGCACGTCGTGATCTTCAGGCACGTCTTGCACTGGAGATTGTAGCGTGGTCTGTGAGGCTACTAACAAGAACAACGCCAGAAATGCAATGTTCAGCATCATGAAGCCACTTGTCCAGCACTGGCGAAGCAGAATCGTTCTTCAATGATACTTCCCAAAAGAAGGGACGAAAAAGAGTGAGGTCGTGGAGATCTATTTCTACGATACTAGCACTGACCACGTATCAAATAGACCATGTTGAATAAATTGGAATGATTCGTTTGGTTCTCGGTAATTTATTTATATAGGCAAAATGAAAACATCGTAATTGCTTTAAGGATTCATGCAACGTTGGTTAGATCCAGTCTTATTAATGCATGGTAACTGACCTTACAATGCTGGCAGTCATGACATATATAGAGAAGGCAGGGTATACAATGATGGAAAGGGGATTGCCTATCAGCTCCATGAAAATCCATTTGACCATGTGCGCGCGGCATAAAGAGTGCCTAAATGTGAATGCGCCACCACCAGGTGGGTATATAACTAAAGCTTAGCATATTAAATCGCACGTGGTGTTCAAGAACAGCTCATGTAGGTGCTTTACAATATGGAATCCTCGATGGATGATTCCTCACGTGCCGTCTGGACCGAACATCCTTGGCTTCACTGCTACCTCGGGGATTTTAATACGAAGCAATGTAACAATCGAATTCCCCCTTCGTCTCTGGTTCATGAAGTGAATTACTCGAGTGGGTGGCCTAGAATTCACTCGAACATTACTAGTCACGTGAAGATAATATTCTAGGATACCTAACATGACAAGGCCGATTAGTACTGAAATAGCTATACATGAGGAGTAGAGAAGATATGCTGAAAAACAAGAAATGCAGAGTCGCGATTGCTGAAAAAATATCTCCTCGCACGTGATAACATACCTCCCAGAAAATTTCATTGTGATCAGCGTGACGGACTGTTGAAAAACCCAAGACTTGTAAATCATTTTCCAGAAGAGTTGCCTTCTTTCATGATACTATAAAGAGCAAAAAGGCCTGCAAAGAGTGGACTCTTCATCTGCAGGCACCGTATACGTAAGGACTTGTGGCGTCTTGCATAGCACACAAAAAGCCTGGGAACGCTATGACGGCGCTGCTTCCTGAACCTCATTGGATCCCTGGAGTAGGCTCCTCGATGAGCAAGGCGAGTGTGCTACACATCAAATCAACTTTGTCATATGAGAATTGAGGATAGGTGTTTGGAGGTACCTACCAAGGTGAGCTTGAATTTTCAAGGAGGAGCAGCGAAGATGAAACCTCAGACGATCACCTGACTGAACCCTCTTTTCCCAAATTAACTATAGAGATAGTTCGATTTGAGGTAAGTCCTGTTTCATTGATATAGGTGATTTGCTCAATTCTCACAGGTGTAATTCTATATGATCCATGCCGTTCAGAAAGATCTCTTAGTTATTTCACGTGATGAGATAGCAACTCCAGGATTTGCGATTCAGTTATTGTGCAAAATTTTTGTCCTTCGCACCCTTTGCAAGTTATATTCTGGTATTTTAGAGCAATCTATTGAGGTTACCAAGGTAATTGCTGATGGAAACTGCCCACTCCCTTTACACTCTTGATTTTCGTCCCTAACATATTCCAGCACCACACGCAAAACAAGGCTGCCCAATGACTACATTAAGCCAGGGGGGTAATTGAATCCAGCCCTCAGTTTGCATAGCCATCTATCTGTACTGATGGAAATCACGACAGGCCCTGCTGTGGGTCCCGTATAACACACCACTAGAATGCAGCGACCCCAGCAATAGGGATGGGTGTTGCGGGGTGGTCAATGTCCGAGGGAAAGAATTCTTCTTGATACCGAAAAATAAATCTTGGCCACAGCTGACTATTGGCAGGCAGTGTGCCGAGCTTTGCGTCCAGCGGAATATCTTGCATGTCTGGCAACATCTGACTTGAGGAGGCGTTCCCTTACAATAGTTATATTGCCGCTGTCTGCGCTCGCTCCTGGCATGATGGCTTTGGACTTTGAGATTATTGCTGAATACATTCTGATAACTTATTACTACCCCGCAAGATTTTACCACTACGGCACGTTCAGCCCAACTCATGCCAAAATATTTCGTTGATCGACTCATTCCATCCTTCTGCCCAGGCAAATTTCATCAAGATATATCTTGCCCCGATCCAATCATTCAGACCCAAAATCTCTTTGCTCACACGGAGCTCTTTCTTAAACCAGTCCAGCTCCCGTCTACCTACACTTGCGCACGCTCCAACAAACAGAACCCAGAACAGCAGTTCCGGTGGGTAGCTCTCTCTCATTCTACGTTCAACATTTCCCAAGTCTTCCCTTAATAAATCGACCATCCAGTCATAGAGTCGATTGTTAACTTCGATCCTTCGCAGATACAGGTAAAGGTATATATAGCCAGCAAGCACAACGAAAGCCCGACCAGCCACGACCCCCTTCGTGGCTTTATGATTACCATACTGCCCGCCACGCAACATCGTGTCGATATATCTCTCAGACTCGGTAATACTTGAGGTCAATACATCGTTGTCGGTAGCACCTGCATTGCGATCATTGTTGACCATCAAGAAAGACAGCCAATGAAGATCCATGAACATCTTGCTCAGTGGGCCATCCAATCCAATTTCTTTGTAAAACGAGTCGTTGACAAATTCTGGCTGAATCAATGTCTTTGTCATCGATGGAGTTGGGATTTCATCGTTTCCAGATGGACGGGTTTTCTGAAAGCGTGGCTTGCAGTTATTCGCCGTCGCAGTGAGTAGGTCGGCTCTGAGAAGGGAGGGTAAGCTAGACGGAAAAAAGTGCGTCAGCGAGAAGGACTTACAGGAAGATCATTCTTTGCAGAAGACCACTCATACTAGGTGAGTAGAGATCTCCCCGCATCTGTACCATCTTCTCTAACCCATCAAGATGAACAGATGCAGCTTCACGTGAGCCATCCAAGCACTACTCCTTTGCTTAACAACGATTTAAATTTGCTAGAGGTGGAGGTCTTACCTCCACGAATATGAGGACGCCAACAGCGCCTACGGTGCCATCAGACACTGAATTCACAGGATCAGCGAGTCTCTCATTTAGCAGTCGAATGGCTTCCATTTTATGATAGTATAATGTCGACTCGATGAGTCTTTTGGAGCCACCGAGGAATGTCCAGTGCTTGCCTGCTAGTACAAGACTAGCATGAAGGAGAGCTGCATCTGTGGCTGCCCAAGCAAACATCTCACCCCCTGGAGGTCTTCTGACTGGCTCTCGGAGGAGGACTCGATAATTATTGACTGCGACAAATTGTCAATACGGTTCGATTTCTAGCCTCAGCACCAGAGTTGAGTGTCAAGTTTCTGCATCTGCATTCGCTTCGGTAACAACGCAGGACTTTGAAACTGGTTGACATCGTGCAGCAGCGACGGATCGCTAAGTTTAGGTCGTATTGACGACGAACGATGACGATTAGGAGACAGGCATCTGGACTCACAATGATTCAGCAACATGTTTGACTTATGAGACATCGAAGCTGGAAGCGCATTGAAAGGATCCATCATCTCAATATCAAATCCACTGGTCAGCGGCGACTGAGGACCAAATGTAAGAGGCAGTCCAGAAGAGCCTGGATTAAAGAACGAGCCTGGCTCCGCCGAAGAACCTGGTACTGCATTCGATGGCTGATTAAGGTATGCAGACAATATAGAATTGGCGGATACTTCGTGCACGGGAGAAGTCGCAGTGTACAGTGGTTGAGCGATGTTAGAAGTCGGAGCTTCAACTCTGGTATACCCACAGCTACTTCCATTCTTCAAGCAGTTACGACTTGAAACAATTATCATCGGATCCGGCTGAAAGGACTTGGGGTTCACTAACCAGAATGGCTTGCTTTCATCGCATCTCATATGCCTTTGCTTGCAAGAAATGCAACCATTTCTGCTTCTGTGGTGATGTCGACGTTTGCGTTCCCCAGGCGTGGTAGTACCCGGAGCCACATTGGAGCTCATTGCTCGTTATCTCGAATGATTCAGATGGTGATCGAGCTCAAGCAAGTATGTCAGTGAACTAATATTCTAGGGTTTACCTCGCCACAATATATCGGGCCGCCATCAGAACCTAAACTCTGGACCACGAGAATCAAAAGCATCTTCAAGGACCGGCCACCACTTACTTTTCGCCATCCTGGTTGACGGATATATCGTGGACTCGAAATAAGGATTGTGATGTAAGCCACAGCGGCCGGCATCAGGGGGTGTATGCAGGCTGACTACAGTAAACGCCTCAATGTTTGAATTGCACCAATGCCTGTATTTGGAAGAGCCATCGGGTACGAGGGTCTTCAACTTCAGGGATAGTCGGCTCCTACCGATCCATTTATACGAGCGGTCCCGATTTTCTAATTCGATACTTGGGGAAAAGACACAAGCTTACGCATTGATGGGTGAGTATCGTTCTCATATCTAGGAGCCTCAAACAGCCAAAACAATAGAGTTCTCACACACTTCGACCAGAATGGCAAGAAGAGGACCCACAACCTACATTTTCATGCACCGCTGCTTCGGAGCTTCTCTTTCCATTACACATTCGGACCTGCGATTCTTGTTTGATGACTCGCTTCAGCAGGCACGCTGCAGAATTTGCTGACCGAACAGCTGCCTCCTGCCCCGCACATTCCGATTACATTTCCACGATCCCAAAACGAAGGGCCGCATACAAGCTGGTGGCGATAAGATCGAGGAATCTTATTGTACCAGTTTTATTTCTCTCGGGTTGCACCATCCGCTGCACCAGACTCACGAGTATCTTTATTGGTGGCTAGCGAATACGGCCAGGGGGCAGTGCCCTCGATGTGGGAAGTTTTTCCCATCAAATAGCAGCGGATGAAATTCTCATACATAAATACATCGCAATTCTAAAAGACGCTACAGGACTTCTTTGGGGGCTTGCCAGAAGGTTGGGGGCCACGATCCTCGAAAAGTGGTGGTCAGACTTGATCGAAGGTGGGGTGACACGTGACTTACATGTTCAGAAGAGAAAAAGATAAGTACCTATCTCCGACGATCTTCCTGCAGGCGGTGTGGAGAAGATTCGGATATCTAGGCCGTGGTTTGAAGTCACGGGCTAGGAAATATGATGTGTCGAAAGATAAGTTAGTTTCTCTCTCCCCCATTTAAGCCTCCGCCTGAGCTTGAGGTGGAAGTCCGACCACTTATCCACAAAGTTTTCGACATCAAATATTGAGTTTGAGTTCGTGTTGCACAACCAAAACACTTTTTTTTTGTCGAAACCATAGAAGTGTCCACAGGACTAGGCTAGGGTTCTCCTCGGGATTACCAGTGGAATCAACTTTCTCAGTTGTCTACAATCAACGAAGGGTCAATCAACAGGGGCCTATGTCTGACTTTGATGTGCGTTGATTAGTATCTACCTCGTGGCACGAGAGTTGCAGACAGGAAATGAGACCTCCGAGACTGGGAGACCAGCCTTAGTTGGTTCCAATCTTCAAAGTCTAGCTAGTGAAGTGAGCAAAGGGCAGCATCATCACGAACGGTATATTTTTGGCTGTTCATACCACTTGCTATGTTCAGGGCTATATTTTGGCTCTATTTATGGTCACTACCGCGATCAATGGTAGCATGTGGGGCGGTCAATCCGGCGTTGAGTTTGAAAAAAAAAAGAAAAACAGAGTCAAAGCTTGGATGGTAGTCATCAGTGACAAAGCCTACAATATTTCTAACTATGCTTCAAAACGTGCACTTTCGTAGTTATATCACGTAAGACTATAGTGTGTTCTTAGGGTTTCAATGTCTCACTTTCCGGCATCAGCCTTCCGTTTCCCACGACACCTTTTCCCACTACAAAAGTATACACTAACTCTAACATACCTGCGAATCCTACCAGAAATTCTGAGATGAATGGTAGGAAAGGTTTTGATGCCTGCTCTTTGACATACATGAATAATAAATTTTGCGCTAGCCCAAAAGAGATAGATAGCCTATTTCGAACATCGACAACAGGAACTGCTTACAGCTTCAGAACCCTCACATATTCATGGAAGTATGCATAGCTGCCTGAAGCTAGTGAATGCTCTTCTTGTACTTAATCAGGATTCGCTCCTCACTTCTGTCCCTTCCTTAGTTTCAGTAGCGATATCATTGTGCCCCTCATACCTTCTACTCTTAGCTACATCTCTGTATTCGGACTCCTTAACACTCTGGTTACTCATGTCCACGCATACCGATGCCACAATCGAGAACCGAACTTCAAGTTACTTCATACTGCAGGGAGGTATCTCATAGCGAGAACTTAAGTGCATAATGAGTTTCTTTCGACCTCGATTACGACAGATTCGCTATTAGGAAGCAATGTCCAGAACACCGTGACTGAGAGCAACCACTAAGAACTAAGATACTAGTACGTTCCGAAATCAGCTATATCGCTATATACGGCTTGTAGAAAACATCCTTTGACCATCACAAGCCGGTCAGTGCTTGAAACCAGCAACGGCGAGCTTGAACTTTATTTGCGTGGATTCGGATCAACTATATTTTCACCGTAGAGGGAGCCTTCACCTATGAAGGCTAGAAGTCGAGATTTCAATAATATTGATGAGCTTTGATAGCCTCATAGTCAAAAATGGTACTTCCTAGGCGGACTTGGTAATCACGTCTAGTTAAAAAGTTCATAGAACACATGGTGACGGAGCATTTGCTACCTTTGCTCAAGCAGAGAAGTTTATATACATCAATCAATACTCGACTAGTCCCCTCAAATCTAGACAAAGGAACAGCTTCCTTCATAATCACCATCATCCATCCATCTCCTCTCGTGAGAAACATTCGTTTCACCTCGCTTAAAAAGGAGTTCGCTTAACCCACATTCTCTCCACAAAAGGCCATCATCCTCTCATTCCATTACCTTCACCTCCTCTACCTTACTCAACCCTAACACTATTCTCTCGCCCATGCCACGGAATCAGCTGCTACGACATGCCCCATAAAGCAAGAGTACCACAACACGAACGATGACCTACCCGGACCCGAACCGGGTAGCGAACAAACCTAAATAGGCGAAAGTGCGGCTAAAATCTAGGTACGAAAGGGGGTTTCAGCAAATGATGAACACCCCCCCTGTAAGGCGGTGAGCTTAGTGCCATGCTGTTCTAGCACTTTCTCCTCAACACTAAGTATAATTCACAACTTCTACAGCTTCTACAGCTTAATTATCATCATTATGGGCTACGTAAAGCGCAAAACAGCTCGCAAGGAGCACGAAACACCTCGTCGC